>CM053764.1:39977400-40018521 GCA_028658305.1 Pachyuromys duprasi
AAGCTTTTCAGCTTCATGAGGTCCCACTTATTGATTGTTGATCTTAGAGCCTGTGCTGTTGGTGTTCTATTCAGGAAGTAATCTCCTGTGCCAATGAGTTCTAGGGTGTTTCCCACTTTTTCTTCTAAACGGTTTAGTGTGTCTGGTTTTATGTTGAGGTCTTTGATCCACTTGGACTTTAGCTTTGTGCAAGGTGATAAATATGGATCTATTTTCATTTTTCTGCATACAGATATCCAGTAACTGAGATTTTAAAGTAATTTAACATCATTTATAAAATGTTTCCCAGAAAAAAAGCAACAAGAAATTTAAAATATGATTAAAATAATTTTAGCATATTTGGCTTAGCATTGTTGTATTCAGAGCAGCATCACTTTTCATTAAGTTGAACATGGGAATATGTCATATGTTTATAAAGTCTTACAGTTACTAAGCTTCTCACATTCCCAGGCAAGCTATGGATGGCATCTCTCCTTAGTGAGATTCATTTGCTAAATGCCTGAAACAATATTGAAAGATCATTTCAACTAAATCCCCTGGTTTTCCTTCAGATTTTCCTTAATTTCTGTGTATCTGCTTTGAGGTCTCTCTTCTGAATATCACATTTTATTTAGTTGCCACATCTCTGAATCCGCATGGCTATGGGACGAATTTTTCTTGGTTTTGAGAGTCTTTATTTCTAACATTAATTCTAAGTTGACAGTTAAAATTGTTTATAATTAGCCTTTTTGCCGTGATGCTTTGAAGTATTTTTACATAATGGAATGTGGAGATATCTCAAATTAGAATAAATATTTCTTTACATTGCTTTTTTACCTTTTCCTGAAAGGATATTTTTAATACTCTTGTCAGTTTAGAAAAGAACTGTTTAATGTGTTTCTTATTAAGAGATGCCTTTGTTTGCATCCCTTCCTTCTAGCTGGGTAGCCTTACTTGGCATCAGTGGAAGCAGATACGCTCAGTCCTGAAGCTACCTGATGTGCTGGGGTGGGTTGATGGGAGGTTCTCCTCTTCTGAAAAGGGGAAGCTTGAAGAAAGTAGGAGGGTGGAACAAGGAGAGGAGGGCAAGGGTGATTTGGGGGGATAAAACGGATAAATAAATTTGTTAAAAGTAGAACTGTTTTAGATACTTTACAGAATGTTCCATAAATGTTAAGAATTTGCTTTTTTCATATTATTTTTGTGATTCTTGGCAAGAGGACAGAAAATGAGTTTTTAAAATTAATTTATTTTTTATTGATTACAGTTTATTCACTCTGTATCCCAGCTGTAGCTCCCTCCTTTCTCATTCCCTCCCAACCCTACCCTCCCTCACTTATCTCCTCCCATGCCCTTCCCCTAGTCCACTGATTGGGGAGGTCCTCTTCCCTTTCCATCTGACCCTAGCTTATCAGGTCTCATCAGGACTGAATGCATTGTTCTCTGTGGCCTGGAAAAGCTGCTCCCCACTCAGAGGAATGTGATCAAAGAACCAGCCACTGAGTTCATGTCAGAGACAGTCCCTGTTTCTCTTACTAGGGAATCCACTTAGAGATTGAGCTGCCATGGGCTACATTTATGCAGGGGTTCTAGGTTATCTCCATGAATGTTCCTTGGTTGGTGTATAAAGACTCCTGGGCCCCAAATTTTGTGTTCTGTTGCCCTCCTTGTGGAGCTCCAGTCAGCTCCAGGTCTTTCTGTCTCCCCCTTCTTTCATAAGATTCCCTGCACTCTGCCCAAAGTTTGGCTATGAGTCTCAGCATCTGCTTTGACACACTACTAGGTAGAGTCTTTCAGAGTCCCTCTGTGGTAGGCTCCTGTCCTATTCCCTGTTTCCTCCCTCTTCCGATGTCCATCCCATTTGCCTTTCTGAGTGAGGATTGCTCATCTCACCCAGGGTATTCTGCTCCCAGAGACGACCCCATAGGCTTCTGTGTTTCTATGACTACTTTCTAAATCCATTTGGTAAAACTATGGAGTCTTTAGGAGGTAGAGGCTGACTGGAGGATGTGGGTCCTGGTGTTAGGGGCTTGAAGATGTATTGCAAGGCACAGTTGAAGCTCATTGTGCTTCCTGACTGCAGGTGGAAATTGACCTGACACCGCCCACTCCACCCTGCATGCCTTTCCTGACCATATTTCCACAAGCTGTAAGCTAACTTAACTCACCCCTCACATTATTTCTTTTCACACATTCAATCACAGTAGCAAGAAAAGTAGCTGAAACACAAATGAAGCCAAATCCTAGCAAGCACCATCACAGTGCCTATCTGTTACAGTGGGCAACTACAGGGGATCATCTTAGCCTCATAGTCTCTTCTTCTCTTACTTCTCATCCAATAGAGAAACCTGGAAAACCCAGAGTCATGCCCACATTTATTTCTCTGCTCAATTCTAGTTCACACACACACACATAATCTATACCATAAGTTTTAGCCCACAGCCATGGATAATAGTTTTATAAGTTACCATATTGCAAGGTTGCTTTTGTACTTGGACTTACGGATTTGATTAATTTTCAAAGTTATGCAGATGGCCAGCTTTTTTTTTTTTTTCACTTCCTTTGTTGCTCTCCACACATCTTTTATTCAGCGGAGTTGTGGAGTTGCCTGGGAACCTTTTGCTCTCTATCCCAATATTCTCTAATGTCTTTAATTTTCATAGTGTTTGCTTATATTAAGGTTTCTTCCTTTTAATAAATCTACAGTACCTACAAGTTCTTATACAAGTCTACTTCTAAAGTCATTGATAAAAATGTTCAACAAAAGGATTGCTAGATCTTTCACTTTTGCATTAAACTCCCAACCTGACTTCCATAATTTGGACATAGTTTCACATGCCACAAAATAACGACTGAAAGATTCTAGGACTCTGTACCTCATGAACGACTGTCACTGCCAATTCTTCTGTCTCAGCTATTCCAGAGGTTGATTCATAGCATTTCAGTCTTACTGTTAACATGCCGTTTACTAGTTATGGTTAGTGTTAGACATGTTCTTATGACCTTCTCTAGAAAAAAGACGTATGTCTTCTTTGACAAAGGAAAAAAGAATCTCTTTGGAACTTGAACCTACTTTTAAATTTAATTTTTTACTTGTATTCACGAATTTCAGGAATCTCTTCCCTATCTTTGATTGAATTATTTTGTTCAGTGGATGTTGGTGTAGCATTACTTCTTAAACTCTAATTTATCCTTTCATTCTCAGGGACATTCAGAAAGCTGAATTTTCTCTTTACTATCTCTGAATTATTATTTTTCTTTAAAGCTAGATGATTTTATTATGTGCTCCAACTCTTTTCCTACTTTAGGAAAAATATTTTACATAGATATTTTATATTTTATTCTAAAAATATAGTCATTTCTGCATGTGTATTATACTCAGACATATATGGCTTTGGAACTGTATTTTGAAAGAAGTGTGACACCTATGCCTACAATATTTATTTAGCTGTCTATCCATGTAGAGTATAGGGTGGTCCACTTATTCTAGCACTATGCTTTTACTGAATTTTATTTGTAACATTGTTAAAAAATGACTTAGTTGTACTTGCATTAAATCGCCTGCTCTTTCTGCTCTGTTCTGGTGAGCCATGTGTATTCTTTGTTTCACCTTCTCCTCTCCCAGACGAAGCCTTGATGCCTGGTATAAGTCCAGTTTGTCCCATTCCTCATAATTGTCGTAGCTCCTCTAAGTCATTTTCTTATGAGTATAATTTTAACAATCCATTTGCTAACATCTGTAGAAGTTTACTCAGATTTCAGGCTTCCACTCAGATTTCAGGTTGTGCCAAAGCATTCTTTTATAGGGACTATATGATAAACAATTTCTAAAATTTATTGCCAGAAATAATTTTTGTTCTCCTTGAGACATTGAATTTGTTTCAATAAAAGTGTCATGGCTATGTTAATTATTTTTTTAAAAATATTGGTTCCAAGGAGCTCAATAAATACACACAAACAAACACACATACACAGATAGCCTTTAGTCATTTACTTGGCTATTTGCATCGTAATTAATCTGCTTTATAGTTTAACACCTAAACCTACACACTCATATCTATGTTTTCATTTATTCATCTACTTTTAAAACTTATTATTAATGTGATATGAATTATAGGTAGAGATGTAAACTCAAAAAGTGAAAATGTGGAAAGTACAATACACATGTAAATTAAATAAAAAATTAAAGTACCATTAAATTAATTTCTGTAAATGTTTATAATTTGGATTTAATTATTCTCTGAGTTGTGGAGAGGTGTATTTTGTATTTTTAAAAACCTTTTCATTATTATTATTATTTTACATTTATTTATTTAAAAAATTAGTTTACTCACTTTGTATCCAGCTATAGCTCCCTCCTTCATCCCTCCTAATCCCACCCTCCTTCCCTCATCTCCTCCCATGCTCCTCCCCAAGTCCACTGATAGGGGAGCTTCTGGTCCCCTTCCATCTGACCCTAGTCTATTAGGACTCATCAGGACTGGCTGCATAATCTTACTCTGTGGCCTATTAAGGCCACCTCGCCAGGGGGAGGTGATCAAAGAGCAGGCAACCAAGTTTATGAGAGTGACTGCCCCTGCTCCCCTTACTAGGGAGCCCACATTAAGACTGAGCTGCCAGGCGATTCTCTAAGTCCACAACCCATGTCCTTACAATCTCAAAGCATATGAGAGGGATGATTTTTAGGGGGTTTGGGGATCAGTAAAGACTCAAACATTCTAGTAGTGTTGAAACTCCCATAAGTGCTGCTAGCCAGTCTCTTAGTACTTTCATTGAGTGATCACCATATGAAAGGATTTAAAGTGATTTTTAGTTACATTCTTTATGTTAACAGGCATTTGCAGAATATTTGAAAAAGGGTGCATTTTTTCCTAGTTGATGTGAATTTTGATCAATAATATAGTTTACATCTCAATGGCAAAAAGAAGATCCACTGCAGTTTTTAATGGCTAAGCTGCTATCTCTGGCATGCCTTTTGTGGCTGTCACATTATATGTATGTATAATATGTATGTATTTCATATAGTGCTGGCACTTTTTAAAGTAATTTATTTATTTTTATATTAATCACAGGTTATGTACTTTGTATCCCAGCAGTAGCCCCCTCCCTCATTCCCTACCACTCTCCCCAACCCTCCCTCATCTCCTCCCTGACCTCCTCCAAGTCCACTGATAGGGGAAGACCTCCTCCGCTTCCATTTGACCCTAGCTTATCATGTCTCTTCAGGGCTGGTTGCAATGTCCTCTTTTGGGATCTGGCTAGGCTGCTTTTCCCTCGGGGCGGGGAGGGGTAAAGAGCCAGCCATTGAGTTCATGACAGAAATAGTCCCTGTTTCCCTTACTAGGGTCTTCAGTTGGACACTGAGCTACCATGGGCCACATCCAAGCATGGGTTCTAGGTTATATCCATACATGGTCCTTGGTTAGAGAAACAGTCTCATAAAAGACCTCTGTGCCGTGATCTATTTGGTCTTTGTGGAGCTCTTGTCCTCACTAAGTCTTACTAACTCCCCCTTCTTTCATATGCTCCCTGCACTCTGCCAAAGGCTTGGTTGTGAGTCTTAATATCTGCTTTGATACATTTCTAGTTAGAGTCTTTCAGAGGCCCTCTGTGGTAGGCTCCTGTCCTGTTGCATATTTTCTCCTACATCCAATGTCCATCCCATTTGTCCATCTAAGGGAGGATTTTAAATAGCATTTTACATCAACACCCTTGAGCAAAGAGAGACGTTTGCAAAGACATAGTCCAAGAGATATTATGTACATAAAAGTTAGAAAACTCAGAAACTCAGAATAGGTCCCTAATATCTTACACATTTTTAAGTTATAAAATTATACTGCATTTTTTTCTTATTCAAAAGGTGGTTTGATCATGGTACAATTTTAAATCTTTTCCAGATGGATTACCTACAACAGCAACTTTTAAATTAAAAAATGCTATTTGCTCATTAACTTTGGATTTTTTTCTGCACTCATATTCAGTTAGTGGACCTTTATTTATCTTCAATATTATTCAATTTGATCTCTCCCTAATTCTAAGTTCTCTTGAAATCAGAGTGTGTCATAATTCAATCATATGCTTACATTTTAAAACCTGCAGTCACAGTAGCCACGGTGTTATCACCAATGCAGTTTTCTTCACTCCTTAACACTACGGAATTGTAGAGCATATGGTACATTATAAATTCACTACTGTTGTTTCCTGTAGGGAAGGAAACATTTCATGAATCTGGGGGAAGCCTTTGATATGTGGAAGTGTCTGCCAACATAAGCAAACAGCCTGCCCCTTCTTCCATTCCTTATGCTTAGAAAAATCATTACTAAAAATCATTCCAAGGCTGAGTGTCATTTGTTCACATAACAGTGTTTAAACTAGAATACTGAAAAGTAAAATAAAACTCAATAGCTTATAAGAAAAAAACTAACACAGCTAAAATATGCTATTTTTTATTTATTTTTCTAAAAAGAGCAGTGTTTGATATTTTCCTCCAATATGTGAGTATTTTTGCATCTGAAACTCTACCCAACATTAATAGCATCTGATGGAATGTATAACTCCGACAAACTTAAGGTAAATATAGACTCTTCAGTGGCACACACAACACTAAGCTTGAATGAGACTTTTGAACATAAACTAAGGAAAGAAAAAACAAAATATATTCCGTTTTTCAGTTGTAAAAATGATTACCTTTTTTGATGAAAAATAAAAGATTAAAAACCCAACTCTTCATGTTATAAATTTATTTTAAATTAAAAATTGGTTTATTTTTGGTTCTGTTGCTCTACTTGTGGAGCTCCTGTCCCCTCCAGGTTTTTCTATTGCCCTTTTCTTCCATAAGATTCCCTGCACTCTGTCCAAAGATCTGGGCCCAGGGGTCTCTGGAGAGACTGATTCTCCACCCAAGGACCATGCATGGAAATAACCTGCACAAATGTAGCCCGTGGCAGCTCAGTCTCCAAGTGGGATACCCTAGTAAGGGGAACAGGGACTGTCTCTGACATGAACTCAGTGGCTGGCTCTTTGATCACCTGGTGAGGAAGCAGCCTTACCAGGCCACAGAGGAAGACAATGCAGCCAGTCCTAATGAAACCTGATAGGCTAGCGTCAGAGGGAAGGGGAGGAGGATCTCCCGTGTCAGTGGACTGGAGAAGGGGCATAGGGGGAGAAGAAGAGGGAGAGTGGGACTGAGAGGAGATGAGGGAGGGTATACAGCTGGGATACCATGTGAATAAACTGTAATAAATTAAAATTTAAAAATGGGTTCATTTGTATTGAATTCTCATGATGTGTGCCTGCACATGCACATTTCTTCAGTTATGCAATTTAGTTATAATTGAAAAAATGTATAGCTATAAGTCCTAGTATCAATGTACTTTTTCCTAAGTGTGTGCACCTTAACCAACACATTCAGATTCACTAACCATTTGAAAGAAGTGTGTAGAGAGCAGCACATCAATGTCTCACAGTCATGAGTAGAGAGTGAATTCTGTCTATAAGACGCTGCCTGGCAGATAAAACATGTCCACATGTCCAAGGGCAGCAGAAGCATGTTAAAGAACCAGTGTTAAAAATGCTTCCTGTGTTCACAGACAAACCATACAGGTAACTGAGCAAACCTGGGAATGAGAGAGGGGTCTTCCACAGGGAAAAGCACACCAAGGTGTGATCCAGTCAGTCCTGAAGACATGCATATAGGTTGCAGTAAATAGACTGAATGTGTGTGTGTATAATAAAAATTAGCAGAGAGAGCATGAATAAGAAGTATATGTAGGGTTTGGATGGAGAAAAGGAAAGGTAAATATGTTATAATCAAATTATAATATTAAAACTATAAGAAATAAAGAAAATGTCAAGTGAAAAATAGAAGTTTTGGGACTATGGCATGTTTTTCCAGTCAAATACCAAGTAATGCTGTTAGCCTCAGACCATCCCACATAATTCTACATAAAAATATTCTTAGAAATACATGGGGCTAGTCCACTAAGACATATGTTCTAGTATCAGTCTGTTGTTGTAACAAATACTGTGACCAAAGCAAAATTTAGAGGAGAAGGATTTATTTTGCTCACATTCTCTGGCAAGCACCATCACCAACAGAAGTCGGTGCAGGATGCTAAGAATCTTGAGAGAGTAACTATGGGAGAATTTGGCTTTCTGCCTTGCTTGCTTGTAGACTCAGGCTTGGCAAGCACTTTCATACCAAGTAGTAAGGCCTGTCCATGAGGATGCCATGCCCAGTGTGCTGCATGTTTATATACATGATCAAGGCAGTTCCTTAGAGAAATGCCCAGTTCTAAATTCTAACTGGGCAACTGATGAGTAGAGACTCACTTTTAAGGAAACCCTATGTTCTGTCTAGTTGACAAAGCTCTCTAGATATAGCATATTATAATGTTTATTAATAGAAATATTGCACAATGTCCTATTTATAACAATTAATGGAGATACACATGTAAATAATGCAATATCCAATTGTACCATAATAGTAAGGTTTCTTGTTAAATCTGAAACAGATGTTTAAGACTCCCCTGATGTTTATGGGCAGTGCCTGTGGCCAGGGGATTGGAGTTGGGGGTGCTACTGACACCTAGTGGACAGAAGCCTTCACTGCTGCTGAACATTACACTGTCAGGGAGACTACCCCCTAAAATAAACACCCAGCCATGTTGGCATCACTGAATATTCTACACTGTGCAGGACACTACACTCGAGTAATTATCCAGCCAGCTGTTGAGGTTAAAATATACTACCTCATACACAGCGATCATGGCCATGTTACACCAGAGAGAGACGATCTCTATGCGGACATGGCCATTAAGAAAAAAATGTGAAGGAAAAAAAAAAAGTAAGAATAAAAAAAGTGTGAAACAAAATGGACTTTGGTATCTAAGAGACAAAAACATCCACAGCTCTGGCTGTGGGAAAAATTCTGAATTACATTAAACAAGAGTTAGAAATCCCTTGACAGTTCTTAAAGAGAAAGATTACCTGATTAAGTATTCATTTAAATAAAATCACCATACTTAATGTGTTTTTAATGCAATGTGAAATAAAAGAGGCAGCACAGTTTAACGAAATGATCAGAGTGACAGATGAAGTTACCTGGGCATGCACACAGTGGTGTAACAAAGAGGAAGCAAAGTGAAGAACTTTTGTAGATATTTGTGGTGAAAACTAAGACTTAGTCACTGGTTTGTGTGCAGTGTTTACACAGAAAAATCAAGCTACTAAAGCATGAATCGGTAATGTTTTTCTCCGGTTTCAGCTCAAGTTTCTGAAAGCTAAAGGGACTGCAAACCTTACTCTACATCTACATGGTAGATGTCAGAGATGCAAAAGCAAATACTGGAGTAAAACTCGGAGAACTTTCCTCTAGAGAACATGGGCATATTCTTGTCATGGTAAGAGTAAATGTGCTCACAAAGGACAGGGTCAGAAGGGAAGACAGGTGTCTATAATGAAGGTCTTAAGACTTTAAGCATTTGTCTTAGGAGGGGATGAAATGTAAAAAAATATCTGGGTCAAAGGAAGTATGGAGAAAAGGCTTCTGCCCTCAAAGAAACCAAGCAAAATGATGTTGTCAGGAAAGAGACAGTGGTGTCTGCACTGAGCTGCTCGGCCATCCAGCTGTCCAGCTTGGATGCAGACTTCTCTAAGTCTTGCTGCGTGGTATGTGTTTTTGTGTCCAGGATTTGCATACATCAAGAGAGATAATGTTTCAGTATGTTTATCCTATCTTATAGGTCTATATAAGTGAGTATAAAACAAGTAACAGGACAGGAACCTACCACAGAGGGCCTCGGAAAGACTTTACCGAGCAGTGTATCAAAGCAGATATTAAGACTCATAAGGAAACCTTCGGCAGAGTGCAGGGAATCATATGAAAGAAGGGGGAGTTAGGAAGACCTCGAGAGGACAGGAGTCCCACAAGGACCAAATATATCAAGGAGCAGGGGTCTTTATGAGACTGTTTCTCCAACCAAGGACCATGTATGGATATAACCTAGAACCTCTGTTCAGATATAGCTCATGGTAACTCAGTATCCAAGTGGGTATCCTAATAAGGGAAACAGAGACTATTTCTGACATGAACTCAATGGCTGGCTCTTCGACCCTTCCCCCACCCCTGAGGGAGGAGCAGCTTTGCTAGGCCACAAAAGAGGACATTGCAGCCAGTCCTGAAGAGACCTGATAAGCTAGGGTCAGATGGAAGGGGAGGAGGTCCTCTCCTATCAGTGGACTTGGAAAGGGGCAGAGAGGAGACAACAGACAAATGGGGAACTGGGAAGGAATGAAGGAGGGGCTACTGCTGGGATACAAAGTACATAACCTGTGATAAATAAATAAATAAGAGTGATTATGAATTTCCATGCATCATCAAACGCATAAATAACACTTATGTACTAGATGCATATCAGTAAAAACAACAACAAAAAAACAAGACAGAGTCTAAAAACCCCAAGGCACAGAAAATTATTTCTGTTAATCATTTTAATAAATATCTTCATGTATTAAAAATTAGAGCACCTTTAAAATGAGATTTAAAGTATCTGTTCTTATTTGAGAGCATAAAAATTAGACCTTAAGAAGAGACAACACCTGAATTTTTTTAAAAACAAATTTGCTCAATGTATACTTAACAAGGAATTAAAGAACAGACAGGGAGTTTATATAACATTTTTCATGAATAACATATTACAATGAGATTAATAAAAAAGTCATAAATTTGAAAAAGAACAAAGAGGAGTCATAGATGGGATTGGAGGAAGAAAATCGAAGGGGGAATGATGTAACTGTATTAAAATCAAACATAAAAATTAAAGAGAGAAATACATAAATCATGTACAGGTACACTGTGCTGAAATTGTGAGATGCTGATATAAATGAGAGTTTCACAGAAACAAAACAAAACAAAAAATGTGTCATCAAAACCGTGGCTTACCTCTCACAGAAAAAGTGAGAGCCAAGAGGCAAAGCAATAATTCTATAACAGTTCAGGATATAAACAACTATTGACCCAGAATTGCTCAGCCAGAGAAATTATCTTTATAAAGTTAAAATGAAATAAAGACATTCCAGAAGAAGGAAAGCTGAGAGGGTTTAACACGATTCCATTTTCATCAAAGGAACTCATAAAGGTTTGCTTTGCAGTGAACAGATTTCTCCAGTAAATGTCTCAGTGCAAGAACACTGATGAGGACACAGCATAAGTCCTTTGGTAAACACAAATGAACACTTTACTTTTTAATGGAAACAATGCTTTTCAATTTTTCTGATATTAAATGCTACAGCATATATAGTGTCAGGCAGAAGAGAAACTTACATTGATAGAACATGGTAACAGTGAATGCTACAGTTTTTCATATAGGTTTGAAGAAGAAATCAAATCCCCTTTGAGAAAAACTAGTGTGTATACATTAAAGTCCTGTATCAAACGTAGCTGATAATATTTAAGTTACTACAAAAATACATATATTTACAAATCAATAATTACAGATAAAAGTAGCCAAGGAAACTAACATGCCAACAGTACAATAACATATAAGTTGCATGAAAATGAATCCAAGTTAACTAGAAATAATAATGTTTTAGAAACAAATGAAAGCCATAGCAATCAAGGTATTCACTGAATGTTCCACCCAGATCCAATTACAAGTTCTTTCTATACCATCAGCAGACAAGCCAGTTTCCAACCTTTTGATGAGTCTTATTTCCATAGGCCCTGGCCATTTTGGGAAGATGGGGAGGCTTACACAACATTCCAGCTTCTTCATTGTCTCACGTCACATATAACCCCTTCCTCCCAAAAGTCATGATTCATTATAAACATTTTCTAGCATACTTTACATCTCACTCCTGAGTTCTGTAAAGCTTTGCTCTTAATCCATGTGTCTGACATGAGCTGAGAAAGCAGTTGCTAGAGGTCAGTCACAGAAACCTCCCTCAGTGAAGACAGGGATCGCGGGTGCTCTCTGCCAACACATTTGAAATATTGTTCAAGCACGACACATGGAAAAGTGGGATGGCAAGGTCCGAAGGAATGACCCAAGGACTTAGGAAGGAAATGATGAACAGAAAATCATAAAGTGTCTATTAGTAAACATACATATATGTTTTGACAGTATTTTTTTCATACGATGTATTTTGATTTTAGTTTCCCTCTCCCAAATTCTCCCTGATTCTACTCACTCCTCATCTGTCCAACTCCATGCCCAATTATTCTCTCTCTTTAGAGGAAAAAAAAAGGCAAATAAATTTTTAAAAATTCCTAAAAGGAAAAGAATGTATGCACATATACAATCCTCCATAAAAGCACAAAATTTGAAAACATAACATGCAAGAAAAAAAAACACAGTAAAATAATAAATGCTCAAACACAGCCAGCCATATAAGGCAGAACACCATTGAGTTAGTTCATTTTGGAATGACATAATGACATGGGCCCTAACCTTATGCTGGTTAAAATGCAGAGTGAGACACCAATTAGAGAAATATTTTTTTTTCTTTGCAAATGGGTTTCAATTACAGATAAATTTTTGGTGAAGCTTGGGAACTTGTGTCTACTTCCCCCTCTCAGATCTAGGAACACATTTGGCTTGAATCTGTACAGGCCTTGTGCATGATGCTGCATTCTCTATGATTTCATGTAAGCATCAGTACTGTTCTCTTTGAAAGACACTGTCCTGGGTGTCAACCGTCCCCGCTGACTCTTACAATCTCTGCCTCCTTTTCTGCATAGCTACCTCAGCTCTGAAGGGAGATGTTTAAGGAAAACATCCCATTTAGGACTTACTGTGCCACATTCCATCACTCTCTACACTCTTAGCTGCTGTTTTCCATGTTAGTTACCTTCTTTAGTAAACATTTTGATGTTCGTCATAAAGATAAAGGACTAATTTCAAGAAACAATGAAAGCCAGAAGAATATGTCTGCTACAGAGCTACATCTCTTGAAAGAACGAGCAGGATAAATTCCAGGAGTCAGTCCTAAGAATTGACTCTACAACCTTCCAACACAGACTTCAGAGAGTAAATGAAGCACTCTGATTGGACAACAACTGAGAGTATGTTTTCAGAAATTGATGTATCTGAAAAGATGCCACCATGATGTTTGCTCATAGGAATCTCCTCAGCCTTTCAGAATACTGAGAAACAGTCTATGATTTCTTTTTGAATAACACATCATTCTGATGCCTGAAGAAAGACAACATGTTTTCTGGGATAATTATAGACTGATGCAGTTTCACAGCCAAGCAAAACCTGTCTCTAGCTACAATATATTTACGTATGACATCTTAGCTAAAGTAGAATTATATGAAGGAGCTGTAGAATGATCAATGAGTTAGTAATATATTCTGCTTATCCCAGTCTGAGAAGGGGATCAGAAAGTTTGTAAAAGCATGGAAAGGGTCAGAACACACATTTGCAGTTGCCCATGTGACAAATCCCATGCACAGAGCCAAGAAACAAATAGGTGTTTTTTTTTTATATGCCATATTGAGAAATAAAAAAGCAAATACTGAAATGGATCCTTCATGGTAAGATGAGGATTCAATCAGAAACACAAGAGGCCTTTGGAATGGGAACTTGAAGACAAGGCAAGAAGTTCTGCATAATTTCAGGCTGAAAATGTGTAATAATTTTGTTGGTTTCAATAATCAGACACAGATTTAGAAAAGGAGTAACCACTGTCCTTCCACAATGAGAAGAGGCTCATAGGTATTTGGGAATAATTATCTAGTTCATATGCTAACATTTCTAATTTTTTTTAAATGAGCAGCAATGCTGAGAAAGAAAATAAGTTGGGAATCTGGACATTAAAACTATAATTAAAACAAAAATATTTATAATGTAAACAAGAGATGCCAAAATAACATGTATGCAAAATGAGAAATCACAATGAGAATTTCATTACTTTTTCATTCAAACCTAACTATGAGCATGGCACATAAAAATTTGATGTAGTGCACTGGGTGTTCAGTACAGTACAATGGTAGAACAGTTGCATAGCAAAAGTAAACATCCTCATTATTTTTACTGCCAGACATAAAAAGAAAAATAGAACAAGCTCCAAACAGACATTGACACTACTGAAATTATAGGGATTATATGTAAAATAAAACATTTTTATTAAGTGACAGGAAAATATGAAGTTAAAATTGTAATTTTCAGGCTGAAGAGGTGGGTCAGCATTTGACAGCATTCTGCTCTTGCGCTGTGGCAGAAATGAGTTCCAGCATCCATGCCATGTAGTTAACAACCTGTGAAGCTTCAGCTAAAAAGGTATGATACCACCTCTCTCTCTAATGGCACATACACCCTTGTGCAAATACCCATGAAGATAAACAGCTACACAGTGTACACTAAACTAAAAGGGAAAAAGAAAATGAAACCTCTTCAAACTATTCCACAAAATAGAAACAGAAGGAACATGACCAAACTCATTATATGAAGCCACAGTCACCTTGGTACCTAAACCTCACAAACACCAAACAAAGAAAGGGAATTTCAGGCCAATCTCCCTTATGAACATTGATGCAAAAATACTCAACAAAATACTTGCAAACCGAATACAAGAACACACCAATGATATCATCCACTATGACCAAGTAGGCTTCATCCCAGGTATGCAGGGGTGGTTCAATATATGGAAATCTATCAATGTGATCCACCATATTAAAAAAATGAAAGAAAAACAACACATGATAATCTCCTTAGATGCTGAAAAAGCATCATTTGACAAAATCCAACATCAATTCATATTTAAAGTATTGGAGCGATCAGGGATACAAGGCACATACCTAAACATAGTAAAGGCAATATACACCAAGCCTATAGCCAACATCAAACTAAATGGAGAGAAACTTAAATCAATCCCACTGAAATCAGGGACAAGACAAGGCTGCCCACTCTCAACATATCTCTTCAACATAGTACTTGAAGTCCTTGCTGGAGCAATAAGACAATTAAAGGAGATCAAGGGGATACAAATTGGAAAGGAAGAAGTCAAAGTATCACTATTTGCAGATGATATGATAGTATACCTGAGTGACCCCAAAAATTCTACCAGGGAACTTCTTCAACTGATAAACACCTTCAGCAAAGTGTCTGGATACAAAATTAACTCAAAAAAAAAAATGAGTAGCCCTCCTGTACACAGAAGACAAAAGGGCTGAGAAAGAAATTAGGGAAACAACACCCTTCACAATTGCCAAAAAAGGCATAAAGTACCTTGGGGTGACCCTAACCAAGGAAGTAAAAGACTTGTATAAAAAAAATCAAGTCTCTGAAGAAAGAATTAGAAGAAGATATCAGAAGATGGAAAGATCGCCCGTGCTCATGGCTTGGCAGGACTAACATAGTAAAAACGGCAATCTTACCAAAAGCAATCTACAGATTCAATGCAGTTCCCATCAAATTACCAACACAATCTTTTACAGACCTTGAAAGAAAAATTCTCAGCTTCATATGGAACAATAAGAATGGCTAAAACAATACTCTATAATAAAAGATCTTCTGGAGGTATCTCCATCCCTGATCTCAAGTTGTACTATAGAGCAATAGTAATAAAAACTGCACAGTACTGCCATAGAAACAGAATGGTAAATCAATGGAACCAAATAGAAGACCCTGAAATAAACCCACACACTTATGGACACCTGATTTTTGACAAGGATGTCAAAACCATACAATGGAAAAAAGATAGCATCCTCAATAAATGGTGCTGGTCTAACTGGATGTCTACACGTAGAAAAATGCAAATAGATCCATACTTATCACCTTGCACAAAACTAAAATCCAAGTGGATCAAAGACCTCAACATAAAACTAGCCACATTAAATTGGTTAGAAGAAAAAGTGGGGAAGAGCCTTGAACTCTTTGGTACAGGAGACAACTTCCTGAACAGAACATCAACAGCACAGGCTATAAGAGCAACAATCAGTAAATGGGACCTCATGAAACTGAAAAGCTTCTGTAAAGTGAAGGACACTGTCATCAAAGCCAAACGACTGCCTACAGATTGGGAAAGAATCTCCACCAACCTTATATCTGACAGAGGACTAATATCCAGTATATATAAAGAACTACAGAAGTTGAAAAGCAACAAATCAAGGAATCCAATTAAAAAATGGGGAACAGAGCAAAACAGAGAACTCTTGATAGAGGAATATCGAATGACAGAGAAACACTTAAAGAAATGCTCAATGTCCTTAGCCATCAGGGAGATGCAAATCAAAATGACCCTGAGATTTCACCGCATACCCATCAGAATGGCTAAGATCAAAAAATCAAGTAACAACACATGCTGGAGAGGATGTGGAGAAAGGGGAACCTTCCTCCACTGCTGGTGGGAATGTAAACTTGTACAACACCTCTGAAAGTTAATCTGGTGCCTTCTCAGACAACTAAGAATAGCACTTCCTCAAGATCCATCTACACCACTCCTAGGCATATATCCAAAAGAGGCTCAAGTACTCGATAAAGACATTTGCTCAACCAGGTTTTTAGCAGTTTTATTTGTAATAGCCAGAAGCTGGAAACAACCCAGATGCCCCTCAACTGAGAAATGGATACAGAAAGTGTGGTACATCTACATAATGGAATGTTACTCAGCAATAAAAACAAGGAAATCATGAAATTGGCAGGTAAACGGTAGGAACTGGAAAGGATCATCCTGAGTGAGCTATCCCAGAAGCAGAAAGGCACACAGTATATATTCACTAATATAGACATATAATAGAGGATGAACCCACTAAAATCTGTACACCTAAAGAAACTAATCAAGAGGTAGGACTCTGGCTAAAATGTTCAATCCCCATCCAGAAAGGCAAAGCAGATGGACATCAGAAGAAGAAAACATGAAACAAGTTAGGAGCCTGTCACAGAGGGCCTCTGAAAGGCTCTGCCCTGCAGAATATCAAAGCAGATGCTGAGACTTATGACCAGCTGTTGGGCAGAGTGCAGGGAATCTCACAAAAGATGTGGGACATAGTAAGATAGGGAGAGGACAGGAGCTCCCCAAGGAGAGCACCAGAACCAAAAAATCTGAGCACAGGGGTCTTTCCTGAGACTGATACTCCAACCAAGTACCATGCAAGGAGAAAAACCTAAAACCCCTGCACAGATGTAGCCCATGGTAGTTCAGTGTCCAAGTGGGTTCCATAGTAATGGGAAGAGGGACTGCCCCTGACATGAACCAATTGGCCTGCTTTTTGATCACCTCCCCCTGAGTGGGGAGCAGCCTTACCAGGCCACAGAGGAAGACAATGAAACCACTCCTGATGAGAGCTGATAGACTTGGATCAGAAGGAAGGAGAGGAAGACCTCCCCTATCAGTCAGTGGACTAGGGAAGGGGCATGCATGGAGAAGAGAGAGGGAAGGTGGGATTGGTAAGGGGGGAGGGAGGGGTTTATGGGGGCATACAAAGTGAATAAAGTGTAATTAATAAAAAAATAAAAATGAAGAGACCTGAGGAAGGATTTCTGCAGGTAGAACACACTTTGTAGGATGCAGTAAGTCCTAGTCTCATTCCTAAGAATGCAAGAATCTGGATGAAGCAGCATTTGCCTGTAATCTTTGCACCATGGAGTGGACTGCACAAATCTTGATGTAGGAGCATGTGAGTGTAGTTCTGCATGTGTAGATGTTGGAACATGTGTCTGTAGTCCTGCATGTGTAGATATAGGAGCACATGTCTGTACTCCTGCATTTGTAGTTGTTGGAGCACATGTTTGTAGTCCTGCATGTGTAGATGTTGGAGCACATGTCTGTAGTCCTGCATTTGTAGATGTTGGAGCATGTGTCTGTACTCCTGCATGTGTCTGGATGTAGGAGCATGCGTCTGTAATCCAGCACCCTGAGACGAAAGCACAGCATTCAGAAGCTCATTACTGTCCCCTACTAGACAACAAGTGGGGCTATATTAGATGTATCTTCAAAAACCCAAGGAAGAAAGATAATTGGATAAATGGGAATATGTATATAAACAATGAAATAGAAGTCATTTATATGCCATTGAAAAAAATAGATGATGAATACAAACAGTGAAATCATAAAAATATTTTAAACAAAACATCTAGTAATCTCTTCATTGGAACTTGAGATATTAAAGGGCATAACTTTTAATTGGCTTTTTATTCATCCTCTCATATGTTACCGCCATTTCTACTCCTTCCTATCTACCTAATCCACTCCTCCTCCATTTTTTAGAAAAGAGTGGGACTCCCAGGGATATCCACCAATCATCTCATATCAAGTTGTTATAGGACTCCATGTCTCCATTCATATTAAGGCTGAATGAGGCTACCTAGCAGGAGGAAAGAAAAGGATCTGAGAAGCAAGTGAAAGAGTCAGAGAGAGCTCCTACTCCCATTGCTAGAAGTCAAATGAGACAACCAAGCTACAGAGCTATAACATATGCAGAGGGCCAAGGTTAGACTCAAGTAGGCTCCCGTGTTAGTCGTTCAGTCCGTAAGCCCCATCAGCTCTGCTTAGTTGATTCTGAGGTTTTTCCTGTGGTGTCCTCAACGCCACTGGCTCCTACAGTCCTTCCTTGCCCTCTTCTGCAGGATTTCCCATATTCCACTTAATGTTTGGCTGTGGATCTCTGCATCTGTTTCCATCAGTCGCTCAGTGGAGCCTTTCTGATGGTGATTATGCCAGGTTCCTGTCTATGAGTATAGAAGAATATCATTAGGAGTCATTTCCTTGCCTTCTTCATCCCCTGGTCATGTTTGTTTCTATCCTAGGTCTCTGGGATATACAGTCTCTGTTTCCTGCACCTCTGCCCCAAGTAGTGTCAGGGGTGTGCTCTCTTTGCTGGCATAGATCTCAAGTTGGATCAGTCATTGGTTGGTCACTTCCACAAGTTCTGTGCTTCCTTTACACCAGCACATCATAATGGCAAGGCGAATTATAGATCACAGGTTTTATCTTGGTTGCTGTCCCAATATCTCCCCCGAAAGTCTTGCCTGGTTACAGGAGATAGAAAGTTCAGTCTCATTGTTCCCCATTACTAGGAGTCTTTGCTAAGGCCATTTCATGGATCCCTCAGAGTTTCCATTGCACTAGGTCTCTATCCTGCACTGGAATGACTCCTAATTCCAGCTTTCTCTCCCTCCATCTGATTCCTCCTGTTTCCATCCCCACCAGGCCCCATCCACCCACAAAATGAATACATTTCTGAATAGAAGCTAGGCCTCATAATAGTCATCATTGGTATTCAAATGTGAATAAAGAGATGCAACTAAAAACTCTAGGGATGAAAATCTGGACCCACAATTGGACTTAAAATGGCCAAGGACATCAAAGTCTATAAAGGCTAAAAACTTTCCTGGTATGTAACTTGAATAAATGTAGAACCAGTAATTAAAAAATAAAATTAGAGTTTGAATTCTTCTAAAAATGAAATCCTGAGTCTATATGGTGTTACTAACAAAAATGCTTATGAATAGTTTAAGAATGTCCCCTCATGTACACAGCCTCTTTCAGGCAACATATGATAGGTCCCAGTTGTCTCTGTGGGGTGAATTATGAGGTTAGCATTATTTTCTGTGTAAGTCAATATTCTTAAAAAGGAAACCAATAGGTTAAATTGTATGAAATCTCTATGAGCCTTATAAAATGCCTCATGTGATTTCTAAAATGAGATGCCCTTGATAAGCTACAGATCCAACAAGGCCAGGAGTTTAATTTTGTTCAAGTATAAAGACCTCTTATTCAAGATCTTGGATGTCTGAAGATAAGACAGGTGTTCTAACCAGAGAAAAAAAGAAGGAACAAGCAATTCATTGTATTAGGGTTCTCCACATATTGGGTGATGCCTACCCATGCTAATAAGGGTCAATCTCAACATAATCTACCAATTTCTATGCTAATACTGGTTAGCATAAATATCTTCAACAATTCCCACAAATGATCTCGTAAAAGTTATTGAGGGTCATTTATCCCTCTAGAGTGACACATAAACTTAATTATAACACAACTTGAAGCCCATGTTCAAAAAAAGGGAAGCAGACTAAGATTTTTAGGAACATGAAAAAAGTCAATGAGTTGACAGATAAAGTTTATTCATGTTTAATAAAATAACATACTACAACCAATTAGAGTGTACCTCAAAATAACAAGCTTTCTATCCAGAGTTAGTCAATTCAATTCCTATTATTAATTGTAAAATCCACATGACTTTATTAATCAATATGAAATAATACCACTTGATATTTCAATATCCATTAATGATAAAAGCCTCTCAGCACATAGTCATAAAAAAGAAATTCTTCAAAGTAACACAAAGCATCAATCAAAGTACAGACAATCTGGTACTTAATGGCGAATGGCTGAATGACTTCACTAGTGTAATACTAAGTCAAGGTTGTTCCTTCTCATCACTGTATTCACCTGAGATGGTAAGGTCACACCAGTGATGTAAGGCATGAAAAAGACATAAAAGATGTACTAATTATAAAAGAAGTGCTAACATTGTCCAAATTAGAAGACAAAATTGCTATGTAAAATATCTAAAGAATCAATAAAAATATCATAAAACTAATAATAAGTGAACATGGAATGCATTCAGGATACATGAAAGGTCAGCATACAAAAATCAATTATATATCTATATATTAGAAATAATCTATTAATACTCAATTTCTAAAAGCAGTATCATATATAAGCCTCGAAGGAAAATGGAATAATTGAGCTCCTTTTCAACAAAACTCACACAGGATCCATGTCCCAGAATACTTACAAAATTCTGATGAAATAAATCACAGAAAGCTTTTGTAATTAGAGAGACCTTCAAGGCTCATGAGTTATAAGATTCAGCACAGAAACTCTCAAAATCCCACTTGAGGCAATAAATTTAATTACCATCAATATTCTAGGATAAGAATTTTTGTAGCTGTAGTCAAACAGTTGTAAATTTTATATGGATGGGAAAGGTAGTCAGAAAAGCCAAGACAATTTTCAAAAGAAGAATTAATTTCAGGACTCACATTGCCCAATATTAAGGCTTCCTCTGAAGCTATTGTAACTCAGCCGGCATGAAGCTGGAGAGGGATGTGCTGGAGAATCAAGAGCACAGAACGTGGTCCCAAATAGACTCACAGACACTGCTCAGGGCTTCCTGCAAAGCTGACAAAATCCTTTTAATTTAGAAAGGATAAATGTTTCAATATTCATTTAAAAAAATAGGTGTTTATTTACCAAAATGTGATAACCAAAAGCTTAAATGGCAGTCCTCAGGCAAAAATTACCTCAAAATAGATTAAAATAAGAGTGAAACTGTTAAACTTTTAGAATAAAGTAATAAGAAGGACACATTATAGAGTGATTCAGGTAAAATATTTTTAGATTTGAAAAGCAGTGTGTGACTCAAACATGAAAAATACATTTCAAGTGTGCTTTTACTAAAATTATAAACATTTGCTAAATGGAATATACTATTGAGAGAATGAATACTTGAGCTAAACATTATAAAGACATGTTTGCAAAGCTCATGTCGAAAAACTAGTCCTAGCCATACATAAACTAAAACATTAGTACTAAAGAAGTGACATTGAAAGTGTGTTATATACTTGAATAGACATCATGACTAAGAAGATAGAGAAAATGAGAACATGATAATTATGTCTGCAGTTATGGATCATAGTACAAGAGCACTTCCTTCTTTGTTTTTGTTCAGTACACAGACCCCATGTAGAAATACTCACAATTAACTTTAATTCCAATTTTGGGAACTGGACATTTTTACTTGCCTCCCACAGGCAAATGCTCACACAGATGAAATCTCATATACACAAATAAAAACAAGTATACATATCAGTGAGAATCCAATTTAAATCATGCTAAAAATCCCACTGCAAACCTAACAATGTGGTTAAAATAACAGACAATCCCAACAGCAGTTATCAAAGAAATGTTCAGAGAACTGTTAAGAAGATGGAAGGTTAGATCACCCTGTGACATTCTTTAGCTGATGATTTATTTAATTATGGAAAACATAAACTACCACTTAACACAATAATCACTCTAATGCAGTGCATTTCCATATGTATCAAAAACTGTCCCTGAAGATACATATGCCACTATTCACTGATGCTCCATTTATAGCCACTGATTTTGAACAGGCACTAATCTTTCAACAGAGGGCTGGCTCACCAGGCTGTGGTATATGCAACAGAATACTCTTCAGTTATTGATGGTACTTCTTCATAGGTCTGCACACAACATTGATATGTACTAAACAAAGGTGACTTCATGGGCATACACACAGCATGAATGGATTTTTAAAAATATTAAATGGAAAGAAAAAAACAGTTTTGAAAATCTATACATCGTGGCCTTCAATTTAAATGCAATTCTCAAAATATTACCAGTGTTACAAAAAACTGCATATCATAATATATTGAAATGAGAATGGATGACTCTATTTTGAATTGATGGAACTGTTCTGGATCCTTAACTGGATCCTTAACTGGATCATTCCCACAAATATCATTGTTTGTTTTAATGTGTTTATGGATAGTCACAAGTCAACCTTATTGTTTAGTTATTTGAAAATATAATTAAGTTGTGCATGCAAGTGCACTTTAGCTGTATTTGCTCTTCACTGTCAGGCTTGCTTTGCATACTGTGATATCTCTAAGACGTATTCATGACACTGTACATGACTGGAGAGTCTTAGTGAATAAAGCTAAGTGATATTCCACTTATAAATATGTCATTCCTTCTTTGCCCATCCATCTACCTATGGAAATGTCTGAAGCAGAAGGTTGAATGGTGGCTGTGTGGAAGCAGAGGCCCTTATCTCCTCATCCTCTGATTATTCCTTAGGATAACGCTTCAGCTTAACAAACTGTTAAGGTCTAGGATCCTGCTACTTCTGTAGCACCTATCAACATTATACAAGATGTAAACTGTGCATAAAAATTCATGACAAAGAGGCTGAAAAGTCAGCTCAGGTGTTAAGGTTCCTGACTTCTAAGCATGAGGACCTAAGTTCAGTCCTCACCACTCACAAGAGGCAGGCAGAATTTCTTCAGTTCAAGGCTAGAATGGTCTACATACAGCTGACTGGAACCTACTGTCCCAGTAGAGCAAAGGCTTGCTTCCACGGATTCTTAGTTAAACAGCAGCACATGAACACCCTATCAGAGTCTGGGCTTACTCTTGAAATTTCACAAGCCAGGTCCCCACTATCTGTGTTTCCTTAAATCTTCACATCTATTTAGTCCCACAGAATCAACCCCATTGTCCTCTAACTCAAAGTTCTGAACACAGAGTCCTCCACAATACGATATCATCAACTTCTCTCCAACACTAACTCAATCCTTGGTACCAGTTTCTGTTCAACTTGGGGTTTGTTTTGTTTTAGTTTTTGTTGTTGTTGTTGTTGTTTTCCTGTTAAACAATAACTAAAAGTGGTGTGGTGCAGTCAAGAGTGTATTTGGATTACAGATGACAGTTCATCATTGAAGAAAGCCTCAGCAGGAACTCAAAGCTGGAATCTGAAGGTGTGAACTTAAGCAGAGACCATGAAGGACTGCTTGCTGACTGAATTGTATTCCAGGGCTTGTTCAGCTTTTATTCTTAAAAAGCCCAGGCACATGTGTCTAGGGACAGCACCACCCACACTGGGTTTGAGGCTCCCATATCAACTAGCAACCAATAGAATGCCCTGAAGGCATGCCCAGAGTTCAATGTGATGGAGGCAGTTACTCAGATGAGGCTTCTTCTTCACAAGTTTGTCACACTGACAAAAAGATTGGCTATCACATGTTCTTCGCAGCAATATCATTCAGTCCACAATCACGTGTACCTCAAACACCAGGGAACCCAAATCTCTCATCTAGCTTCCATAAATATACTTTCTGCTGCTCATAAATTTATGCATATGCATAGCCACACAATGTAAACAATTCTTTTTCTTAAGAAATTACATCATTTAAAATATTTGAACATTGTAAAGAAGTGGTTGAATATCTTTTATTTTGCTCTTTGAATTTGTTTTTTTTTTATTTTTTGTTATCAATCACAGGTTAGGTACTTTGCATCCCATGCCCAGCCCGCCCACTCCCTCCCACCCTCCCCAACCCTCCCTCATCTCCTCCCCGCCCACTCCAAATCCACCAGCGGGGGAGGACCTCCTCCCCTTCCATCCAACTCCAGCTCATCCTGTCTCCTCAGGGCTGGCTGCAATGTCGTCCACTGGGATCCAGCCAGTGTGTCACTCCCCTGCTTGTATGGGGGAGGGTCAAAGAGTCAGCCATCAAGTTCAAGACTGAAACAGTCCCTGCTTCCCTCACTAGGCCCTCCAAAAAATATGGAACACTTCACGAATTTGCGTGTCATCCTTGCGCAGGGGCCATGCTAATCTTCTCTGTATCGTTCCAATTTTAGTATATGTGCTGCCGAAGCGAGCACGCTCTTTGAATTTGTAATCACTTGAGTACTCAAACCAATATACAATATACTATAAAATAAAGACACTAATGATCAAAGTACATTGAAATAAATGTGCAATGACAAGATGGTAAGACAGATGTGAGAACTCATGCTTGGAACACCAGAATGTGATATAGAGTTAGGAGGATTGTCATGAACTGAGAAGCAGCATGGGGTACAGAGTGGGTTCCAGGCTAGCTTGGGCTATAATATAATCCATCCATCCATCCATCAATCAATCGATGCATTTGAAAACTAATGATACTTTTTTTTTTTACTCCCCTTTTATTCTTTGTTTTTCTGAGAGCTGGAGAAAGCCAGGTAATGACTGACTGTATTATCTTATACTGACCAATGGAAAACTAAAACTAACTGGAGTAGTTTCAGGAAGTCTGTTTCTTTTAAAAATTGAACATGAAATGCATTTTGATCTGCACAGGTTTTTATTTTTCCCCTCGTTTTCCATTTCAAAAGTTCCAGATGCCTTTTCATGTTCCATCCCCATAGCAGGCAGTCTCAGATGTGTTCCATTTTAGAATTGTGAGGAACTTTGGATGCCATTATTCAAAGCAAAATGGAATGAAGTTGAGAATTATCAATGAACATGAGGTGAAAGAAAAGTGTTTCAGAGGAAAACCTGTGTTGATTTTTTTTCCTCAAAAATGTATTAAAAAATGTCTCAAGTGGCCTGATCCCTCTATTCGAAGGATCCAGGCTTGTGGACTTGGACCTATAGCCCTTTAGGTCTCCCCAGATGTATAGTCAGTGTTGACTTGTAACTTGTATTCTACCTCAGCTCTTTCCTCTTCCAACAAAGCATAATGGTTCTGATAGAGAGGGTGGGATTAGTACAATTTCTAAAAACTGGCCTACAGGGAGGAATTCATTCACAATATCGCATGTATGTCTATGTTCATTAAAAATATCTGAGAGTGTGTTCAAAAAAGCACTTTGCCTTTTGCTGAACAGACACCTCCATAGCATGCATTTGGCTATCAAGGAGACCTTGTTCCCCAAGCCACAACATGGTGTTTTATGTGTTTTTAAGTAAGATAAAGTAGCTGACATGACACTGGCAATTATATGGTATCTGAAGAAAGTAGGCATGACTATAAGAAATGTACATGAGGAAAGAGTTTTGCAAGGAAGTTTCACTGCACAATTCTGGTAGAGTATGACTCAAAAGTGAGCTGAGGAGGATAACATTTTTTTATCTGATTTGGGCTTACTTTGGGAATAGCCATCAAAAGGGGGAAAGCACCCTTATGTAAGTTTCTTCAAAACTGAGAGGAAAAATATCTCTCAATATTCAGACTTAAAAGTTAAACAAGAAAGAGGACCTGGGATAAGAGGATTAATCGTCACTTAGAAAGACAAATGGGATGGACATTGGATGTAGGAGAAAACAAGTAGCAGGACAAGAGCCTACCACAGAGGGCCTCTACCTAGCAGTGTATCAAAGCAAATATTAAGACACATAACCAACCCTTTGGCAGAGCGCAGGGAATCATATGAAAGAGGGGGGAGATAGTATGACCTGAAGAGGACAGGTGCTCCACAAGGACCAAATATATCAGGGCACAGGGTCTTTTATGAGATTGTTTCTCTAACCAAGGACCATGTATTGATATAACCTAAAACTTCTGCTTGCATGTAGCAAATAGTAGCTCAATATCCAAGTGGGTACCCTAGTAAGGGAAACAGGGACTATTTCGGACATGAGTTCAATGGCTGGCTCTTCGATCCCCCTGCACCCTGAGGGAGTGGTAGCCTTGCTAGGCCATGGAAGAGGACATTGCAACCAGTCCTGAAGAGACCTGATAAACTAGAGTTAGATGGAAGGGGAGAAGGTCCTCCCCTATCAATGGACTTTGCTGTGAGACTTTGAGAAACTACATCTGTAAATTATAACTAATAAGACTGACCAAACATGAAATGAACATGGGTGATACCAATGTCATGCCAAAGTGGACAGGAAAAACACCACATAGCTTCAGCCTTACATAAAATGATAGGCAGTAGACTAAGGCTGAGAGCAGGAGGTACAGCCTTACCCTGTGAAGAGCACTGCAATTGGTTATCCAGTGTAAGGTAGCCAACCCTGAAAACATGCACATGTAGCAAAGCAAAGTTTATCCAAGCAGGTTAGATTAAGGAAGATGTATGTCTACACATATATGCATGCAATAAAATTAATGAAATAGTAGGTCATGGACTTGTTGGAGAGAAGGGAGGGGCATGTGAGAGGGTTTAGAGCATGAAGAGGCAAAAGGGAAAAGTTATAAATACATTATACACTCAAAAATAAAAAAAATAATTTCTTCACATTTTTTTAAACAATGTGCTGTGAGTACTGTGCCATGCATGTATAAACTAAAGAGTGGATTCTAGAACAAGGAAAAATGCTTTCTATGGCAAACTGTCTCCGATATATTCCTGCCTTGGTAAGAAAACACCAGTATACTTAAACAGCAGGAGAAGGACTTCAGCTTCAGAGTTCATCAAGGATGAACTTCTCCAGGAAATCAAAGGACACTCCTGAGGTACAGGAAGGGCTTTATTCTCTTAGATGGATGTAATGAAGGATATAGGACCAAAATTAGTTAAAAGAGGCATACTGGACACTTTACTTCCTTGATGAAAAGCAAAACCTCCCAGAAAGTATTCTGACTTCCTTCTTTCTCCCGTAAATGTGGACACAGATGGAAGGTTGGCAATGACAGTGATTTCATCCCCAGAAGAAATAACTGTCAGTGGGTGCTAACGGCACTAGGAAATGGAGAATTGCACTGTTGAGTGCAGGATTGAGCTGTCTGTTCTTCGCAGCCATTTTATGAAACAAAAATAGACATGAGTTCTTGCCTGACTCTTAAATACAGTATAGGTAAAAGACATACTTCTTTATATTTGTAATTGTTCAATTACATTTTCTGTTAGTTTACAGTGCAGGAGTTCATTTGTGCTACTGGCATACATACCACATTTAATTGAATGAAACTGTAAGATGGAAACTTCTTGGCCACAACAGGATCTTTAAATCACATTGCCTTCAAGTGCATCATCTCTAGCAGAGTGTATACTCAAGCCAAACTGGCGCTGGAATGATAGACAGCACTAACTCAGGGAACAAGGAAGGCAGCGGACTGCAAACAAATTTTGAGGGAGGTGGCAGGTGCTTTTCCATTATTGCAGCAAAAGACCTTTGGAAAAAATCACCATGAAGATGTAATTGATGTTCACTTTCAGAAGTTTTAATCCATTGGTGTCTGGTCCAGTTGTTTCCAAACTGTGGTAGGAAAGGGGATCGTGTGAGGGAAAAGGGTTGCATAAGGCTGCCCGCCTGATGGAGGTAGGGAAGCAGAGTGTGCTGGAGGAACAGATGAAGAAGGTGGCAGACAACTAGAGCCAATGAACTGGTGCCAACTAAATATGCAGCATTCAACTGTATTTCCATGTCTGTTCCATAGAACACACAAGAATTACTGACCCACCGTTGGCCCTTACAGAGAACCCAGAGAGTGAGAGGAAAAAAAAAATATCTTATATTCTGTGTGGCCTTCACCACAATAGTAGATGCTGACATTAAGGTAAAAAAGTATATAATGTCGTGCAAACAGGACACCATACATATTGTCATCACTTTCAGAGAGGCCTGGATCTCTACACTGGGACAAATAAACTTTTCTTTTTTCTTTTTTTAAATATTAATCACAGGTTAATTTACTTTGTATCCCAGCCGTAGCCCCCTCCCTTATTCCCTCCCAATCCCACCCTCCCTCGCTCATCTTACCCCTGTCCCTTTCCAAGTCCACTGATAGGGGAGGTCCTCCTCCCCTTCCATCTGACCCTAGCTTATCAGGTATCTTCAGGACTGGCTGCATAAACTTTTCTAGAAACAAAATAAGTAAACAACCAAGTTTATTTAAAATTTACTTCCATTTTCTAGTCTACTAGACCTCTGTGATAACATCAAGCAATATTGTTATAATTTTTCAGTGAACATTTATCATAATTACTATTCATACATATTTTAGCCTCTCTATGATAGCTGTATATATCTTATATTTTTGTGTGTGTTTGAAAGAGAGAGAAAGAGAGAGATGGAGAGAGTGTGTGTATGTATGAGTGTTTAACCAGGAAAGAAGGTATTAAAAAAATGCTGTCTCGTGCTCTTTGTTCCTTTCCACTTTCCCCAGAACCATTCCCTTGTCTGTATGTAAGGGGTCCCTGCACTGCACTAACATCTTCTCTGGGTCATTTATTGAAGTTATAACTCAAGGCAAACCACTTATGGTTCAGAATTGTCATATGTGAAATGTGACAAAAATGAGTCTGATAATATAAAGCATTAAAACAGCATCTTAGGACTAAAATTTCTTATTTTCACTTAGAATAAAAATCCCTTCCCTGATGCATGCCTATATTTTTTTATGTTTTGTTGTATCCATCAAGTTTTATCACTTACTAGTGTGACATTCCTTTACTATTATAACATTTTCAGCATCAGTCGCAGTGTTTTTGTTATGTAAGGAAAAGCAATAACCTTACATAACATAGACCTCAGATCCTCAATAACCACAGGCTTTTCTCTTCATTGAAATGAACATCTCCAGTGCTCTGACACCATCAATGCTAAAGTCAGAATCTTTCATTTTCCTTGCAAATGACATGTAACTGATTCATACTTTTACTTTACATATATCCCTTTTATGGGAAACCAGTGAATTTCAATGAGAATTCTAATAATCCCTAAGTATTGTTATTATATTTGCTTTGCTACATGTTTGGTGCACGCTTGAATGGTCTGGAAGAGAGATTCTTATCGTGCGTTCTTCAGAATTTGAGGCATATTGCAAATCTGATTTATTACTGGCATTTATGTATGGAGTGTTTTCAGGTAATATTACCTAAAACTATTGTAAATAGCTTCTAATTTTCCTTATTTATTCATGAATCTTATGGTGCTTCATAATTTCAAATGTAGTCAGTTTCATAGGGAAACAATAAGACTGAAATACCTTGTAATAGTAACCGTGAAATGTTTGGGCAATCACACCAATAATAACCTGGTCAAATGTCTTTGCAAATATTGTCTATATGGCTTTAATATTGGCATTGTTTTCTATAAGTTAAGATTAGAACACAGAATATATCATTTTAAAAACTGTAGATAATTATTGAAGGAAGTGGAACAATATACTGACAAAAAGTTGATGCTTTTAAATGTATATTACTGCAGTTTCTTTGTAAAAAATATATGCATTTTAATATGGGAGCAGGAAAAAACAAAATGCTCAAATGTTTACACATTGATGGGAAAAAGTAATATGAATATATTTGAGAGTAAGAATTATTTAAATTTACTACAAATTATAAATTAATATAACCAAGTTAAGCAGCAACCAGCTTACTTTGTATTGAAACATAAATAGAGATGATTGTAGTATTATTCTACTAGAAAAAGTGATGGATCTTAGACCAAGAGAGAATAGCATCAAGCATAATGAAGGAGAGAAAGCTGCTCTGGACCTTATTTTTCTTTTACAGTTTTAGGCAGGCTGCTCCGTAGTAGTAGTGCCAAGGAAAGGCACTTATTTCTATCTGTAGTACAGTTCTTAATTACCAACTGTAGAGTGTTAGGATCGAGCTTAAAACATGACTCCCTTTCTGGGACTACAAGCAACATTACCACCTTTCTGCATTGTGATTGGATTCAAGTATGGGAAGAGCCTTCAGATTCTTTACCTTATGAAGACATTTATGTTGAAGGCAGTGGTGAGACGTTATGCACAAATGTTGTTGTTCACTTTATAATGTGAGTAACTAAAGGAAGTAAAGGAGATATGGCAAACCATGACGGATTTGACAAGCTGTGCTTTTAGAATAGTCTACAGTAGCCAATGAGGTCATCACTCACAGATGTTGAAGTACAGGCAAAAGCAGACCTTTCTCTTAAAGCATTGTTTGAATGGGTGGTAATATTTCCAACATTAGGAACCAAGTGCTTTCTGGAAAATTCCATTGTTCATTATTGTTAGAGAGGCACCTGATAGTCAGTGTCCATCCTTGAAAGGGCATGTTTGGTTTGGTTTTGGTTTTTTGTATTTTCCATTATAATAAATCAAAACAATACTGAATATGAAACACACTGTGCAGTTAGTAGTTACATTGCTTCCTGAGGAGTATAATACTAACACACCCTGCATTAATTCATTAGAAAGGATATCGGCCATTAGCCAATATATAAGTCCCTTAGCCACAGCATTCGGTAGAAAATTAGTTATTACCAATTTATACCTAAAGCATAGGAAAGCAAATGGTATTTATATTTTTAAAATTTATTTATTTTTACTCATTACAATATATTCACTTTGTATCCCATCTGTAGCCCCCTCCCTCATCTAGTTCCAAAATCACCCTCCATCCCTCTTCTCCTCCCATGTCCCTGCCCTGTCCACTAATAGGAGAGGTCCTCCTCCCCTTCCATCTGACTCTAGGCTACCACGTCTCATCAGGACTGGCTGCACTGTCTTCTTCTGTGGCGTGGTAAGGCTGCTCCGTATAGGGAAAGGTGATCAGAGATGTGGCCACTGAGTTAATGTTAGAGACAGCCCCTGTTCCCCTTATAGGGAACTTACTTGGTACTGAGCTCCCACAGGGTACATCTGTGCAGGTGTTCTAAATTATCTCCATGCATGGTCTTTGGATGGAGTATCAATCTCATAAAATAACCCTGGGCCCAGATTTTTTTGGTTCTTTTGTTCTTTTGTGGAGCTCCTGTCCCCTCCAGGGCTTTCATCTCCCCCATCTTTCATAAGATTCCCTGCACTCTGTCCAAAGTTTGGCTATGAGAATCAGCATCTGCTTCAATACCCTGCTGGGCAGAGTCTTTCAGAGGCCCTCTGTGATAGGCTTCTGTCCTGTTCCCTTTTTTATCCATCTTCCAAGGTCCATCCTGTTTGTCTTTCTGAATGAAGATTAATCATGTTACCCAGGGTTCTCCTTGCTTATCTTCTTTAGGTGTACAGATTTTAGTATGTTTATCCTACATTATATGGGTAATATCAACTTATGAGTGAGTATATACCATCTGTGTCTTTCTACTTCTGACATACCTCACTCAGGATAATCTTTCCTAGTTCCCACCATTTGCCTGCAAGTTTCATGATTTCCTTGTTTTTAATTGCTGACTAGTATTCCATTGTGTAAATGTATCACAATTCCTATAGCCATTCCTCAGCTGAGGGACATCTGGGTTTTGTCCAGATTCTGGGTATTACGAATAAAGCAGCTACAAATATGGTTGAGCAAATGTCCTTGTTGAATACTTGAGCATATTTTGGATGTATACCTAGGAGTGATATAGGTGGACCTTGAGATAGTACTATTCCTAATTTTCTGAGAAAGCTGCAGATTGATTTTCAAGTAGTTGTACAAGTTTACATTCCCACCAGCAATAGAGGAGGGCCAACAATCCATGAGCATGGGAGATCTTTCCATCTGCTGATATCTTCTTCAATTTCTTTCTTCAGAGACTTGAAGTGTTTGTTTTTGTTTTTAACAGATCGTTCACTTGCTTAGTTATAGTCACACCAAGGTACCTTACATTATTTGTTGCTATTATGAAGGATGTAGATTCCCTAATTTCTTTCTCAGTCACTTTGTCTTTCATACACAGGACTACTGACATTTTTGAGTTATTTTTATATCCAGCCACTTTGTTGAAGGTGTTTATTAGCTGAAAGTGTTCTCTGGTTGAATTTTGGGGGTCACTCATTTATACTATCATATTCACCTGCTAACAGTGATACTGTGACTTCTTCCTTTCTGATTAATATCCCCTTGATCTCCTTTAGTTGTCTTATTTCTCCAGATGGGACTTTGAGTACTATATTTGAGAAATATGGAGAAAGTGGGCAGCCTTCCCTTGTCCCTGGTTTCAGTGGAGTTGATTTAAGTTTCTATCCATCTAGTTTGATATTAGCTACCAGCTTCCTGTGTATTTTCTTTACTATGTTTAGGTATGTGCTTTGTATCATTGATTTCTCCAAAACTTTAAACGTGAATGGCTGCTGGATTTTGTCAAATGTTTTCTTCAGCATCTAAGGAGATGATCATTTGGTTTTCCTCCTTCAGTTTGTTTATATGGTGGATTACATTGATGAATTTCTGCATATTGAAACACCCCTGCATGCCTGGGATGAAGCCTACTTGGTCTTGGTGGATGATATCTTTAATATGTTCTTGGATTGAGTTTGTAAGTATTTTATTGAGTATTTTTCATCAATGTTCATAAGAGACATAGATCTGAAGTTTTATTTTTTGTTGGTACTTTGTGTGGTTTAGGTATCAAGGTGACTGTGGCCTCATAGAATGAGTTTGGTAATGTTCCTTCTCTTTCTACTTTGTGGAATAGTTTGAAGAGGATTGGAGTTAGCTCTTCTATGAATGTCTGGTAGAATTCTGTGTTGAAACAATCTGGTGCTGGACTTTTTTTTTTTTTTTTGGAAGGGAGAATTTTGATGACTGCTTCTGTTTTCTTGAGGGATATAGGACTATTTAATCTCTTTACCTGATCTTGATTTGTTTTTTGGTAGATGGAATCTATCAAGAAAATTTTCCATTTCATTTAGATTTTCAAATTTTGTGGCATATAGGCTTTTGTAATAAGATCTAATGATTGTTAGGATTTTCTCAGTGTCTGTCATTATGACCCCATTTTTGTTTCTTATTTAGCTAGTTTCCCTCTGCCTTTTAGTTAGTTTGGCTAAGGGTTTGTCTATCTTGTTGATTTTCTCAACGAACCAACTTAGTGCTAAGTGTCTTCAGAAAAAAGTTTGAGACATATCATACATGTCTCCTAAAAGCCCTAGAAAAAAAGAAGCAGACACACCCAAGAGGAGTAGACAATTGGAAATAATTAAACTCAGAGCTGAAATCAATGAATTAGAAACAAAGAAAACAATTAAAAGAATCAATGAAACCAAGAGTTGGTTTTTCCCTTGCTGCTTTTATTACTTTTTTCTCTGTTCTGTAGATTTAGTGTATTGGCCATTAGGTGACATGAGGGGTTTTCTAGTCTAGTCTATTTGATTTTCAGTAGGTCTCTTTTATGTTTTTGGATATCTCTTTCTTTAAGTTGAGAAAATTTTCTTCTATGATTTTCTTGAAAATATTTTCTGGACCTTGGACCCTGGATTCTTCTTTGAAATCTATTCCATTTATTCTTAGATTTCATCTTTTCATGGTGTCCTTGATTTCTTGGATGTTTTGTTTTAGAACTTATCCAATTTTACTTTTTCTTTGAGAGATATATCAATTTGTGCAAGTGTATCTTCAGTGCCTGAGATTCTCTTTTCCATCTCTTGTATTCTGTTGGTGATGCTTACGTTTATGGTTCCTGATATTTTCTCTAAGTCCTCCCATTGCAGAGCTTTTTCTGTTTGTGTTTTCTTTATTAATTCTAATTCTGTTCTCATGTCTTGCATCATTTCCTTCATCTGTTTGAATGTGGATTCCTGTCTGTCAATGATGGACTCAATTTTTTTTTTGTTGATTTCCCCTGTGCATGCCTTTATTTGTGCCTCTACATGTGCCTCTATTTGTTTAGCTGTACTTGTCCATATTTCTTTGAGAGCTTTGTTCGTTTGCTCTTCATTGGCTGAACTGAGATCATTTTCCTATGTTTCTGATGAATTAAAATATCCATTGATTTTTGGGGTTGCTAGTGAAGGCATGATGTCCTGATTTTTGTGGGATGTGTTCTTATGTTGACCTCTACCGATCTGCTTATCCATACCTTTGCTGTTTGTTACTGGAGCCTGGATTTCAGACTGGTTCTGTCTTTCTCTGGTGTCTGGAGTATTCTTCAGGAAGAGGAGAGAGGTCCACTGGTTCAAGAGTGAATGTTGGTGTGTCAGCTGTAGCTAAGAGGGGAAGTTTGCAAGTGTGTCTTGGAGGACAGGGTGCTACAGAGTGTAGATGCTTGGAAGGGTGGAGCGTAAGTTGAAAGTTAACATGTAGTGTGGTCTCCATAAACATGCTAGAAATTGAAAGCTCACCCTATATCTATAAAAACAAAACATCAAACAAATTTTATAATTAAACTGTAAGTTAGCTCATGTAATTTATGGAATACTGTGCTAAAAAGAAAACAGAAATTATGGTCATTTCATGGACAGGCTTTAGTACAGTGATGATTATAGAACATAATGTAAGAACATCCTAATTTGGAGACCATCCAAATATGAAGCAGTATGGGAAGATCTCACAAACACTTTGTCTTGGATGAGAGAAAACCAAAACACCACAGAAGCCCGACAATCAAGTAGAGAGCCTCGGGCTTCCAAATATAGAAAGTCTGAAGATTAAAATTCACTTTTGATGCTAGGAAGCAGTGCAGTGAGTGCTGGGGTGCAGAGTAATGAAGTGTGGAACATTTACTGCAAAGGACAGCAGAAAGGTATGCTAATGAAATGTGCTTTATCTGGGTAGGAGCTACAATGTGTATGCTGACAAAAACCGTAAAGGAAGGGATTTGGCAGTATGAATTCAAACTCAGTTAACACAAATAAAATAGTAGATATTGGGTAGGTCAATACCAACATACTTTGCAATGCAAGTCGAGTGCTCACAAGTAATCAAAGTATGTTGGGCATGGGGGCACACAGCTTTAAAACCAGCACTCTGGAAGGCAGAGGAAGGCAAATGGCTGTGAGTTTGAGGCCAGCCTGGTCTACAAAGTGAGTACAGAACAGTCAAGGCTACACAAGGACACCCTGCTTGAAATAAAAATAAGATCCAAAAAATCAAATTAAAATATATTTTCAGCTTTCACTAAAAACATTTAAATAGACTTGATTATTGTTTTATATAAACACCAGTCATTCGCTTCATTATTTTTTTGTTTTTCAATATTTATATTAAACCTTCTATATCACAGGTCAAATCAAATTAATGTGAAGAGATGTGTGATGAGGTAATTATATGCTTTCTAGACACCAGAACTGTATACAACATGCATTTGAAAGACTTACATGGAGTGGTCATAGTTCTCTGTGTTGTCTAACATTTTGTTTTGAGCAGTGCAGAACACAAAATGTAGAATAATCATTAAAATATGAAGAAAATTCTTTTGCAATGTGAATATAAATAGAATAAATATTACTATAGATCAAGAGATGATAAATTATTTTGTGGTCAACTAGATATATTTCAGTAATACACTTTTTACTTATGTGCAGTTATTTCTAAATTTTTAAGTGAACAATTTGTGATAATTTGTTTTAAAAGAAAGTGGTGAGAGAAAGCTAAATCTATAAGCAAAACACATTGCTTATATAGATATAGCTGCAGGTAAAAATGTAAAAGTCAACACTGAGCAAGCCAGAAAACAGAAACCATATGTTCATATGTTGTATACGAATACACAATTTGCTGTTAATCTACCTTTCCATGAGATGTGGTATTTTCTAGAGTATTTTTTCCTGCTCTACTTGTAAAAAGAGTTCTACCAGTCTACAGCGTTATTCTAATTCTCACCAAGATCTTTCATAAGTCATCCAAGTTGGAACTTTAATGTTCTTAATACTAAAACAGCTCAGAATAAAATGTTCAGAGCATTCTTGTTCTGCTGTAGTAAGAACCTGAGAGTCTGCACAGCATAAGGTGCTGGCTCACATGCCCACTGCCCTTGCCGTGCTATGAATAAATAGTATAGTACTGTAGGTTAATCAAGATTCAGTAAAACAGAAGTGATAACTTCAAGGTTAAGATAAAAATTTAATTTTCTTCATATCTTCATTACATAAAAATGAAATTAGTGTTCCTCTTATGATTATCAGTTAAAACTCCCAGTATACCGTGAGGCCACCATTGGCTATCAGAAAATCCTATGAGGGGGCCACTGTGGGTTATGGAAATCTTAACCCTCAGTGACAAACCAGCTGAATTCAATGTTGACTCTACTGAAGAGACTGTGATGGTGAACAGGCTGCTTTGCCTTTCTAGGACTTGGTTTCCGAAGCATGAAAAGACAAGACAATTAGTAGTTATGTTTATATTTCAAGTTTAGTGAGCTGTTGTGGATATCAACATGTTTTTGTTTTGGTCCCAGGTGTTGGATGTGGGACTGATTCAGATTGTCCACAGCAGCAGACTATTTTTCTCACGCAGGCTCTGAGAGTAGCTCTTTGCCAGCTGCAGACAGTTTAAATCTGAGGACTCTGAGAGGGAATAATGCCAGAGCCCAGAGACTGTGGAGGAGCTCTGAGAAAGAACAAGGTTGCTCCTGCTCCCCCCTGTGGCTCCTGGTTGCTGTTGATGCAGTGAGACAAGAAGTTGGAGATCTCCAAGTAACCTGATGACCCTGAGCAGCAGGAAGCAGCTAAGACAGATGTGCCTCCTCTCCCACTAACCCTTTGTCTCTCCAACATGGTGTTGGAGTGTTGGAAGGGGTCAGAGTGGAGTATGGAGAAAATATTTAAAAATGTAAATAAGAGTTTTTTTTAAATATGCCAAAGATTTAGGCAAAGATATTTTAGGTGTTTCTATGAGGCCTTGTTGAAATATGATGAATATTCTAAGCAGCAGAATGAATAAAACAAATAGGGTTCTGTAATCTGAGCAGAACTCATGCTAACACTGGAAGTTCTTAAAAGAACAGAGAGACTAGATTCTTCTCCAGAAACAAAAGAAGGGGAGTCTCCTCTACATGAAAAATGGCAAGCCTAGGATCTCCACAGACCTTCCTGATTCTCAAGTCATCAGACTCATCATTCCATCATCAGGTCTTAGATCCCTTATCTACATTTGTATTAGGATATACTTTATAATAATGTAAGGTTTTACATAGGTGAGGATAAAAATATTGTATTGTTTTTCTTATTACTGTCTTGTTATTATGTGCATCTGGAAGGCGGTGCATACACACATGAATGTACAAATGTGCGCGCGCACACACACACACACACACACACACACACAATCTAAATGTGGTCCAATGTGGAAGTCAGAGGAAAGCTTTGCTCCTCCCTCCTTAGGCAGTTAAGGAAACAGGAGCTCAAGGTGGACAGCAGGAAGTCTTCTAGGTCAATGGAATGTTATTGTTGGATACTAGGCAATGAGGGAGCAGCTGCATGCACAGTCAACAAGCCCAGCTGGGGAGGTCTCTTGAAGGGAAGCACCTTTCTTGGCTTGGAGGCCGAGAACTCACAATTGTAAGTCATTCTGTAAGGCCATGAGGATGGTCTGGACAGAAGCATTGTAGACAGGAAAGCCAAATTTGCAGCCAGAATAAGTATCTACTCTAGTTTAAAGTGTTGTCCTCTCCATGTGGAAGTGTTCCATTGTACCCAGTCTTCCTCCAGGTTTCTAGGTGAAGAATCGTACCATATCTGGGTCTCATTTGACACTTTATGCAGGCAGACTGGACACTGAGCAGCAGTAGCCATGTTAGCTTTGGCAAGTCCCTGAGCAACCACAGAACAACCAGAACAATGTGCTTTTAGTCAGTATGCAAACTGATTAATAGAAATTTCTTTCCAGACTACATTGGGCTGGATTTCTCTTTCTCTTCTTATGTGTACTGGGAAGCCACAGCACTAGGAGATGTGGGTAGTAAGATGTGTCCGGTAAACAAGCTCTGTATTCCTGTCCTGTGGGTGATTCTTTTCCTGGAGTTCCTTTGAGAACACTAACTGCTATAAAATCAATACCTTCAAATTTTCCATTATGACCCAAATCAGTAAGAGTAACTCACAATATGACACAGCATATATTCCTCTACTTTATTTAGAGCATATAATATCCTTACGTATATAAATTCCTATTGGATCCGTTGGTATAGACATCATACTTTCACATTTCATCAGACAATTTATCCACAACACAGAATATTATGCAAAAATAATTGATAAGACAGATATATTAATTTGAGTAGATTCTTAGATAAAATATATAGTCATGGGAAGGGATTTTTCTCATGCTCCACAAGTGTGTAGAGTTATTCTGTAATGCATCTACACAAATTACAATAGAGATCTCTCAAAGATTTACTCAAGTTCAGCATAAGCAGACAAGTTTTCTGAGATTCTATTTTAAATTAATTAATTTATATATTCACTTTACATCCCTCCTGTTTCCACCCTCCCTACCTTCTCTTCCTTTTCCCCTCCCCTATTCCTCAGAAGAGGGGGCTCCCTGCTTCTAACCCACCCTAGCTCATCAAGTTCTATTAGGACTGAGCTCATCCTCTTCCCCTGTGGTCAGAAAAAAAAAGCTACATGATTATCTCATTAGATGCCTAAGAAGCAACACCTCTTCAAAAATCCAAAACCTGTTCATTAAAAAATCTTGCAATACAGATTTTTAATCTTGTATTAAAAGCAGGGATACAAGGCACATTCATAAACACAATAAAGGTAATAAAAACCTAAGCTCATAGGCAACATCAAATTAAGTGGAGAGAAACTTAAAGCAATCCTACTGAAATCATAGACAAGACAAGGAGGCTGCCCACTCTCACTTAATCTTTTCAATATAGTACCTGAAGTCCTACCAGAGCAATAAGAGAATTGAAGAAGATCAAGGGGATACAAAATAGAAATCAAGATGTCAAAGTGTCACTATTCACAAATGATAAGATTGTATACATAAGCAACTCCCCAAAATTCCACCAGAGAACTCTTACACCTTACAGAATTTATTAAAGAAAAAATCAGTAGCAGTCCTGTATAAAAACAAAGGTCCTAAGAAAGAAATTAGGGAAACAACACCCTTCACAATAGCCACAAATAACGTAAAGTACCTGGGTTGACTCTAACCAAGCAAATGAAAGACCTATATGATGATAACTTCAAGTGTCTAAAGAAAGAAATTGAAGAAGATATAAGAAGATGGAACGATCTCTTATGTTCATGGAACAATAGGATTAACATAGTAAAAACGGTCATCTTATCAAAAGCAATCTGCAGTTTCAATGCAATCCATTGAAGTACCAACACAATTCTTTGCAGACCTTGACAGAACAATCTAAACTTCATATGGAACAAAAAAAAAAAAAAAAAGAGTAGCTAAAACATTCCTGTACAATAAAAGATCTTCTAGTGGCAACTTTATCTCTGACTTCAAACTATATACAGAGCAATAGTAATAAAACTATATGATACTGGCATAGAAATAGAGGGTTGATCAATTAAAACCAATTGAAGACCCAGAAATAAACACACAAACCTCTGATATTTAATTTTTGACAAAGGAGCCAAAACTATACAATGGAAAAAATAAGGCGTCTTCAACAAATGATGCTGCTCTAACTGGATGTCTACATGTAGAAAAATGCAAATATACCCACATTATCACCCTGCCCAAGACTCAAGTCCCAGTGGAACAAAGACCACAACATAAAACCAGATACACTAAATCTCTTAGAAGAAAAGGTAGGGAAGAGTCTTGACCTCATTTAGCACCAGAGAAAAACTTTCTGAACAGAACATAAATGTGACTTCTTGGGGAGATCCAAGATGGCTGCCACGAGAGAGAGAACACTGTGTCTGAGGAGTAGGAGAGCAGAAACAAAGCAGCGACCAGGAGACTGAACTCTGGGACCTAAAACGCCAGCATTGTGAGTGCCAGGTGAGCGGAACTCCTACGGTGAGAAAATCAAGTGGGAAAACGCTAGGGACACCCAGTTATTACCTGGAGAAATTTCCCTGTGACCAGCGGCTCACAGCTCTGATCTGGACAAGCAGCTGCTCTGGGTGCCCGCACCCGCCATTATAGACTGTCTCCCGGGCAGTCTCAGGAAGAACCAGGTGCCTTTTTCACTGAACTGCGCCCTACGAGCGCACACTGCACCCGGGTTCTGCTTCGACCCACGGGTGTGCTGCGGGTTCGGTCAGATCATCTGAACCACACCAGATTGAGTGGATTGGGGGACCATTTTGACCAGTCCGCACATTGCCAGGTGCAAGCCAAACGCCCCGCCAGCAAAATCTCAGTCAGTGTGTGAGTCCGCCCGCGGATCTGGGAGGATCCCGAGTCCTGCACCAACCCACAGGTGTGCGGCAGGCGCAAACAGATCCTGGGAACCACCACAGAATGAGTGGATTGGGGGACCATTTTGACCAGTCCACACACTGCAGGGGCACGGGCCGAACGCTTCTGCCAGCAAAAACTCAGTCAGTGTGTGAGTCTGCCAGGAGCAAAAACTCAGTCAGTGTGTGAGTCCGCCAGCGGATCTGGGAGGATCCCGAGTCCTGCATCAACCCACGGGTATGCTGCAGGCTCAAAAAGATCGTGGGAACCACCACAGGCTGAGTGGATTGGGGGACCATTTTGACCAGTCCACACACTGCGGGGGCGCGGGCCAAATGCTTCCACCAGCAAAAACTCAGTCAATGTGTGAGTCCGCCAGCGGATCTGGGAGGATCCCGAGTTCTGCATCAACCCACTGGTGTGCGGCGGGCGAGAACCAATCGTGGGATCCACCAGAGACTGAGTGGATTGGGGGACCATTCTGACCAGTCTGCACACCTCGGGGGGCTCAGGACAAACGCTTCTGCCAGCAAAAACACAGTCAGTGTGTGAGTCTGCCAGCGGATCTGGGAAGAACCCGAGTTCTGTCTCAACCCACGGCTGAGAGGATCCTGGGACCATCTTGACCAGACGGCACACTGAGGGCAAAAGCTGCACGCATCC
>CM053764.1:40025159-40069104 GCA_028658305.1 Pachyuromys duprasi
TTTATAAAGAGTTGAACAGCCAATACTGAGGCAGGAAAGGATAGGCAGGGCATCTGGGCAGAAAAAGAAACTAGGAAAAATCCCAGATGGAGATTTGACAGCCAGAGGCAAAGGAAGAAACAGGTGCTGGGACAAATCTACTGAGATGAGGTAACAAGCCAGATGGCAGAATAAAGGTTAGTATAAAATGATTAATTTAACTCGTAATAGCTAGCTCGGAAAAAGCCTAAGCTACAGCAAAACTTTCATTATTAAAAAAATGTCTCCCTGTCATTATTTGGGAGTTAGCAGTCAAGAAAGTCTCATTAAACTACTTAATATTTTCACTGTCATATTTGTAAATCTTTTTTTTTTAATTAATGATTGTCTTTTTTCAGTTGCTACAAAATGTCATGAAACTCTACACTGGATTGCAGAATTTAGGGTAACCTGAATCTGTGTTTCTGGGCCATGGCGTTCATATTCGGTTCCAGAATAGATTTTCTCTTATACTCTTTTGAGTAGAGAGCTGTGGTTTTGCCCCAACAAAAAATGGCAGGCATTTCAGATGCGTCTACCAGTCACCTGGGCTTGATAACATTGGGGCATTCTAAGCCTCTATCTGTACCCAGAATGGCTGTTAGAATTAAACTATCCCCCCCAAAAGGGGGTTAATGAGGACAAAGAAAAAGACATCATCTTTATATTTTACCCACAGAAAATCAAGACTATCAACATGACCACCCTTGGCAGGGCTCCATTTTCATCACTTGATGGTTGTTAATTGACCAGAACACAAAAACTTTTCAGAGCCAAACAACTTTTACTTCTTGTTTAACTTACTGCAAAGTCTATAAATAGAGAAAACTGACCTGAATTGGACCCAAAAATCCCTTTTCCCATTTGGCTACCATTGAAAGTTCCACTGTTATTTCAGGCAAGTATCAATGAATAGGTATTGTATTCAGATTTCTTTCAATGATTTTCAAGTTGTTTCTCATATATTTTACATTGCACAATTTATTTATATTCTTTGTTTATATCATGTGGTGATACAGAGTGTCCTCTCTTGCTGACCTGTTTTACCCTGTTTTTGCCATATTAATATAATATGTACTTGCTTTCATAAGTGGCCTCTCAGATTGTCCCAGATCCTGACATTAGGTTATGAATACCCTCGGTATTTCTATAGTACTTACCAATAATAAATCAACATTTTACTTCTGTGTAGACTCAGTCTGCTTTGCAGTTGTCAGTTTGCTCATGTGCCTTCCATATTTTTGGAAGTACCAAAACATGAAGCATATAGTCTACTTGATAATTGTATGCCTGAACCTCATCTGGTCAGAAGACAAATAATTGGTACTGAAAAAAATATTTATGCATGACACAAAAGCTCCATCACTCTCCTGACCAAGTTGAGATATTAGTTTATCTGAACTGATTCAATGACTGCATTTTAAATTTTATTTTCTTATAAAAAGATTGAGATGTAATTCAGGAATTGTAGAATTCACCTACTTAAAATCTATAGTCTATTAATTTGTAGATGATTTTAAAACAGCTGTTCAGTCACTGTCACAATCCATTGTACAATATTACCAACACATGAGAAAGAGACACTATAACTACATCTTTCTCTCTGTGAACATATAGAGATTGAGTATAACTTTGTGTAGTTCCTGGCCCAAAGCTATAATCTACTACACTTTTATCTATTTTATTATTTTGAATACAAATTTCATGAATATTTTCATCTAAAACTAACATATATGCACATATATACATAAACACCAACATATATGTATATAAATGTCTGTATATGCAGACACATATATACATATAATGTATATGAACACATGCACATATATGTACTTGCACATACACACATATATACACTTTACACATATACAAAAATGTTCACACATTTACATATGCGCACAGTTATACAATACACATATACCCCTTATGATGTAAACAGCACAATTTACTCCTGTTACAGAAATACTTGCTGCAGGGCTGAGGATCCAAGCACAATTTCCAGCACCCAGTTGGGGAATACACAATGGTCTGTAATAGAGGTGGACCCACCACAGTCTTCTGGTCTCCACTACTACCTGCACACATGTGTCATACATATGCACACTCACACACATGAGCATGCACACACACATACATTTTGAAAAATTATTAAATAATGATAAATATTTTTAGAAGAGTTTGTAGAATTATCTGTATGTTTAATTCCACCAGAGGTACCTTTGCTTTTTCTTTATAAAGCATGGAAACATGCAAAGAGTAATGGAAAGGGCCTTCTCTGAGCATTCAACAGGCAGGGGTTGCTACTGCAATTTGCCTTCCCAGGCATTTCCAGGAGAGGGGGCGCCAGAGGTGCATTAATATTGTAAGTGAAGAGTTATTATCCATGAGTAATCAGCACACCTTCCTGGGAAGATGAAGCAGGATTGTTTAGCTGCTGCTGCTGCTGGTGTGGTGTTACTTTTCCTACAGAGAAAAGCTGCATATCCTCCTGTTATTGCATTTTATCTAAATTTATATTTTATTTCTCAAAGGGCAGTCCTATTGCCCTCTTTTCTAAGGAAACAGAAAATACTTTTCCAGATCTGTAAGTGCTGATATTAAATTCCTTTCTAACAGGAGCCTTGATGTTTAAAAGAAAACTATTGATTTTTTTTTCTGAGAAATAGAGAAAGTTTCTGTGCCCATCCTTTGAGACAATTTTGGATATAATGTCAAATGCCCCTCCATTTTATGAAATGATGCATATTTTGGAAATGACAAGTTGCTAAACATATAATTCCCAACCTTGACATCACTGGAAAGTAGGCAATACCCTGCTTATAAACACTTATATTTGTCAAGCAATATTGATATCTAAGTTGGCTTTCACACTGTATGTTAGATTTTTAAAGAATTCTTCTATATTTTCAGACAGGGAATGTAGCAAACATACATTTAAATTACCCAACATTTTTTTTTCAATCTGAAGAAGTAATGAGAACAGGAGTAGTATAGAAGCTGTGATGTGCTCTCTAGATGCACAGTCACCATGACAACAAGAACGGAGTGAGTACATAGAAGGACTGACAGACAAACAAAAGACATAAACTCTCTAAATTCACATCACATATTTTGGTACTTTGGTAAACAATTTTTATGGAAATATAACATTAAAGTCTTATAAATTTCTATTAGTTTTAGATTTGTGAGTTGATTTATTTATTTTCTTTTAAGCACACACCCGGTAACACATGAGTAATTTCCTAAGAGCATTCTATAGAATAATTTCAGATTCACACAGTACTAAGAACTCCTTTAAAGTCATATAAAAAGCAGGAGAGGAGCCTTTTGCTTTCTTTTGCCACCACATCAAAGCCGGGTCTTACTCAGCAGAAGTTTTCCACTCAGAAGAACTTTTTAGCAGTGACACCATGGGAACCTTTAGTTCTTTCATTTAAGAATTAAATTTGTGTCATGAAAATTCTAAAAGTGAAAATAACTTTTAAGTTTCCCCAACATCTTTTCTGGCTATAAGTCTGTGTTGACATTTACTCATAGGATAGGTCTTTTTTCTGTGTGGGGAAGAAGGCAGGAAATCCCCAGCACTGCATGGTGTACTGTGTGTTGTATGTGGATTTCAAAATGATAGTCGTCAAAAAGAGAGCAGTGCCTTCAACATCTGGAGCATGAGATAGTAAGCAAGCGGATTCCCTGTGAAGTGCATATGGAAAGCACAGCTGGTGTGTGTTATCAGTGTTTGCCATGTATCGTGGATATAATTCATTAATACATCCTCATGAGATGAAGCACATGCACATTGCATTAGAAATTTTGCTTAGTAATGAGACAGATATGTATCATTATTTTTATTTAAATTTTTATTTTTTGTATTAATTACAGTTTATTTATTTTTTGTATCTCACCTGTAGCCTTCTTCCTCATTCCCTCCCAAGCACACCCTCCCTACCTCATCTCCTCCTTGCCCCTTTCTAAGTCCACTGATAAGGGAGGTCCTCCTCCTCCTCTTCCATCTGAACCTAGCTCATCAGGTCTCATCGGGACTGGCTGCAATGTCCTTCTCTGTGGCTTGGCCTCCCCTTCAGCACAGGCTCTAAGATCAACAATCAATAAATGGGACCTCATGAAACTGAAACGCTTCTTAAAGCAAAGGACACTGTTGTCAGAACAAAAGGACAGCCAACAGACAGGTAAAGTATCTTCCCCAACCTTATATCTGACAGAGGGCTAATATCCAGAATATATAAAGAACTAAAGAAGTTAAAAAGCAACAAATTAAGTAATCCAATACTCAAGGGCCAATACATGCTGGAAAGGTTGTGGAGAAAGGGAAACCCTCCTTCGTTGCTGGTGGGAATGTAGACTTGTACAACCACTTTGTAAATCAATATGGTGCTTTCTCAGATAATTAGGAAGATCCAGCTATACCATTCCAATGCATATATCCAAAATATGCTCAAGTACACAAGGACATTTGTTCAACCATGTTCATAGTGGCTTTATTTGTAATAGCCAAAACTTGGAAACAACCCAGATGTCCCTCAGTGGAGGAATGGATATAGAAATTATGGTACATTTACATAATAGAACACTACTCAGCAATTAAAAACAAGGAAATCATGAAATTCGCAGGCCAATGGTGGCATCTAGAAAAGATCATCCTGAATGAGGTATCCCAGAAGCAGAAAGACACACATGGTCTACACTCTCTTATATGTATCTTTATTTTTAAACAAAGATTTAGTGATAAAATAAATTAGTTTAAAAAGTTATATCTTAAAAGTAAACTAGCATTTCTCTCTCTTATGTTTTTTTTTGGAACTTCTAAAATTCATTCCTCTGTCATTATATTAAATGACAAAATACAGAATTTGTTTATTATACTGTGAGCTTCTTAGGAAAAGATTATTTATTTTTATGAGAATAACACAGATTCAAAGAGATGACACTCAGTGACTTTGTGTAAAATTACAATAATTATTTTAACCAGGGTTTTCCGGGAGGGGGTGTAAATGTGATAAATTTGATGACATATAGAGTGGTGATGAATGATAGATAGATAGATAGATGGATGATAAAAATTGAAAGATAAATAATAGATATAGACAATTGACAAAAGAGATAAATATTGAAATGAAATTTATGGCTCTCTGTCAGATAGGTAGATAGATAGATAGATAGATATGATATGATAGATAAAAGAAAACACATAGATGAGAGAAAAATATGATATGATAAATGATAGAAGACACATAGATAGATGACATTGATAGATAGATGGATAAATAGAGATGATAGATAAATAACAGATGGCACACAGATGATCAGATAGATAGAAAGAGAGATGATAAATAGATGATAGACATATTGATAGATCGGTTGATATGTAGCTATTAGATAGATACTTGACATTTTGAGATATAAAGATAGATTTGAGAAGAATTTAGAAGACAATTTCTGAGATAAAGGAGGCTATTCCATGTTTTCTTCATGTTCATGCCCCAATCCAAAAGCTTTAGAATTTTTAAAAAAAGCCAGTGGGGAACTCCCAGTCTGGTTTTGACAACCAGGGATAGTACAAGCCTTTGATGGGAATCTTGGAGTCCAGAAAGAAGAGAATTCAGAGTTCTGACTTCTCAGGAAAGTTAAAAGACATTCCCGTTCTGTGAGAGATCAGTTTTTTTTTTTACTGTTGTTCTGCCTGCTGGTTGGACAGTGCCTCCCACAGTCTCCAGAGGGCAGTCTCCTGACTCACAGAACACTTCCACCAAAATTGTCTGGATGCACTTGGGTAGTCGCATCTTTCTAATTAAAACATAAAACCTCTTAAGTTCCTATTTTAGCAGAAGGGGTAGAGGCTCTGTGGGTCCCAAGACACGGAAAATAATGACTGTGATAATTGAGAAAAAGAAGTGTTTTACTGGATGAGTGTGGCCAAATTCAACACACCCATCCCCAGAGGTGCAGCAGCAACGAAGCAACCCTCCAATTTTTAATACGCATTGAATAATCTTGCTAACTGCTGCACACCCTCCTTCCTCACACCAAGAACAAATTTTGTTTTAACATTTGTCATTTAACTTTAATTAATTATCCTACCTAACCTCAGGAGACATAATCATCTACTCACATTGCCAGAGTGTTTCACAAGTATTCAAAACTTAATAGCCATTTATGGAACTCATTGAAAAAGTATAAAAAAAATTATAAAGAAAATTTCGCCAGTAAATTTGGACCATAGGGGAATAACTGCCATATGATGTAGTTCTGTGTGTTACTCAATTATCACTTCACTGCTGTTTCCCTGGAGAAGACAGGTTACTATGTATCCCTCCTTTATGTCCTTAACACACTGGAGAAGACAACACTACAGTCAGAAGATATGGGACTAAAGGATTTTGTGACTTCTTCATTGAAAAGAAAGCTTGCTTTTGTTCAGAAACTGATATAAGAACATAAAAAATGAAGCAGTAATAGATGTGCTTTCTAAAACAGCATTCTACCAGAATAATACTAAATATACTATGATGACACCTTCATTTAAATGTTACTGCTCGGAGGTCCAAGATGGCTGGGACTAGCACACACACTACATCTGAGGGGCACAGGATCTGAAACTAAAAAATTGGTGAGTTCTGAAGCTAAAATATTGACATTGAGGCTTCATGGGCAAGAGGGGACAGTCTGTGAGCTGGGACAGTTTGGATCCAGGTCACCAATGGATGTCTCCAGAAACTGAAACTAGCTAATATTCAACCCCCCTGCACTTTTCCTTGCCCAAAGCATAGGTCTCTCTGCTTGGCTAAGGCCTCAGTGGTTAACCAAAGAATGAGCTTCCCTGCTGGGTGACTGAAACAGGACAGGCAAGCTTCCCAGTACTGTAGCTGCAGCAAGGTGGCAGCTAGCCCAAGCAGGAACCTCCATGATCTGTAACTGAAACTGCAGAGGCCACTACCCCAAATGCAAGCATCCCTGCCCAGTGACCAAACAGTGGATACCACTGAGCTGATGGATCTCCTACACTCTCATTTGTCCCTGTGGGCCCAAATCTGAGAGTAAAGAACAGGGGGAAACCCTGTCCTTTCTCATTAAGGCTGCAAGCAAGTGAGGGTGCTTTCAAGAGAGTGCATCCAGAGTCCCAGATCCTAGGTCCCTCTTTACTAGCAGCCAGACATCTGACCCCTCTGAACCACACTCCCACTGTGGGCAATATAAGGATCCTTGGGACAGCATTCTCACCATTGAAGCCCCTGTTATGTGGGTCCCCAGTGGAGCCCAGACAGATCTGAATACCAGGACAGTATGGTAGGCCTGTAGGCCACTGAGGCATTCAGGGCACCTGCTCATGAATATGCACATTGCACCAGCACCAGCACATGCTCCTGCATTTAAGCTCCACCCTTCCAGGCATCCACAGACTCTAGCATCCAGCCCTTCAAGGCACACTGCCACACACATACTTGAGCTTGTGCAAATGCACCTGCAACCTTCCTCCCTTAGTTATTACAGCTGAAAAACCAACATCCACTTGCAAACCAGTGGACCTCTCTCATATTCCTGAAGAATACTCCAGACAACAGAGACACACAGACCCACTCTGAAGTAGACTCCAAGGACAAACATCACAGTTTACCAGATAAGCAGATGACTAGAGGTCAGCTTAAGAACACATGAAACAAAAATAAGGACATCATGGTTTCACCAGCAATCTCAAAAATCAATGGATGTGCTAATTCACCAGAAACACAGGAAAATGACCTCAAATCTATGTTTATCCAGATTTTAGAGGCACATAAAGAACAAAAGAACAATACTCTCAAAGAAATAGAGCCAAACAAATAGAAGTACATATAGAGGTATATAGAGAGGAAACGAACAAAAACATAGAGGCCAGCATGGAAAGACAGGTATCCACATTAAAATGGATGAAGGAAATGGTGAAAGGCATGAAAACAGAATTAGAATCAATAAAGAAAACACAAACAGAGAAAACTCTGGAGCTGGAGAACTTAGAGAAAAGATCAGGAACCACAAATATAAGCATCACCAACAGAATACAAGATATGCAAAAGAGAATCCCAGGCACTGAAGTTACACTTACAGAAATTGATACATTTTTCAAAGAAAAAGTAAAATGAGAAAAGTTCCAAACTCAAAACTTCTGAGAAATCAATGATACCATGAAAAGACAAAATCTAAGAATAATAGGAATAGACAAAAAAGAAGAATCCAGGGTCCAAGTTCCAGAAAATATTTTCAAGAAAATCATAGAAGGAAAATTTCCCAATTCTTTCTTAAGAGATGTACGTAAACATACAAAATGCCTACAAAACACCAAATACACTAGACCAGAAAAGAAACTCCTCATGTCACATAATAGTCAAAACACTGAACCTGCAGAACAAAGAAAACATCTAAAAGCAGCAAAGGAAAAAGGCCAAGTAACATATAAAAATAGACCTATCAGAATCACACCAGACTTCTCAACAGAAACTATGAAAGCCAGATGGGCCTGGTCAGATGTCATACAGACTTTAAGGGACCACAGCTGCCAGCCCAGACTACTATAGCCAGCAAAGCTTTCAATAAACATAGATGGAGAAAACAAAATATTCTATGACAAAACTAAACTTAAACAATATCTACATAGCAACCCAGCCCTACAGAAGACACTAGAAGAAAAACTCCAATCCAACAAAAACACCTTCACCCAAGAAAACACAGGATATCGATAACTTCACAACAAAAAACTGAAAGAAAACAAGCACTGAAACACAGTAACACCATCAACTCCACAATAAAAGGAGCTATTGGTCACTATTATCTATCAACATTAACAGACTCAACTCTCCAATGAAAAGACACAGACTGACAGAATGGTTGTGGAAACAGGATCCAACATTCTGCTGCATCCAAGAAACACACCTCTGCAACAAAGATAAACACTATCTCAGAGTAAAGGACTGGAAAACAGTTTTTCAAGCAAACAGACCCAAAAAACAGGCTAGGGTAGCTATCCTAATATAACATAATAATATAATATCCTAATAAAATAGACTTTCAACCAAAATTAATAAAAAATATGGGGAGGGGCACTTATATTCTCATCAAAGGAAAAAGCCATCAGGAGGGTATCACAATTCTGAACATCTATGCCCCCAATACAAAAGCACCTGCATTTGTAAATGAAACAGTATTAAAGCTGAAATCACTCATGGATCCCAACACCTTAATAGTGGGAGACTTACACACTCTACTCTCACCAAGGAATACATCATATAGACAGAAGTGAAATAGGGAAATAATGACACTTACAGAGGTCCTAAATCAAATGGACCTAAGAGATATTTATAGAACTGTTCACCCAAACTCAAAAAAGTATACCTTCTTTTCAGCACCTCATGGAACCTTCTCAAAAACCAACCATATATTTGGGCACAAAGCAAACTTCAACAAATACAAGAAGATCTAAATAACCCATTGTATCCTCTCAGACAACCATGGCCTAAAACTAGACCTCAACAACAACAGAAATAACAAAAAGCCTACATACACATGGAAACTAAACAACTCTCTATTCAATGATTTCTTGGTCAGGGAAGAAATGAAAAAAAGAAATTCAATGAAAATGAAGGCACAGCTTACCCAAACTAGGGGCAAAATGAAGGCAGTACTATGAAAGTTCATAGCACTAAATGCCTCCAGAAAGAAGTCTGAGACATCTCATACAAGCAACTAAATGGCATACTGAAAAGCCCTAGAAAAAAAAAATAAACAGACACGTGCAAGAGGAGAAGAAATTTGGAAATAATCAAATTCAATAAATTAGAAACAAATAGAATAATTTAAATAATCAATGGAACCAAGAGCTAGTTCTTCAACATGATAGACACACATTTAGCTAAACTAACTAAAAGGCAGAGAGAAACTACCCAAATCAGTAAAATCAGAAATAAAAATGGGGACATAATAAGAGATACTGAGAAAAGCGAAACAATCATTAGGTTGTACTACAAAAGCCTATATGGCACAAAATTTGAAAATCTAAATGAAATGGACAATTTTTTTTGGTAGATTCCATTGACCAAAATTAAGTCAAGATAAGATCAATAGATTAAATAGTCCTATATTCTCCAAGGAAATAGAAGATGCCATCAAAGTCTCCCTTCCAAAAAAATGCCAGGGCCAGACAGTTTCAAAGCAGAATTCTACCAGACCTTCAAAGAAGAACTAACTCCTATTCTCTTCAAACTATTACACAAAATAGAAATAGAAGAAACATTACCAAACTCATTCTGTGAAGCCACAGTCACCTTGGTACCTAAACTACACAAAGACCCTCCCCAAAAGAGAACTTCAGACGTATCTCTCTTATGAACATTGATGCAAAAATATTCAATAAAACATTTTCAAACTGAATCCAAGAAGATATAAGATGTCATCCAACGTGACCAAGTAGGCTTCATCCCAGGAAGGCAGGGGTGTTTCGATATGCAGAAATCCATCAATGTAATCCACCATTTAAACAAAGTGAAGGAGAAAAAAAAACACATGATCATCTCCGTAGATGCCAAAAAAGCATTTGACAAAATCCAACACCCATTCATGTTTAAAGTCTTGGAGAGATCAGCAATAAAAGGCATATTCCTAAACATAGTAAAGACAATATACAGGAAGCCTGTATCCAACCTCAAACTAAATGGAGAGATACTGAAATCAATCCCACTTAAATCAGGGACAAGGCAAGGTTGCCTACTCTATCCTTATCTCTTCAACATGAAGTCGTAGCCAGAAAAATAAAACAACTAAAGGAGATCAAGGGGATACAAATCAGAAAGGAAGAAGTGAAAGTATTACTATTTGCAGATGATATGATACTACACAAGAATGACCCCCAAAATTCAACCGGAGAACCCCATCAGCTGATAAATACCTTCATCAAAGTGGCTGGATACTAAATTAACTCAAAAAAAAAAAAATCAGTAGCCCTCCTGTATATGAAAGACAAAAGGGCTGAGAAAGAAATTAAGGAAACAACACCCCTTACAATAGCCACAAAAAGTAAAAGTACTTTGGTGTGACTCTAACCAAGCAAGTAAAAAACCTGTTTGAAAAACACTTCAAGTCTCTGAAGAAAGAAATTGAAGAAGATATCAGAAGATGGAAAGATCTCCCATGCACATGAATCGGTTGGATTAACATAGTGAAAATGGCCATTCTGTCAAAAGCAATCTACAGATTCAATGCAATTCCCATCAAAATACTAACACAATTCTTTAGAGACCTTGAAAGAACAATTCTCAAATTTATATGTAAAAACAGAAAACCCAGAATTGCTAAAACAATCTTGTACAACAACAGAACATCTGGTAGTATCTCCATCCCTGACCTCAAACTGTACTCCAGAGCAATAATAATAAAAACTACATGGAACTGGCATAGAAACAGAATGTTGGATCAATGTAATCGAATAGAAGACCCAGAAATAAACCCACATGCCTACAGATACTTGATTTTTTAACAAAAGAGCCAAATCCATACAATAGAAAAAAGCAGCATCTTCAACAAATGGTTCTAGTCTGACTGGATGCCTACATATAAAAAATGCAATAACTCTATAATTATCACCATACACAAAACTAAAGTCCAAATGAATCAAAGACCTCAACATAAAACCAGACACACTAAACATGTTAAAAGAAAAAGTGTGGAAGAGCCTTAAAGTTATTGGCACAGAAGACAACTTCCTGCTCCTCAACTGAAGAATGGATACAGAAATTGTGGTACATCTACACAATGGAATACTACACAGCAATTAAAAACAAGGAAATCATGAGATTTGTAGGCAAATGGTGGGAACTAGAAAAGATCATCCTGAGTGTGGTATCTCAAACGCAGAAAGCCACACGTAGCATATACTCAGTTATAAGAGGATATTAGATATATAATATAAGATAAACATACTAAAATCTGCAAGAAGGAGGATTCTGGATAAGATGATCAATTCTCACTCAGATACACAAGTGGGATGGACATCAGAAAATCAAGAATACAGGGAACAGGACAGTAGCCTACTACAGAGGGTCTCTGAAAGACTCTACCCAGCAAGGTATCAAACCAGATGCTGAGACTCATAACCAAACTTTGGGCAGAGTGCAGGGAATCTTATGAAAGAAGGGGGAAATAGAAACAACAGGAGGGGACAGGAACTACACAAGGAGAGCAACAAAACCAAAATACTGGGCATAGGGTTTTTTTCTGAGACTGATACTCCAACCAATGACCATGCATGAATATAATCTAGAACCCCTGCACAGATGTATTCCATGGTAGCTCAGTGTCCAAGTGGGTTCCCTAGTAATGCGAACAGGGACTGTCTTTGACATAAACTCAGTGACTGGTTCTTTGATGACCTCCCCCTGAGGGAGGAGCAGCTTTATCAGGCCGCAGAGGAGGACAATGTAACCAGTCCTGAGGAGACCTGATAGGCTAGGGTCAGAGAGAAGGGGAGGAGCACCTCCCCTATCAGTGGACATGGGGAAGGGCATGGAAGGACAGCTGGGATACAAAGTGAATAAAATATAATTTCTAGAAAAAAATAAATTTATTTAAAAATGTATTGCTCAAAATTTTTAGTAAATTTAGATTCAGCATCACTTCATTCTTAGGATAATTTTACCAATTCCAAGAAACATTGTGAGGGTTTTACCAATCCAGCCTTAACCTTATTGCAGTGTAACTCCAATCCCTAGGTAACTAATATTCACTTTCTTTCTCTATTGATTTCTCTATGCTGGATACCTTATTCGAATTACATCATATGGTAACTGGTTTTATGTCTATTTTTATCAATAATCATTTGTAAAGTCATACAGATAAGATTATGTATGTCAATAAACATCTGGATAGGTTTTTTCATTTGTCCAAATTCACATCGTTGATATGAATTGTGTGAGATGTTGGAACAACCCAATCGTGACTACATGCTGCCCAGGAACCAACATGCATTTCATTTCACTGAATCTATCAATAGGGTGAATAAATTTGTTTAGTTAGCTTTCACTTCAAAATTTCTGATGAGTTAATAAGCTTTTATTTTGTCACACAACAAATAATGTTTTAATAAATAATTAGGTTCTGCTTTTCCAGAAATCACATTATGGTATACTGTGATTGAAATTATACCCTGGGCTAAGAGTGCGGATTTTTACAAAGGAAGAAAATTAGGAAAACGCCTTAGTATTCAGAAGTAGTATTGCTTGGTAATTGTGATAATTGGTGTTTTTCTAGAGTTATATTAGGTAGGTAGAGTTAATGTTTTAACTTAAATAATGAATTAATTAATAATAAAATTTAAGCTATTCCGTATTCAGAAATAGATCTAGAATACCAGAGATTAGATGTGTAAATCTACTAAAAACTAAACTTTAGGATGCTAATTCTCTCTCTCAGTGGCAAATACTGTCATTTCCTAACAATGGACATTCTGCTCTTCCTTTTTCTGTGATGAAACCCTCAGAGGCTGGAAGACACATCTCTGCCTCCTTCTCCTATGCAATAAGATATGCATATGGTTGTCATGAGTTTGAGGCCAGGTTGGCCTAAATAGCAAATTCTAATCCAGTTAGAGGTACCTAATAAGATGGTTATTTCAATGAGACATTATAAAAGTACAAATTAAACAGATTAAAAACCAGCAGGTCCCTCAGGACAGTCTTTTCTTAGGGCAAATGATATTTCAATAGAATTTTAATACTTGTAATGAAGGTTTATTGGCAGTTCTTGCCCTGATTCAACTTTGTTTTCCTCTCCTTGATTTCACTGAAAACACACATCTTCTGGAAATATAGTCAAAGTTCTTATATGTAATTAGCATGAAAATACATTTTATTTTCCATTACAGTGGACTGCACATAAAATGTACATGCTTATGTCATTCAACACCAGCACTTTGATGGTGTTCACCCCTATAACTCATATCTCTGTCATCCTATGTCCAACCTCCCTCTTCCTGCCAGACCAGCTTACATTACCATGGCTTTTTTCTTTTCCTGTTAAGTTCAGTGTGCTATGTTTTGCAATTTCTTCTTTATTAATTTACCCAATGTAAAATTACTGTATGTGTTCAGCGTTTGCTTTAGGCTGAGAAGTAGAATCCACTCACAACTGCAAGTCCACCCATGTAAGCAAAAATGTGATCCCCTGGAATATAAAACAGTAGAAGAAACTTGGAACCATGCTCTGCAAAGATGTAGGTAAGACTTTAAAGAAAGGGAACACTTGAGCTAATGCTAAAACCATTTGAAGTATTTCCTGCAACCTAGTGAGGGCCACAAACCTTTGTGAGTCAATTGGTAGTATGGGCCAAAATATAAATCACTCATTCCAGATGCTTACTAGAATTGACAGCTGTATCTCCAACCAACAAAGTAACTTTGTCATTGATGGACACTTCCCATCACACCTCAGGTGACTATGACTTATTCTCCTACAATGGGTAATTTAACTCTCAAATATTTGCATGTAATGAATGCTCTAGAACCCCCACACAGATGTAGCCCATGGCTGCTCAGTGTCCAAGTGGAAATAGCTAGTTAGGGAAACAGGGACTGTCTCTGACATGAACTCAGTGGACTGCTCTTTGATCACTTCCCTCTGAAATGGGGAAAGCCTTACCAGGCCACAGAGGAGGACATTGCAGCCAGTCCTGAGGAGACCTGATACGCTAAGGTCAGAGGAGGGGGAAGAGGACCTCCCTTATCAGTGGACTTGAAGAGGGGTATGGGAGGACAAGAGATGAGGGAGGGAAGGGGGGATTGGGAAGGAGGAGGCTACAGCTGGGATACAAAGTGAATAAACTGTAATTAGTAAAAATTAATTAATTAAAAAATAAATCACTAGATGGAATTATATAATTGAATAATATCTATAACTTCTCTTATTTGCTTCTGAGATTCTCTAGAAAACTGGGTTATTAAATCTGTGCTTTTTTTTAACTTTTCTTATTCAGAAAAAAGATCGATAAAAATTTTGACTTCGCACTATTGAGAATATTTATTTTTCTTTAGAGCTGTATCACTGGCACATTTGTTAGACAGATGGTACTGGGCACGACAATCATTAATTTTGTGTTAGATAAATGCAGGGGGTAAATTATTTTTAGATAATTTATAATGCTTTTCTTTCCAAAAAATCTCTTTATAGGACATGCATGTCTATTAGAGATCATTTCTTAAGCAGTAGTCATTCATTAATTTCTACATATCTATTCACAGTTTTTAATCTATGTACTGTACTGTTACTAGTGATTAATGAAGAAAGGATAAGATAATGAAGAAATAGAGGTACAAGCATGTGAAAGTTGAAGGAGTGAGTTATACTTTCCTCCATTAACTAAAGAAATAATTAATAACTAAGAAATCAAGATGCTGGGTTGAATTCCTGCCACAATAAGATATTTATCTATAGAGCTGGCAAGATGGTGCAGAAGGTAAAAGACTGGTTGCACAAACTTGAATTTGATCCTTTATAGTCCAGGACAGAAGTAGGTAACAAATTCTACAAAATTGTCTTCTCAGCTCCATGAACATGTTGTGGTAATCATATACACAAAATAATGAAAACATGCAAAAACACATATGTCTGTATGTGTACATACACGTATATGCACCTTTGTGTATGATCCATGATATTCTAAGTTAGAAAGCAATTGTCAAACACTTGTCTTGAGAGTGTGTTGCCTGATATTAATATAATAGTCACACTATGGCACTTGCTAATGTATTTTTAAATTACATTGATTTATTCATCTGAGTGTGTGTCTATGTGTGCACACACATGCCAAGACATGCCTGTGGAAGTCAGAGGTCAAATTTTAGAGACTGGCTTTCTCCTTCTCCCATGTGGGTCCCAGGGATCAAACTCAGACATCAGCTTTGGTGTCAGGTGCCCTACTCCCTGGGCCCGCCTATCAGACAGTAATGTTTTACTTGTTTTTTACCCTTTTTTATTTTTAGATTTTTAACCACTTGATGTAATTTCATTTTTTAAAATAATAAAAAATAGCATCTACTGTGACTTGTTTTGGAACATACTATGGCGTTTTTAATAAATAAGCACTAAATGCCTGAAAATAAACGAAACAAAATGACCATCATTCTAACAAACATCTCAGGATGTGCAGTGTGCTAAATGAGACACTGCATCATAACTGCATTTTGGGCCTATTGTTCTGAGAGAATCTAGGACTAGCTGACTTCAGAGCTTTAAGATGGATTATGGGGTATTAATCCATGCTTGTAAATGTAAGTCAGGTATTACATTTTTGTGTATGCTAAACTTATTTATTGTATTTTTAGCAAATAAATGTTTCCCTGTGCATCATAAGTATTATTTAGTCAGAATATTTTGAGTGGAAAAGAGGACAAATGTCTAAAGGACAAATGTCAGGTTCAGAGAATAATGGTGCCATTTAAGAAATGAAAAGTATTGGAGCAACTGACTCAACATTTACTAAAATTACTTCAAAGCTGACTCTACTTGCACATTTTATAATGAGCAATTAACCTGAGTCAGGATTGATGCTGCATTTTGGGAAAGAGACATAGAATGTACTTGAACTGAATTCTTAAATTATTAAACACAGTTTCTTATAGTAAGCTCCTAGATAAGCAAGTGTCTATGGATTGGTCAAAGGTGTAATTAAGTAAATTCAGGTATTTTGTTATTTATCCTGCATGTGTTTTTCTAGCAGTTAAATTGCTGAACAATGAATGTTTATAAATATTCACAATCAAGAAAAAATTAACTAACAGGAACTTGAAAGAATTTTAGAATGTTTTTAGTGGCAGCTTAGACTTAATTGTTTTTAATTACCATATGCAAGTAGCAACGTAAAATAGGAACATTTTTTTTGTCTTTGTACAAAACTAATTATCAAATTGTCCAACATTCAAAAAAGAGAATCTAGAACAGATCTGGAAGCTACATGGAGTCAGCAGTTTGACATAGAAGAAGAAAGCTTTGCAGCCTGACAGACAATATAAACGAGAAAAAGTAGCCAACCAGGCAGACTGTAGCAAGTCTCCTGAAACTACCTCTGGACATGAAATCAGCTTTCAGGAAGCCAGAAGGGAGAAAGAAAGAGAAGGGAAGAACCAAGTAAAGTAGAGAAGGTGTGAAAAATCTCAGAAAACAACCACTTCTGAACCCTAACTTTAAAAAGTAATTTTAAAAAGTCAGTCTTAAGTGATCATATTAGACCTCAGTTTTTTAAGTGGCATATTACCTGAAACAAGTAAAGTGCACCAATTTTGTAAGGATCTGGACAAAGAACAGATGTGTTCAGAGATGGAAGCACACAGGACTACATCAGGGACAGGCAAAATCAGAGGCACTACAAAGGATGTTAAGAGTCACAAATGACTCCTATTCCTCCCCTCGCAAATCAGTGAACCAACAGGTCAGATGCAAATGAGACTTCCTCCAAGCTTCAACGCATTTCTGAATTCTGTTCCTTAACTGACAGAGTTCAAAGCCCCAGGATCTAGACTGAACTGGGTGCTAAAGAGTAGATGTGGTGGAGTATAACCTATCCACATTATTCGAGGAGTTGAGTTTGGTTGTCATCAGTGTTCCACACAGATCAGTGCGCACTGATGTGTGTGATGAATGCAGTTTGCATGTAGGACAAAGCAAGGGGAGAAGGTGACTCCCGATTCTATTCTTGGTCAGCTCTAGCTTTGAATGAATTTCTCTACATTTAGTGGCAATACACTGACATGGAGCCAAGACTCACTGTGCAGAGTAGCAGTTATTAATTGATTATAAGAAAATTCTGAGAAATGACATACTGGCTTACTATCCTGATGAACAACAGTGTGGGTATTCTAAGAGGGAATTAGTAAGCAGACCTAAAGCTACTTGTAGTATCCATGTATATCTGGTGTTCATGAAATACAACAGTACAAAAAGCAATCAACACATTATTAGATTGGAAAAGAAAAAAAAATAAAAAGAGTAGACTTGGTGACTTGCTGAATTAAGAAAATTTTATAAAAAAACAACTAAAAAATGAAAATTCCCAGATGTTTTTAAGCAAGGATCACTCCAAATTAAGAAACTATTAAAATATTTATGATCATTTGAAAGTACAGACCAGAATTTATTACATCTTCATGAATATAGTATTTACTATATTATTTACTCTATTACGATAAGCAAGAAAACCATATTTCCCCTTATGAATTACTATTAAATTTTATTTAGGATTTTATTTTTTCTGGTTTTGTTTTATGTTATATTTTGCTTCGGTTGCTAGACTATCTGATTTGGAATTCAAGGGGTTTTCCTCCATCGTTTATTTATTTATTTATTCACTTATCCTGTCGAAACCCCCTCCTTCCAGCAGCCCCCACATGCGTCCCGCCATCATCCCCTTTTTTTCTCACCAGAGAAGGGGGAGGTCCCCTTGGGTACCACCCCCCCGAGACATTAAATTGGTGAAGAATTAGGTGCATCCTCTTCTGCTGAGGCTGGCCAAGGCTTCCTAGTTAGGGGAATGGGATCCAAATGTGGGCTTCAATGTCAGGGCAGATCCTGCTACAGTTGCTGGGGAACCCACATGAAGACCAAGCTGCACATCTGTTACATATGTGCAGGGAGCCCAGGTCCTGTCATTGCATGCTCCTTGGTTAGTGGTTCAGTCTCTATGGGCCCATATGGGCCCAGGCCAGTTTACTCTTTAGGTCTCCTTGTGGATTTTCCCAAATCTTCCACAGGACTCCCTGGATCTCTGTCCAATGTTTGTCTGCAGGTCTCTGCATTTGGTTCCACCAGTTGTGGGGTGAAGCCTCTCAGAGGAGCTATACTAGGTTCCTGTCTGCAAGCATAGCAAGATAACATTAATAGTATCAGGGTTTGGCTCTCTCCCATGGGATGGGTCTCAAGTAGAACCAGGCTCTTTTTGGCCATTCTCTCAGTCTTTGCTCCATCATTGTTCCTGCATATCTTGTAGGCAGGACAAATTTTGGGTCAAAGGTGGGTGATTTGTTTTTCCCTTCCCTCCACAGGAAGTCCTGTCTGGCTACAGGAGATGTCCACTTCAGGCTTCATATCCCCTGCTGCTAGGAGTCTCAGCTAGGGTCACCCTATAGACTTCCTGGGGGCCCTGCTATCCCAGGTCTCTGAGAAGTCCAAGAGATGCTCCCCTATGTGCAGTCTCTATTCTCTCACCAGGCCCTCTCTCCTCCTGCTCTCCCTACTTCTAATCCCCACTCCTGCTCCTCTCCCTATCCCCTCTCAAATCCAGGTCCCTCCCTCCATCTACCTCCAATGTCTATTTATTTCTTCTTCTGAGTGATATTCAAGCATCCTCCCTCAGGCTCTCCTTGTTACTTTGATTCCTTGGGTTTGGATTGCAGCAAGATTAGCCTGTACTTTATGGCAAATACCCACTAATAAGTGAATTCAAACCATGCTGTATTTCTGGGTCTAGGTTACCTCACTCAGGATTATATTTTCTAGTTCCCATCATTTGCCTGCAAGTTTCATGATGTCCTTGTTTTTAATAGCTGAGTAGTATTCCATTGTGTAAATGCACCACAATTTCTGTATCCATTCTTCGGTTGAGGGACATCTGGGTTGTTTACAGTTTGGGCTATTATAACGATATGTTATTTTCCATATGTGCCTAAAAGAACATGAAATTTAATATGCTTTACACTATGGAGAATAACCTCAAATATCACAGCAATGTTTTAAACTAAAAATTGGCACAGGATACATTAAAAACTTTACAAACAAAAGACTTCCGGATTTTTCATGAGTTTCATTTATTGCTATTATTTAATTTATATTTATATGAAGAACACAGACAAAAGCCTTGCTGAATGTTAAAATTTTATGTTCGATACCTGATTGTGAATGGAGCTAGTGTTGCCATTATTGTGATCAAACACCTGAGCAAAGTTTAAAAGTTGGAGAATTATTAAGATTGTTAATTTCAGTGTATAGCCCTGCGTTCTGTTGCTTCTGGCTGCAGGAGGCAGAGCATCATAGAATTACTACCATACCATGTCAATGAGAGTGCTTCTGCTTGTGACAGAAAGCAGAGAGCACTGCCACAGGAAGAGCACAGAGCAAGATTTAGCAAGATTAACCCACAACAACATGCCCAGAGTCCCTTGATTCCTTTAAACCATCTCTACGCAATCACACCACTTTGCAATACAAAGTTCATATTCTAAATTTATCAGTACATAAATTGATGAAGCCAGAACCCTCAAACATCACTTTTCAAATCCCATCATTTGATGACCATGTTCCTAATACTCAAGCACAATGGGAAGCATTTCATAGTCAATCCTTATCAGGAATACAAAACAAAGTCTAACAAAAGAAAATGGCTTCCTTACATGCATGATTACAGTAAAATATTGAAACATCATTTTTGAAAGAAAAAACTTAAATATGAGAATAAGTTATAAAGAATTAGCAACTTGAGTGATAAGATCAATGTCCACAGAAGTTTTGTACCAAGAATAGGCCTGAAAGCTGTGCTATGGTTGACTTTGCCCTAGAATTCCATTTAGTTATGCTTGGTCTCATTGTCTGTGCCAGCAAGCAGGATCAGACTCCACTTCCTTAAAAGCACTGTGACACTTGGAGATGCTGGATCAGTGTGACCTGCATTCTGGGGTTCCCTTGATTATATTTTCCAGACATGCAAAGCACACATTGGTCTGACAGAAAGGAGACTCATCGTTAGTCCTCCGTATTCTCCGTTCCACACCCTTAAAACCGACAGCTAGACTGAAGAAAAAATCATAAGGCCAAAAAAGTTCAGGGAAAACATGCTTTTATTTGTAGCAGGTCAGTAAGTGCTGCTGTGATTTGAGAAATTAGAAAATTCTCCTGAATTTCTTCTGCCAATTCTGTATCACAGATTTATGTCACAATGGTATAAATCATTGAAAAGTTCAATCGTGTTATGTTTTCTTTTCTTTTACAAATCACAAATTTCTCTTTCTCCTTTGTGATTTATTTTTTAATAAACCTTAAATTGCATACAATCTCAACAGAACTGCAATAAAAATTGAGTCACATGGTAGACTATGACAAACTTTGAATCCATAGATGGCCACATACACGCTTCAGTCCTTTGTTGTCAGGATGAGATTGTAAAGTGAGCAACTCTTTAGCAGCTCCAGCCACTCGAGTCATATCTGCCGACCTTTCTTCATTAGGGCAAGGATATGGTTGTCTGAAATGGGAGTGAGGGAATTTCTACTCATTCCCCAGAAGACTTCAGTTGCAATTTACAAGATCAAAGACAAGTAATAAAATGTCTATTTCCTGGCCCTGCTTCACCTATAAAAGCCTCTTCTTTTCACTTGATCCTCACAAAACAGGGATATCTGCCTGAACATTTGGCACACTGAGGCTTTACAAAGAGTACAAGAAAGCCAGACAGAAGGTAGATACCTGTGAAACTCCAAGTGCAAATTCACTTCTGCATAATCCGCAAGCCATGAGAATCTGGACCCTTGTAAATGATAATTCTTGTGTCCGGAGAGCTCTGAGACCCTAACCATCACAGTAGTCCCATAGTACTATCAGGAACTTAATACAAGTTTTCTTCTAGGTAGCTGTTTCTACTTCTCATCCTCTGCACACATGAAACACAAGCCTAACCTCAGAAGGAAAGGGCTCTTGAATTCAATTTATTTGTATATACTGTGGCCCAAAACTAAAATGTACCCAAGAAAAGCAGGGGAAGGTTCCCATGCAGCTTTGTACATTTCAAGCAGAAATCCACTAACATATTTTAGTATTGCTGACAATCACATAATTGTGATTTTCATTATTATTTATTTTTTGTATTTCATTGGGCTGGTTCCCGTGAAGGAAAATCTGCATGTATGAGTTGGACACATGCAGAAGAGTATCTGCATCAATAGACCAGTCCCATTTTGTTATACAGCCATTGTTAATCCTGTAGTGAATACCTACAATAACAACAACAAATCATAGGGGCATCAGTTGAAACCTCCCCCTGAAAGAAAAGGTTGGAGAAAAACCTTAGGACAGATGATAATAATAAAAAAGTGTAAATAAAGCTGCACTAACAGAACTTAGGAGAGTAAATGAAAGGCAAAATTCACAGTGGCAATAATACACAATAGGTTAGAAAACATAAAAGTACATAGAAGACAAAATGCATAAGTGCCTTTAACTGAAAAAAGAAAAATACAATTCAAAATACAGACACTGAACATATGAAAAACTTACAACATATAAGGGATCTGAATCCCATAGCATTTACCCAAACATAGGCAACAAAGGAAACCTAAGTCATAATACAGGCAAATGTCTCTAAAATAAGAAAAGACTTAACTCTATTTTTAAAAATCACAAAATTGTTCCATAATTTTAACACCTGGACATGAATAAAATAGAATTATCAGAATTAAGTGACTAAACTCCACATGCTCATTGGATTGCTTGCGAGCCAGCAGTTTCATGTAAGACTTTATAGAAAACACGCAGCGTATTATAAACAGATGCAAATGAAACTTGGTTTCTTTTTTTAATACTATGAGCATGAATACAATAATTTTAAAGCATTAACAAAATATTTAAAAACAGCCTAAGCCAATTGGTTATGCTTAGAATGATGAAGTCAAATGAATGTGAACCTCAGGAAATTTAAATTCAAGTCATGAGTTCACGCTGTATTTTCTCTTTTATCTTATTGTCTTAAAATGCTTAATTACAAAGTTACCAAAGTTGTATATACTTTCTGCTCTTGTAAATAAGACTACTTTTAAATGATCATTTATTTCAGCTCTTATGAGGATACCGTGTATTTTTAGATACAAATTTTATCAGCAGTAGTTCCTTTGCGGAAATGTCAGAGAAACGTATTTTCATTACTACAGCATTTCTCTGTGTTAAACTCTTTGTTTTCCACAAAGCTGTTATCCTAAATGCGGGTATTGATGACACTAGCCATAGAGCTGAAGTATCATAAATGTATAACATTTAGATATTTTCTATAAATCTCTGCTGTAATGTCACTTCTGGAAGCCAGCTGTGCTGTGATATGTCACAATGATGAATCATCACACATGGCAACATCTAAAGGACAGTTATATAAAAACCTTTATTAATAAACATAATTTTCACAAGTGCAAAAATGAGCATTTTCATACACTCTAAAACTTTCTATCACATTTACCATAAAGTTTCCAGTACTGAAAATATTTTCAGATTGTAAAGATTTTTGTGTTGTTTTGCAGTGAAACAAACTGTCTTAGAATAGACTCAATACCAAGACATGACTGTACAGTAGGAAGTGGCTTCATGGCCCAGCCTCAAAAATCTACACTAGACTTTCTGATCTGGTTAAAAAAAAGTAGATACATTTTCCCTGGTACTCATAGCTAAATATGATATTAACCCAGAAAATACTTAAAAAGACAAAGGAAGCCCAGCTCCAGCTGGTTGGGAACACTGTCAGAACTTGGAAAGACACAAGGCAGTGACAGCAGGGCCACAGTGAGATGCCCAGTAACAACCACTTCAGTCTCATCTCTGGAAAGGTCACAGGTGGTGTAGCTGGGCCAATTGTTCCTATAGATCACACGAGAGGTACATGGACACTTTAGGCAGTCCAGAAGCCCAAGAATGACCACAGCCTCTGTGGATGACTATGTTCACACTAGAAGTCAAAGGCCTGATATACACATTTCTTCCCAGAAACTACAGTTCATTGACTGGAAAGATCTGGGTCCAGAAAGTACCCACCAGAGAGGCACTTATTGCTTTGCAATAGGCTATTTGTCAGCTTGAAGAATAGGCAGGCTGGCTGGAGGAAGTTTCTCCTCACTCCTCATATATCAGAGAAGCCCATGGGAGATTCAGCATCTCCTGAGAGAAGATAGAGTAAGCTGATTAAAGTTGTTCCTGGGTGTCACTGGTAATTAGAATGTCAGTATATCCATACCCAATTACGAAAAGGCCAAACTTTGGGTGCTAAACCTCAAGAGGATGAAAATCTTAAAAAAAAATCAAGCAAGACCTATAGTATCCCAAAATTGCATCTAGAGGAATCAAGAAAATCACTCATTGTAGCAAATACCACGAAGGCCACAGTTTGAATTAAAAAAAAGTCAGTGGATGACAAAGCTTTGAAGAATCATATATTAAATGTATCTGAAAATAATTCTAATGCAATTATCATTTATTCAGTTCAACCTTAAATTATTTAAAAAATAAAGAGAAAACATTAAAATTAAAATTATAAAGAAGAATGACATGAAGATTATATAAGTAACACCATGTCATGGAAGAAGTTTAACAATTGAGCAGTTATAATAAGAAATAAGAGAACAAAAATAATAAATCAAAGTGTTTTCTACATTCTGAATATTTTTATTTTTATTTATTTGTTTTCATTCTGAATATTTTTAAAGGTAGATTCAACAAAAATGAGTTACATTCTTAGGGATCTATGGACAGCAAGAGAAACAACCCTGTATTACCAACACCCCAGAGGAAAAAATAAGGGAAAAACTGAAAGGATTTTGGAAAACAATGGTTGTAAAATTTTCAAGGTTTACTACAGAAATGCATTCACAAACTCAAGACATTGATTAAAGTGCAGAGAAGAAAATAGAAGGCATATATATTACTATGGAAAAACCAAGCACATTCATGATTGCAGATTCAAGATTAGTTACATTAAAAATTCTTAGGAAACATGTAAAATGGATCAGAAATAAAGCCCTTTCAGAATACAAGCAAATTGAACTGAACAAGGGGCAAAGAAAAATTTATTCATTCATATATGAAATTCATTTCTGTTATTAATTTTTTTAGTTATTCTGGAGAAATTGTATACTTAAGGATATATTTAACAAATGCAATTTCACACACGCTCTTCAGTAATTTGAAAACTCAATGTACCAAAAATGGTAACACTTCACAAACGGTCCCATCAGTATAATATACTTCCTATCAAAATGATGGAGAATTTTAAGATTTTAGAATGGTTCATTTATATATGGAATGGTATGTGCCTTGAGACAGCTGAAAAAACAAACTTGAAAATATGTGTGGATAGAGGAATCACAGTTCAGAAATAAATGTCTGCTGTGTCACCTCAAAATTCTTTGTGCCAAACGAGAGTGAAGGATAGAGAGCAAAGAGAAAGAGAACCAGAGAGAATGGCCATAAGCCAGCACAACAAAACAGCCGGAGAAGAGCATCTTCTACAGGTGACCCTACGTCAGGGAAGCATCGAATTCTGTTCAACTCTGACCAAAGAACATGACAGAAGGAAAGTTAAGGAAAAAAACTTTATGCCAATATTTAAAGGGTTCAGTCTATTACCGTAGGTAAAAACGACATTGCAGAGCAAAACCATTTCACACCATGTCTAGGCTATCTAGGAAGTAGATTGTCTATGCTTTGAGACCAGGATAGTGCAATTCACATGCCATGTGCATCTATTTAGATAATTTTCTTTATTAATATCTTTTGAAGATACAATATATCTTCCATATAACTGAAATTTGTGTAAGTTTACAACCAAGACCATCCATCACATGTTGACCAATGCAGCACATCTACTACAAATGAGGTCCAGCCCATGCATGCTGTTTGGCTGGTGGTTTAGTCTCCGTAAGTCCCCATAAGCCCAGGTTAGTTTACTCTGTAGGTCTTCTTGTGGTGTCTTTGACCCTTCCATCTCCCTCTACCCTTCCTTCCACTCTTCCACAGATTTCCTCAAGCTCAGCCTATTGTTTGGCCTGGGACTTTGCATCTCTTTTCATCAGGTGCTACAAGAAGTCTCTCAGAAGACAATTATGATAGGTTGCTATCTGAAAGACTAGTAGACTATCATTAATAGACAAACTTTGGGCAGAGTGTAGGGAATCTCATGAAAGAAGGGGAAGATAAAAAGACCTGGAGGGGACAGAAGCTCCAAAAGGAGACCAACAAAGCCATAAAAACTGAGCCATAGGAGCCCTGAAATAATACCCCAACCACGGACAGTGCATGGAGAGGACCTAAAACCCCAGCTCAGATGCAGCCCATAGACTCAGTCTCCACGTGGGGTCCCAAGGAACGTGAGCAGCAAAACTCAGTAACAGGCTCTCTGATCATCAACTCTTGGGGAGGTGCAGCCTTGCCAGGCCACAGAGGAAGGCAATGCAGACAGTCTTGATGAGATCTGATAGGTTAGGGTCAGGGTGAAGGGTAGGAGGTCCTCCCCTATCAGTGGACTTCGGAAAGGGAACGGGAGGAGAAGAGGGAGGCTGTGATTGGGAGGAAACAAGGGAGGGAGCCACAGCTGGGATACAAATTGAATAAATTATAATGACTGATAATAATAAAAAAGAACAGAGAAAAAAGAAAATTCAAGATGTTCTTATAATTGACAACAAAGTCTTAGTCTATATGAGGATAGGCTTGCTAAATGATACTCCATAAAACTTAAACACTTGAGGCTCTGAAATGGCTTGTAGGCAAATGTGCTTTCCAGCAGTACGGATGACATGAACTTTATCCTTGCAATTACAACATCATGGTAGCAATGTTATGGCATAAGTTTTGAGAATATTTCTGTGGAAACATAAAACCAGTTGAAAGTACATGAGTTACTGTTGTAATATATTTTATAACAGGACATATCTGCTATTTTAAAATAAAAAGTTAAAGTGGAAGCCAGTGATGGTGGGACACACCTTTAATTCCAGCCAGTAGGAGGTAGAGGCAGGAGGATCTCTGTGAATTCAAGGCCAGTCTGGTCTTCAGAGGGAGTGAGTTCCAGGCCAGGTAGGGCTACACAGACCTTGTCTCAAAATAAAGCTACAAAGGAACAAACAAACAATAGTCAAGGTGAAAATATTACACCTTATTTTCTTATTTTGGGACAAGTAAGGTAATGATACTCAGCAGTTTGTTTTTATAGGTCCCTGAGATTTGTGTGTGTGTGTGTGTGTGTGTGTGTGTGTTGCTGCCTGTCATTTAACTACTTTAAAGGGGGTATTCTGTGACCACAGATGCTTTTAATAGCAGTTGTGTACTACGGGCAATCACTATTGATACCACAACCAGGAATTTCAGAGGGGCAGCTATGACCATTATAGGGAAATAGAAAATGTCTCATGGACATACTTAATTTATATTTACCATTAACCACAAAAGCAAACTCTTCTTTTCTTGTGCCTAACTTCCAGAAGGAATGTGGTTGGGAATGGTACCATATTTTTTGTGGTTTGGTAATAAATCACAGTTAAATTGCCTTTAGTGGCTGCTGGGCAGTTTAAAACATTTCCAGTAATGTCTACAGTTACTATTGGACAATCACCCATTATTTAAAATGAGCTAACAATAATACAAGGGAAATTATTTTCTGAATCCCCCTTAAGGAAAAATGTTCAGTGTCTATTTATCATCGACTTTTATAATAATTAATTTTTAATACTAAGAGACCCACCTTTATATGACATGTTTATACATTACTGAGAAATTTAAAATAGTAAGAGTGCATATGAAGACAGTGTTTCTACATTCCATTGTTTAAAATGTTTTCTTTAATATCTTCTGATTCCTAATTAACAATGGTGATTCCTTCTGCTTCCTGTTCCTTCTGACCTCTTATTAAACACACACATACACATACACACAATCTCAAATTCTATGGATTCAGTAGAAATCCTATTTTAAAAGGAAAAATATTTTAAGTGTTTCTCCACCATTTGACATCTACTTTTGCAATTTTCTGTTTAGTACTGTACCCCATTTTTAATTGGATTATATGGTTTGTTGGCATTTAATTTATTGGACTATATAATATATAGTCTATAATATAGGACTATATTCTGGATATAGTCCTACAGAAGCTAAACATGGGAAAGAAGCTTAATTCTCATTCAGAAGGGAAAACAATATAGTTACCAGAAATGGTAGAAGAGAGGAAACAGAGCCAACTACAAATGTCCTTTAAAAGATTTCACCCATTGTGTGAAAGTACCGCAATTTCTGCATCCATTCCTCAACTGAGGAACATCTGGATTGTTTCCGGGTTCTGGCTATTATGAATAAAGTTGCTATGAACATAGTTGAGCAAATGTCCTTGTTGGGTACTTGAGCTTCTTTTGGATATATGCCTAAGAGTGGTATAGCTGGATCTTGAGGTAGCAGTATTCCTAAATGAGGGAGCAGGATACAGCAGAGATATAGAGTTAATAAACTGTAACTAATTAAAAAAATAAAAATTAGGGATGGGAGGAGGGAGGGAACTATAGGGGTATATAAAGTGAATAAAGTGTAATTAATAAAGAATTTAATAAAAAAATTAAAAACATTTCTTTAAAATATTTTATATTTGTATATATGAAATATGTTTTGTCATTTTTATACTCTATTACCTTTTTTCGTTCTCACCTACTGTCAGTTAATTGTTTTTACTTCCATAAAAATTTCATATTTTCATGCAAAAAAATTTAAAATAAAAAAATAAGATTCTACCTGTCCATAATGCATTGCGATGTTTTTTTAATAAAGCGAGGATTATGGGTGTATTTTTAATTTAGGGAGACCTAGCCAGCACACAGAGGAAAAGGATTCAGGCAGTTCTCATTGGACCAGATAGACTAAGTTCAGACTGTAGGGGAGAAGGACTTCCCTTATCAGGAGACTAGGGGAGAGAAATTGGGGAGGAAGAAGGGTGAGGTTGGGTCTGGAAGGGGATGAGGAAGGGGGCTACAACTGGAATACAAAGTGAAAAAATTAATAATAATAGTAAAATCAAATTTAAAAATAAATAAAAAGGAAAATATTAAAATTCTGTCCTATGTAGAACGGGGTCATTTGTCTACTTATTCAAAACATCAGAAGCTCCTATATGTTTTTCAAGATTTCATATGAACAGTTTCCTCAAGAGAGTGAAAAACAGTTATACACAGCATCAGCGTCCATCCACCCCAAAGCAGATGTTGTTCTCAGAAATCAGTGGAGACTCCACAATCCACCTTCCTGTTGAGAGAGGACAATACAGTTTTCCAGATCCACCTTCGTGCTGTGAGACCTCAGTGGAGTCTTCCAACAGATTTCTGTTAGAGATCAAGGTAGAGTCTTTTAGATCCACCTTTCTCTCTGTAGATATAAAAATCACCTAAATTTGCAAACGTAGTATGTTGGCCCTATTCAAAAGTTATTTGCTATGAAATCCATTAACTTAACAAATGAAATATTAGTGTTATAACTTAGCTAACCCTCAGTTTCTTTACGAAAACTCATTGTCAAAATATTGAGAAACACTTTTATCAAAAATTTTAAATGCCATGATATATAAATATCATACATGGCAATTATATAATGAAAGTAGGATATATTATAGTTTTATAACCATATAAATTTATATACTATTTTTAAATGTAATTTATTTATTTTTATATCAATCACACGTTAGGAACTTTGTATCCCAGTCGTAGCCCCCTCCCTCATTCCTTCCCACTCTCCCCATTCCTCCCTCATCTCCTCCCTGCCCCCCTCCCAAAGTCCACTGATGGGGGAGGACCTCCTCCCCTTCCATCTGACCCTAGCTTATCTTGTCTCTTCAGGGGTAGCTGCAATGTCCTTTTCTGGGACCTAGATAGGCTGTTCCTCCTGGGTGTGTGGGGGGGGGGTGGGTCGAAGAGCCAGCCATTGAGATCATGACAGAAATAGTCCCTGTTCCCCTTACTAGGGTACCCAGTTGGATACTGAGCTACCATGGGCCACATCTGAGCAGGGGTTCTAGGTTATATGCAAACATGGTCATTGGTTGGAGAAGCAGTCTCATAAAAGACCCCTGTGTCCTGATCTATTTGGTCTTTATGGGGCTCTTGTTCTCACCAAGTCTTACTAACTCCCACAATTTTCATATTATTCCCTGCCCTCTGCCGAAGGCTTGGTTGTGAGTCTTAATATCTGCTTTGATTCGTTGCTATATAGAGTCTTTTAAAGGCCCTATTTGGTATGCTCCTGTCCTGTTGCTTGTTTTCTCCTACATTCAATGTCCGTCCCATTTGTCCATCTAAGTGAGCATTGAGCATCCCAACCTGGGTCATCCTTCTTGTTTATCTTCACTAGGTGTATAGATATCAGCATGACCTTCCTATCCTATAGGTCTATATAACTGAGTATATACCATATGTTTCTTTCTGCTTTTGAGATAGCTCACTCAGGATGATCGTTTCCAAGTCCCACCACTTGTCTGCGAATTTCATGATTTCCTTGTTTTTTTTTAAATAAATTTATTTATTTTATATCAATCACAGGATATGTTTTTTGCATCCCATGCGTAGCCCCCTCCCTCTTCTCCTCCCCGCCCCCTCCAAGTCCACCAACAGGGGAGGACCTCCTCCCCTTCCATCTGATCATCTTGTCTCCTCAGGGCTGGCTGCAATGTCCTCCCCTGGGATCTAGCCAGGCTGTTACTCCCTGGCTTGTATGGGGGAGGGTCAAAGGGCCAGCCATCAAGTTCAAGACTGAAACAGTCCCTGTTTCCCTTACTAGGGTCTTCAGTTCAACAATGAGTTATCATGGGCCACATCTGAGCAGGGGTACTAGGCCATTTCCATATATGGTCCTTGGTTGGAGAAACTGTCTCATATAAGATCCCTGTGCCCTGCTCAGTTTGATCTTTGTGGAGCTCTTGTTCTTCCCAAGTCTTCCTAACTTCCCCTATTTTTATTATTACTTCACGCCCTCTGCCAAGGGCTTAATTGTGCCTCTTAATATCTGCTTTGATACGTTGCTATACTGATTCTTTCATAGGTCCTCTTTGGTATGCTCCTGTCCTGTTGCTTGTTTTCTCCTCCACTCAATGTCCCTCCTATTAGTTCATCTAAATAAGCATTGATCATACCAACCTGGGTCCTTCTTCTTGTATATCTTCCCTAGGTGTGTAGATTTCAGCATGACCTTCTTATCCCATAAGTCTATATAAGTGAGTATATACCATATGTTTCTTTCTAATTTTGGGATACCTCACTTAGGATGATCATTTGCTTGTGAATTTCATGATTTCCTTACATTTTCAGAACTTATTTCTACTATTACACTTTAAATTCCAATCTCTTGCATAAAAATAACTATATGAGAGAATAGGTAGTTATTATTGATTCTAATCATTATCTCTTAGACACAGTGTATCTTATATTGTTTTACAGAAAGCTTTCTCTGAAATCTAAATAATCTGAACATTTTATTCAAGATCTATCTCAAATATAGAATCATGTGTATCAAATATTAAAATGATATCATTGTGTATGTGATTTATATTTAAATTTTATTAAAGAATGCAGCACACCATGCAGTGATAATAATTGGAAATGACACTGAAGGAAAAATTCTTCCTATATAATGATCTCAATCCTCTTTGTCATGTAGTTAGTTCAGTAATTTTATGAAGCATGAAATATATGTACTGAATGCATTTAATTACGTTACCTTTTAAAGACTATCACGACATTTGTGTCTCAAAACACCACAGTGTCCACTCTATGTTTTCTGTGGATCAGCATCCTGGCTCACTTTCGGTGAATGCAGAGATCACCCTGCCTCCTAAGGCTGAAATCAGCATCAGCATCTCTGTCACCAGCATTGAAATATGCCTCACTGATGCTCAGATTCTCTCCTGGGCCTAAAAAATTGGTTAATTTCCAGGGTTTTACAGGAGTCGCTTCTTGTAAACAAAAACATTATTTCAGACCTCATTATTTGTGGTAACTGGAACTGAAAGCCTGAATAGTTACTGAGGATTCTTTTCACAAATAGTCTACTTACCCTGGTTTGCTCATAACAAGAGCAATCACTCCACCACAACTGTAACCTGCCTGATTATCTGACCATATATAATGCCAGAAAATTTTGTTGATTTGTCACAACCTTTTTGAACAACTTAAGTACTTCTGATTATCCCAGTGATGTAAAACCTTATATTTCTAAACTGTTAATAATACAGTAATGATATAAGGTATTGTTCAGTAAAATACCATTGGTAAAACACTGCCCATTAAGGGCCTGACCCGAACATTTGCTCACTGATTACCATTTTTTATTGTACCAGGAGGTACCATGCAAGTTACCAAAGGAGGGAAGCAACCAACCTAGCTATGGTTCCTAGGAGCCATATTAACAACCAGGCTGGCACAATAACCCTAAGGAGACAATTATGGGACACATGCCTTATTGGTAACCACCAGTTCTCCAGTTGGACTTAAGGTCTACTAAAGATCAGAGAGAAATTGTCTGATACTGGAACTAGCTACCTACTCAGTGTTAGAAAGTTATCGCTATTGGAGGAGAACCTACAGGCAATAATTTACTAAATCTAGATCACATAAGCCCTAACAATAATTTGTAAACATTTGTTGTTCTACCAACAGATAAGTGTAGTCTTTACCCCTCATCAAGTGGACTCCTCTTCAAGATAGATGCATGCCACTATAGAAAAACACAACCAATAAATACAGAGTTCAGTCTGAAGGGATACAGCCAGTACATACGGGGAATCTCTCTAAGGTAGAGTCCTGCTTGGACTGTATATCAAGTTCTAGGATAGATGGGGCTACTGAGAGAAAGACACTATCTCAAAAAATTTAACTGTTTGATATTTTAAAGTAATTATATCTTTTTTATGTCTGAGAGTGTCGTTTATGTTTTGACATTATATTCTGATAAGCAACCCAAAATGTGTTTTGTTTTATAGGTTTTTCCATTTTATAATTTTACATCAACTGTTGTTCTGAGGTAGAAGTCAGCTTTTAAAGGTATAATCTGACAAGGATAGTAAACACAACTTTTAAACATATGCTTCTAAAAATAAAGCTGTTGGCCTGTCACTCAGTTCTGCTTCTCCTCCCTCCAGATGGCAAGGCACACTGTGCACCAAACGGGACTGGAGAGGCTCGGTCAGCGCTGTTGAACACAAAGAAGATCTTGGTCAGAGTGGTCAGTTCATGGGCAAAGAACACCCTCCCGTGAATAGCTTCACAGAACTGGTTCAGTTTATTAGGGGAAAGGGCAGTATTTACGCCCCTGGATTGGTGGGCAGAGTCTCCTGGGCAGGTGTGACACTTGTATAATTGGCCAGGACAGGAATGTTGAAAGATGCTTCGTTTACATAATCAGAAAGTATGGGGGTGGAGATGGGAGAACTTCATAAGGCCAAACGAGGAGTGAATTCTGTTAGCTATCAGGGTTGACTAGGGTTAATGGTGGAGCAGCTGAGGGTGCCAGAATGGGAGGGGAAGAGAGACACCTCTGCTGTCCTTACCTGGGACATTGGCATTAAAGCTCTCTTGGACCCTTTCTCCATAATCATGGGCCAGTGTGGTCTCCCATCGGCTTGTCAATGATGAAAATGTAGATCAGCATTTACTGGTTTAGCGTTACTCAAGCTCTACAGATAATGTATCCATATAGACTATTCTCGGGACTTTCCTGCTGTAAATCACCTCATCTCATTATGCTGCTATATAATTACATTTTTTCTAGAACAAATGTAAAATGAATTTCCAAGAAAGTAGTCCATTTCAGGGCATTTGCAACTGGGTGGTGGCAAAACTCGCTATTTGTGTCTTTTTTTGTTCTTCAAGTTCTTGTATTTAAACTCACTCACTTGGCTATATTGGTACGTTGAACTTGGCCATGTTTTTGCAAATAAAATAACTACAATGTCAGTTACAAGCTGAGAGTGCAAGAGACACCACAAATTTCTTTTTCCTTCTCCGCCGTTCTAACACTAATTTGGAGAGAACTTTAGTCAGGCCCTCAATGCTCTTTCAATCTTAATATGAGAGAAATTACTGATTATTCTTGAAACATTCTTATAGCCATTTCATAGTACCATAACCCAGTGGTACATTTACTTGCCTGATATTTCAGCTTGGTATTTTCTGTTGCATTACCGCATGGGACAGTGTAAATCAGATATTGTATACTGATACTGCTCTCCCAAACTTCACTTCCAGAATGCAACAGCAAAAGACCACAGAGACATATTAGTTTTCCATGACTACTACAACAATTTAGTGACAAACTTCATGACTCGAAACAACACAATTAAATTGTTTTGTCAGAAATCCAGTACTGTGATTACTGAATCAGTTGGGAAGAATATATGGCCTTTTAGATCTTATAGTGGAAAAAAATTGCTGGCTTTTTATCTCTGAGTTCCAGCAGGTCCCACCAACTCTTTGATGGTTGACCTGACTCTGTTTGAATGTCAAAAAAAGAAACTTAGAAACAATCCGTCCTCATTGCAAACTTTAAGGAAATGTATATGTTACTTGCTTTTTACATTTTGATAACTCTTATAACTAGGCTAAGACTAATCTCTTCATTGTTTGTTTAGATGATTAGGAAATATAACTGAATATGCAACAGAATCTGTAATCAATTCTTTGAGTTTCTTGACAGTGTCATAAGATTGCAGTGCTCCAGGTCATCACAACAGAACAGCAGACACTTGGTGGGTTAAAAAACAGAAAAGTACTTCCTCACAATTAATCACATTAAATTGTAATAAAAATTAAATGTAAGTGAATAGTAATTTAAATGAGCTCCTGAAAGAATAATAAATTCTGGACACTAAAATTCTAAGATAAATATATGGACTGTTTAATTCTTTTGGAGGACTGTGAACTAGCTCATGTGGTGGAATCCTCAGTCATTCTATGGCCTATGGAGTACCATTTCTTCTAGTATTTTCACTTTATCCATTGTCTGTGAACATCTAGTGATGTAACAATACTTAACCTTCTTTTTTTTACAAAAGAAAAATAATAAAGTAATCACAGAAACCTTTTCTAAAGATTTCCTGATAATTCAGCCATCTTCAAAGACGCTATTTTCCAATTAAATCATGACCATGAAGTTTAGGAATTAAGACTTTTACATATTTAAAAAAATATAATCTAGTTCTTGACAAATAGCTATGTCAGTAGTCAGGTAGTGGAAAAATTTGATATGTATTTATTGTCCCACCATTGGTAAGCTTTACCTGCTCATAGACTTTGGGGTATAGAAGGATAGACCTCATTACAATGCATTCGTATGAGTTTCTTAGCAGTAGCTGTCTCTGTCTATTCTCATTGAGAGCTGTGTTTTATTTGCATTTGTCATACCAAGGAGAATTAAAGACAATTGAGCATGTCTCTGTGTCATCAGGACAACTTCATCAGTCCTGTGGTTTACAGTGTACCACAGAAGTGATCTATGTGGTCAGAAGAGCATTCCAGGAAGAAATGTTTTAAAAAGCAACAACAACAACAAGAAACAAACCAACTTGAAATTCCTGTCTTTTTATGTTACTTTTAGTAAACACCAAGACATTCTGTTTGCATTCTACTTAGGTGATCTACATTTTAGATTTGTGTAATTTGTATCTAGTTTGTTGAAATATAGAAACAAAACTGTATTTGTCCTATAGCACGACTTACGAACAATTTCATATTATTTCCCATATAATTATTTTAGAAGAATATTATGTTCAAGAATAGTTATTATGTTCTAGTATTACTATATCTAATGATAATCTCAAAATCATTGAATTCAACTATCGCTGAACCTATTTGATTGTAAGCTCCAGTTCAGCAAATTAATTTTCTCTGATTTAGATGTTGAAATAAAGTTAATAAAGAATATACTGTTCTTTTATCAAGACGAATATAAAACAAACAATAAGATATAGTCAGACTGTTCTGTTAGCCGGATGAAATCAATTATCCTTCAACAGAATGTTAACAAGAGGAAAGATAATCAGGGATTTCAATAAAGCACTGTAGTCTCCAGTTAGAATTATCAGCCTGTTTCCTATGGAAAAGGAAGCCCTAGTATATTTTACTGGAACTTAAAAATAATTGAAACATAATCACAAATCACATGATCACTTAAGAAAAAACATGCAAAATATCCACTTTTCAATACTGTCCTTAATAAGCTTTGAAATTTTGAATATTTAATTGGACATCATTATTATTGTATTGAGATACAGAATAATTTAGCATAATACATTACAGCATTTTCCTCTTAATGACTTGGTGATCTGAATATGTTCCTAGCCTTTTCTATTTTTGTAATTGAACACAGATACATACATATACATATATATATATATATATATATATATATATATATATATATATATTTGCTGAAACATAGACACTAAAAGAGGAAGACAGTTTACAAATATTTCTTTAATGTTTCTGAGAAGTTCTTATCAAATATTTCTACATATAAAGATATTTTTTCAAGTGACTTCATGACTTTACAAGATGAAACATTCTCTTCAAATTGATCTTGAAGGAATCCTATCATGGATGTCAGATAAGATGATCTGGTCCTGAAGGGAGTCATGGTGAAGAATAGACCAAAGTACTGTCTACACCTCTTTTCCGTCTCAGGCATATCCTCCTGTGGATACATTGTTTCTGTCAACTCACACCATCTACCATATAACTACAAATAAAAATATTTTTGTCCATCATGCTTTATAACATTGCTTACAATACTGTGTGAGTTAAACTCTGCCCTCCTTTTAAAAGTGTAAGGCACTCTATTCTGGGTCACATTTATACTTTTAGCTTTGTTGTACACAACTCCAGGCTTGTTTCCATAAACAACTGTAGAGTTAGAGAAATGTCTATATTTTGCTATTGTAACCCTTTGACCCACCACCTACTGGTCTGTTTTCAATGGTGTGAGGTATTGTTCTTTGGCCCAGAATACCCATGCCCAATGTCATTGTTTATAGCAGTGATAGCTATTTGGACTGGACTATTGAAAGGCAGACTCAGAAAAAAAATGAGCATGATGAAATTAACTGAGAGTTAGTCTCTGAAAGCTCTAAGAGAGGAACAGAGAAGTAAGACACAGATAATAAACCGGCACATGCATGTCAGAGCACTTGTGACAAGGATGAACAGTGGAGTGTTTTAAAGTCAAACAAGTGACAAAGGCTGTTAGAATATGCAAATGATGTAAACTTGAAAGACTGGCTGTATCTGTTGTACTGGCTGGTTTTATGTCAACTTGACATAGGCTAGAGTCATCAGAGAGGAGGGAGCTTCAGTTCAGAAAATGCCTCCATAAAATCTACAAAGCATTTTCTTAATTAGTGATCAACAGGGAAAGCCCATTGTGTATGGTGCATGTATGGGCTGGTGGTCTTGGGTTCTATAAGAAAACAGGTTAGTAAGCAACAGAAAAAAGCAAGCCAGTGAGCTGTACAACTCTGCAAGCTCTGCATCAACCCTGCCTCCTATAGGATTTCCCCTGTTTGAGATGCTGTGCTGAGTTCCTTCAATGATGAACAATGCTGTGGAGTGTAAATTAAATAAATCCTTTCCTCCAAACTTACTTTCTGGTCATGGTGTTTCATCACAGCAATAGAAACTCTAATGAAGACAGGCATAGAGTCCATTTTTTGTAACTAACTATGCCTGCTTTCAGGTATACAGAGAGTGGATCAAAAGACTTTTACACACAGGGAATGTTAAAAATCACAGTCTATTCTGCATGTTGAGTATGCTACCATAATCTTTCATGAAATGTTCAAGGTAATCTGGATAGGTTGTAACATCCAAAGCCTACTCCACTGCCTCAGCAGAAGTCCACTCTCTAGAGACTCTGAGAAAGCCCAGATTCAGGCCAGTGTTTAAGAGTGTGGAAATTGTCAATGACAGAGAAATATAGAGAGTTGGACCAAGTAAAGCCAGTGAATAAAGGAAAGACCATGCTGGGCCACAATGGTGAGAAACATTAATGCTCCAAGAGTATAATCCAGTATTACTTCCAAATTCTACTTCTTAAAGGGGCAATTCTACTAATACCAGTGATGATAGAAGGCTGTCCACTCTCTATCTATTCAATATGGTACTCAAAGTTTTAGCGAGAGCAATAAGACAACTAAATGAGAGCAACAGGATATAGATTGGAAAAGAATTCAAAGCATTGCTATTCACATATGAAATGATAATATACATAAGTGACTCCCAAAATTCTACCACGGAATTGCTGCACATTCAGGAAAGTGGATGGATATGAAATAAACTCCAAAAAATGAACCCTCAAATATACAAATGAAAAAATAGGCTAAGAAAGAAATTAGGGAAACAACACTCTTCACAAGAGCTAAAAACAATGCAAAACACCTTGGTGAAACTCAAGTCAAAGACCTGTATGACAAGAACTTCAAGTCTTTCAATGAAGAGACTGAAGATATCAGAAGATGGGGAAATCTCCCATACTCATGGATAAGTAGGATTTACAGAAAAAATGGACATCCTATAAAAGCAGTCTACAGATTTGACACAATTCCCATCAGAATTTTAACTCAATTCTTTGTAGCCTTGAAAGAACAATACTTAATACCATATGGGAAAAATCCAAAATATCTAAAATAATCCTGTACCATAAAATAACTTCTAGAGGTATCACCATGCTGGATTTCAAGCTGTACTACAGAGCAATATCAATAAAAACCATATGGTACTGGCATAAAAACAGATAGGTTGATCAATGAAATCTACTTAAAACTAAGAAGTAAATCCACACATCTATGGACACTTAATTCTTTTTTTATTAATTGTACTTTATTCACTTTGTATCCCCCCTGTGACTCCCTCCTTCCCCCTCCCTACCCTTCCCTTTCACCCACTTCTCCACACATGCCCCTCCCCAAGCACCTGATAGAGGAGGTCTTCTTTTTCTTCTTTCTGATCCTAGTCTATTAGGTCTCATCAGGAGTGGCTGCATTGTCTTCCTCTGTGGCCTGGTAAGGCAGTAATGGGAACAAGGATTGTCTCTGACATGAACTCATTGACACTTAATTCTTGAAAAAGAAGCTAAAACTATATAATGGAAGAAGAAAGTATATTCAACAAATGTCGCTGGTCTAACTGTATTTCTGCATGTAGAAGAACATAAATAGATTGATATCTATCACCCTGAACAACATTCGAGACCAAGTGGATCAAAGATCTCAACATAAAATTGGATACACTAAGTCTCCAAGAGAAAAAGTGGGCATGCCCTTGAACTCAATGGAACAGACCCCCTGAAGAGAATACCAACAGCTCAGGCACTAGCCTCGACAATTAATAAATGGGACCTCATGAAACTGAAAAGCTTTTGCAAGGCAAAGAATAACTTCAAAATGACAAAATAGCAGTCTATAGAATAGGAAAATATTTTCACCAACTCCACATCTAATGGAGGACTGACATTTAAAATATATAAAAAAGTCAAAAAACTAGACATCAACAAACAAAATAACCCAATTAAAAATGAGTGTCTAACAGAGAATTCTCTCCACAGAGGAACCTCTAATGCCTGAGAAGCATTTTAAAATGCACTTAAAATACTTTCTCTCTTCAAGGAAATGCAAATCAAAACAACTCTGACATTCCATCTCATACCTATCAGAATGGCTAAGACCAAAAACTCAAGTGACAGCTCATGCTAGTGAGGAAGTGGAGCAAAGGGAAACTTCCATTATTGGTGGTAGTATGAATATGTACAACCACTGTGGAAATCATTCTTTTTGCTTTTCAGAAAATTAAGAATAGATCTACCTAAAAATTGAGCTATGCCAGTCCTAGGCATGTATCCAATATGTGCTCTACTATACCACAAGGACACTTGCTCATCTATGTTCATAGCAGCTTTATTTGTAATAACCAGAAAGTGGAAACAACCTAGATGCCCCTCAGCCAGCCAATGGACCAACAGAGACAGCTCACTCAGTTTTATGGAGGCTTTCAGAGACTGAGACATCAACTAAGGAGCATGTATCATCTGGACATAGAGCCCTGGCACACCTGTGGCTGATGGGTGTCTTGGTCTTCATATGGACCACCTAGAGATTGGAAGGCAGGGGCTGTTTCTAATAGAAACATCTGTTTCTATTGCCTGCTTTTGGATCACTTCCCCCTGGCAGGGCTGTCTTGCCTGGCCTCAGGGATGAATACATGCTCAGTTCTAAGTACAGGCAAATCTTTATGGAGGCATTTGCTAAACTCAGACTTTCCTACCCAAATGACTTTTGCTTGTATCAAGGTGATGTAAAACTAGCCAGGAAACTGACCCCTTCTCAACTTGGCATACCAATACAACATATTGAACAATAAAACTGTCCTTTTTATTTATCTCCAAGATTGTATATTAATATCATGATATAAACAGTATAATTTTAAAAGTTTTGCAGTCTTTAAAGTTCATTATTTTAAAAAATCAGTCTCTTTCCTGTATACAAGCTCTTTAAAAATCATAATCATAATCTCTTTCAAAGAACAAACTCTTTCTAAATGTGTGCTCCATCAAAGGGAAAAAAATTAAATGCTTCATTATTTCAAGAAAAAATAACAAGGGAGCAGTTACAGTCAAGTAAAAGCAAAACCAACTCCCAAGAGTATAAAACGCACTTTCAGAATTCTGAAGATGCTGGGACTCAGGATTCTGTATGTTCCCAAGGGCTTGCACACCAGGGGCACATCTCAGGGTTAGGCTAGCTCCACTCAACAGCTACGATTTTCCTAAGTGCTTGTCCATGGTACCTTCACCAATAACTCCCCCAAGTTCTTTTCAGGGACTCTAACCTGCTATGTGATGCCAAGCCTCTTTCAAGGTAATTTAGGTCCTGCCTTAAATTCAGAATCGGTGTTTCTGGTGGGCTGGAGATAATTAGAAGAGACTATATCCACCAAGTGGAACCTTTACTTGGCTTGGCCTATCAAAATCTTCTAAAAGGTGTTGCTTAGGCATCAGCACATAGGCACTGCATCTGGAGCTAGCCAAGGCTGTATCTCACATTGGCAGCTGAACTCTGTAGTGTAAGAGTCTCCCAGTGATACCTGTTTTGAAGTCATGGAATGTCCTGGAAAGCTTCCAAGGATTGGCACATTGAGAGTTCAAGAAAGGCATTGGTAAAGGTACACCCTAAACACACCAAGACCCGAGGCGCATTTGTACAGTAAAGGTTTTATTTCATTTACACTTCAGGTAGTAGTCCATCACTAAGGCTAGTTAAGGCAAAAACTCAAACAGAGCAGGAACCTATATTCACAGCTGATTCAGAGGTCATGGAAGAGCACTATTTATTGATTTGCTCCCCATGAAGTGGTCAACATAAGATTTTATAGATCTACAGTATTTTGAATGAGAATAGCTTACATACACTTATATGTTTGATTATGTGACCCCCTTGTTAGTTAAACTGTCTAGGAAGGTTTTGGAGGTATGTGCTTTTGGGGAAGGTGTTTCATAGCTGGTAGACACTGAACTTTCAAAAATATAAAGCTGTATCCAATGTATTTTCTGCCTCTTATTTATAGGGCAAGATGTAAGTTCTCAGCTGCTCTTGCCACCATGTCTTAATTCTGTCATCATGGGCTCCAACCCAGAGAAACATTAATCCCAATTAAACACTTTACTTTATAAAATGCTTTAGTGGCAATGTTATGCTGTTATTATGGAAAAGTAATATAACAAGCTAGGACCATCTTCTCTCAGGGATGTCCACACCCAAAAGGGGTTGAGCTTTGTGTATCAGTCACGAATTGATAGACTGTTGTACAGTGTCTGATAGACTGCTATACAGTATCCACTGGGAAATCTTATGGATGCATTTTCTCAATTGAAATTCTCTTTCCAAATTGCTCAAGCTTTTGTCAAGTTGACATAAAACTAGACAGAAAAATAGCTATATCAGCTTTTTTGTTTATGTTCTGTTTTATGATACAAGTTGTCATTGTAGAAATTAGAATATGCCTTTCTGCCTTACTTCATTGTCATTGTTGAAATACCCCCACTATTTTGTGATTTAATTGGGACATATCTTTGTCTTAAATCCTACACACTATTTTATTCTGCTTAGTAGGTTCACAAAACTTAACATTATGTATCCATAATATATATTGTTTGATAATTTAAGTTTTCCATGAAAACTTGACACCTCCGTGTTGTGCATGGTATCGATATCATTGTTTCTTCAAAGGGTCATAAAAATGTATGTACTGGTAAGTAAATATTAGCTGGGTGAATAAAACAGTAAATAACTCAAATTTATTTTTAGAAAGCCAGAAAAGCTGAAATCAGCTAGAATGATAATGACACACACTATAAAGCTGGAGTTTTAAGAATTCTCCAGAGGGTCTCATAGATAAGGTCCACTGAGTGAAAACAAGGTTACAGTCACTGAGAGATCATTATAATTCAATTCAATCATGAAGTCTACTGAATAATTAAATTAGGCATAGAGTGGTACATGAAAATAGCTATTAACACTCCTATTTATATATTAGGGTAGGCAACAGTGTAAAATGATACAGAGGCTCACTGCATGGTGGACCGTAGTCTAAAGATGAATACAGAATATTTTCATCTACTATGATTAGGCTGAAATTATTATTAGGGACATGCCAACAGCATAGCATGTTATGGGACTATAAGAAGGTGGTGGAATTGGGAACATTTTAGAGCTTTTAGAGCTCACTGCTGAAGAAGATGCTTGAATTATAGTTTCTAATTAGACAATAAATTAAAGATATAAAATTAGTAAGTCAACATTATCATGACCTATAAATATTAAATGTTCACATTATTTCCATAGCCTAATGCAATACCTAGGGAAATACTAAGAAAGTGTCAATAAGTCAGAATTTAAAGTGGACCTATTGTGAACAAGATAAAATATTGTGGTTTTGTCTAATAGTTATGGAGTAAAAATGAGTTTCAATAGCAGCTTCAATGATTCTCCATACTGAATTGACAGCTGCACTTTCAGGTAGGGAAGTGGGTATAGGTTATAATCGTAACAGGAATTAAAAGGAAACAATTGCTGTCTTATTTACTTTCCTACTGATGTGATAGAACATCCTGACTAAGGCAACTTAGGGGAAAAAAAGCACTGAATTGGGTTGAGAGTTTCCGAGGGTAAGGGTTCATGGCCATCATAATGGGGAGGTTCCTAGCAGAAATACATGGTGTCAGAGCACTAGATAAGAGGTGGCATCTGAAGACACAAATCCAAGGCAGAGAGAAAAGACAACTTATGCAAGAAAGTCTCAAATTTAGATTACAGTTTTAGTGACTTAGAGGCCATGGTAGCAGAACAGGCAGAAACAACTCTGAGCTCACGTCTACATCACCAATTAGGAGGCAGAGAGCACACTAAGAATAGCTTCCAAATTTATTTTATTTTTTATTAATTTCTTTATTAATTACATTTTATTCACCTTACATACCCCTGTAGTTACCTCACTTCTCAGGTCCCAAACCCTCCCTTCCTCTCCCTTCTGCACCCTTGTCCCTCCCCAAGACCACTGATAGGGAGGTCCTCCTTTCCTTCCCTCCAAACCCAGTCCATCAGGTCTCATCAGGAGTGACTGCATTGTCTTCCTCTGTGGCCCAGCAAGGCTGCCCCGCCCCCTCAAGGAGAGGTGATCAAAAAGCAGGCCAATCAGTTCATGTCAGAGATAGTCGCTGTTCCTATTACTAGAAGCAGAAAGACACAGACAGTATATACTCACTCATATAGACATATACTATAGGATGAACCTACTAAAATCTGTACACTTAAAGAAACTAATCAAGAGGGAGGACTCTTGCTAAAATGCCTAATCCCTATCCAGAAAGGCAAATGGGATGAACATCAGAAGAAGGGGAGGGCAGGGAACGGGTCAGGAGCCTGCCACGGAGGACCTCATTAGGGCTCTGCTGTGCAGACTATCAAAGCAGTTGCTGAGACTTATGGCCAACACTTGGGCAGAGTGCAGGGAATCTTAAGAGGGGAGTGGGCCCTAGATGCCGAAAAAGCATTTGACAAAATCCAACACCCATTTATGTTTAAAGTCCTGGAGAGACT
>CM053764.1:40069604-40099325 GCA_028658305.1 Pachyuromys duprasi
ACATATGGTATATACTCACTTATATAAACCTATAGGATAGGAGGTTCAAGCTGAAATCTACACACCTAGAGAGGATAAACAAGAAGGAGGACCTGGATTGGTATGATCAATGCTTGTTTGAATGAACAAATGGGATGGACATTGAGTGGAGGAGAAAACAAGCAACAGAACAGGAGCATGCCAAAGAGGATCTCTGGGGGGGTGGGGGGTCAATGTAGGGATGTATCAGAGCAGATATTAAGACTCGGGATCAAGCCTCTGACAGAGGGTGAGAAGTAATGATAGATCTGTTGAGGTTGTTGAGACTTGGGGAGAACAAGAGCTCCACAAAGACCAAACTGAGCAGGGCACAGGGGTCTTGTATGAGACAGTTTATACAATCAAGGACCATGTGTAGATGTGGCCTGGAACCCCTGCACAGATGGGGCCCATGATAGCTCGGGGTAGGACTGAAGACCCTATTCAGGGAAACAAGGACTGTTTCAGTCATGATCTTGATGGCTGACTCTTTGACCCTCCCCCATACAAGCTGGGGAGTGGCAGACTGGCTAGATCCCAGGCGAGGACATTGCAGCCAGCCCTGAGGAGTCAGGATAAGCTGGGGTTGGATGGAAGGGAAGGAGGTCCTCCCGTGTTGGTGGACTTGGAGGGGGCGGGGAGGAGGGAGATGAGGGAGGGAGTGGGAGGGTAGGAGGGAATGAGGGAGGGGGCTACGCCTGGGATTCAAAGTACCTCACCTGTGACTGATATAAAAATAAATAAATTTAAAAAAAATAAAAAAATTAAAAAATTAAAAAAGGAATATGATATAAATGTATTAAAATTAAGAAGATTCAATCAGGTAATGAAATTATACACATTGTGTTGTCTGGACACTCTGGCTACATTCATTCAAGGCAAGAGAAAGTAGAATTTTATCATCAAGTCTCCAAAACTATAATGTTAGCATTTGACTCTAAAACTTGGCTATATGACCTGGTATTTTGTCTTGAAATTCTGGTCTTTTAGAAGCAATTAGGAAATGACTCTTTGTTGGTCTTTTTGACAGCATGATGAAAGTTTCAATCCTGGTTCATTCATTTTCCACACATCTACCTGTCTAGAAATGCAGTTATTTAGTATATTTTAATCATTCACCTCTACATTCTCTTTGTTTCTCATTAGGGAGGATGTTGGAACAGCTGACAATTACCCTTACTCTTATCTAATTTGGTGCCTAAAGTGATAGGAAAGTGAATCTCTGAAATATTAATTAATAACAAATTACAAGCAAATGAAAAATTGAAGAGAAAATGAAAATAACAAATGTGAAAACTAATTTTCTGATCCCTAAGTTCATTAGTATACTTATTGTAGGTCTATCAAATATATTTCTAATCAAACTCATGCTCTAAATCAGTGCTTCTAGAAACATTGTTTTTTTTATTATTTTTATGTAAATGTATGTGATGGCATTTGTATGAATACATACTATGTGGGAGTGTCCACAGGGGACAGCGAGCATGTTGGGTCCTTGGTACTGTACTTACAGTTAGTTGTGAGCTCACAGATACTGGTGCAGGCAAAAGAATTTGGATCCTCTGAAAGACTAATAAGCACTCTTACCCTCTGGCCCATCACTCCAGACCCATGGTATCTGTATTTTTTTTCCTGGAAGTCATAGACACATTTTTGATGACATTTCTAAATCAGACCCACATTGTGAACACTCTTTATAATGCTAACACCTTGTTCCATTTTGAACTATTTCATTCCTCTTACTGATTAGATTCTCTAGTCAATAGCAGCATGCTTAATAGCTCTCATATTATACACAACAGGATTTCTATGGCTAAAATAATTGACAAGGAGCTGGAAAAGGCAGAACCTCTATCATTGAACATTGAAATAATAACATGCACACAGAGTTCATAGGTAACTTAGCTTATGGAGTAAAGGCCCTTCCAGAGTTGCAGTGCTATGACTCATGTAATGCCACATTGTCCTGGCTCCATTTTGCATCTGCTTAGACATTTCTCAACCTTTACATCAACAACTGTCTCCTTGGCAACACATTTAGGGCTGTCTGTGACAGTGACCCTGGTCCAATGTATTAACTAAAATAATTTTTCTACAAACTAAAAATTCAATAAAATAATAAAGTTTTAAATCTGAAATAATTATTATTTTGTGTTGTATTGTATTTGTAGTAACTACTATGTTTTGGCAAAACAGATGTTGCAGAGTTACTTTGACCCTCTTAAGACTAATGAATTTTTGACCGATTTGGTCCTTTTTTTAAATGTCACTTGGAAATGTTCATCTTTTTAATTAACATTTTTATTTTATATTAATCACATGTTATGTACTTTGAATCCCAGCCGTAGCCCCCTCTGCATTCCCTCCAGCCCTCCCTCATCTGCTCCCTCCTCCTTTCTAAGTCCACTAATAGGGGAGGACCTCCTCCCCTTCCATCTAACTCTAGCTTATCAGGTCTCTTCAGGGCTGGCTGCAATGTCCTCTTCTGTGGCCTAGCAAGGCTGCTCCTCCCTTGGGGGAGGGTGTCGATGACCTAGCCATTGAGTTCATGTTAGAGACAGTCCCTGTTCCCCTTACGAGGGTTCCCACTAGGATATTGAGCTACCATTAGCTACATTCAAGCAAGGGTTCTAGGTTATAATTGCCGTTAGAACTGTTTCACCCCTAAGCATTTTCACCAAGACCATTGATGGGGTGCTAGCACATTGTTGGTTGCCAGTCCAAAATAGAAGATTCCTCTTCTTAATTGGCTTGGTCAACATGGTGGTCTGTAACTTTATTGTGTGGATTATTTCAGCAGAAAAAAAAATTGGCAGAAACTTCGGTTTGTTTGACAGGCTAACTGACAGAGAGGAGGCATTTCTCTCATCTTCTTGGTTGCTGGCACCCTCACCACCCCCAACATGGGCCTTCCTGTACGGCTGCCTTGTAACAGAGTAGGTGCTCCATGTGATGTGAGACTGTAGTGCAACAGTGGAGAAGGCAGTGCAACCAGACCAAAACCACTGTCTCTATAACTAAGCATCAAGATCAGCAGACAGTATTTCAATAAGCATTGTATTCACGGGGGCGAGATTGCGTTGGCCAGGACTGTGTACCACAGTGAGTGGTCGTGAGACAATAACAAAGTCTGCACATTTGGGTGGTCCGTGGCCAGGGTCCAGATGTACTAATTAAAATAATTGTTATCTACGAAAATAAAATAAAGTCATCATCTGCAATTTACCTACCTGTTGTGATTTGAGGCAAGGTCTCATCATAGAGGCCAGGTTGGGCTAGGACTCAGCACTGGCTTGCTTTAGCCACCGAGTGTGGAAATTATAGGCATATGCCACCACACTTGTAAGGTCATAATTTTAAGAGTGCAAAACACACTTCATTTAGATGCCATGATGAAAGTACCCCATAGTTCACAAATTATAGATCTGACACTTTACATGTTTCCAAAATGAAGATTTATAATGCAAAGCCATTTAGAAAGTACATTTGAATCATTAATAAATAAAACTTGAAAGCACAGACAATACTTTATTAGCTAAAATCCATTCTTAGCAAGTGTGAGGATGTTGTAATGAGTTAAGTTTTGCTCTTCTGATTTCTTCCTTTCTGACTTCTGTGGAGTGTGATAAAAACTGTGTCTTCTAAGAATTGTAGAATAAAGTTCTACCAGTTTTATAAAATATTGCAATTTAAGAGCAGAACAAAAACCAGAATGGTTCAAAGGGGGAATTATAAACAATAGAAGTTCTACCAGCTTTATAGAATGTAATTTAATAGCTGGAGAAAAAAAACACAATGGTTCAAAAGGGGAATTATAAACAATAGAGTATCATTTAATTTTTGAAAGAAAAATGTAAATTTCTCATGCTGAATTTTGGATCTCTATGTTTTGTAAAATCACTCCAAAGTCTGTTGTAATTTTGTTAAATGGGTCTCAAAGGCTCCTATCTTCCCAAAGGAAAGAACTCAGTTGAGATACAGACAATGTAATCACAGATTTCTTTGAAAAGCAAAGCATACATTTCAATGACAGAATAGAGAGGTCTACACCGAAGGCAGAGTACAGACCAGTGATCCTTCAGTGTGAATTTTTTTTTAATTTATTTACTTTTATATCAATCACAAGTTAGGTACTTTGAATCCCAGGCATAGCCCCCTCCCTCATCTCCCTCCTCCCTGCCCCCTCCAAGTCCACCAACAGGGGAGGATCTCTTCCCCTTCCATCCAACCCCAGCTCATCTTGTCTCCTCAGGGCTGGCTGCAATGTCCTCCCCTGGGATCTAGCCAGTCTGTCACTCCCAGGCTTGTATGGGGGAGGGTCAAAGAGTCAGCCATCAAGATCATGACTGAAACAGTCCCTGTTTCCCTCACTAGGGTCTTCAGTCCTACACCGAGCTATCATGGGCCCCATCTGAGCGGGGGTTCCAGGCCACATCCACACATGGTCCTTGATTGTAGAAACCATCTCATACAAGACCCCTATGCCCTGCTCAGTTTGGTCTTTGTGGAGCTCTTGTTCTCCCGAAGTCGCAATAACCTCCCCTAGATCTATCATTACAGTGTGAATTTAAAAGACATCATTGTGAATACATGACTTGGCTTAGATATTAATGAGAATGATTATTTTTCTAAGATTATCAGGGAACTAACTTCCTTTTGGTAATTTGTCTCATCATCCTGTAAAAAACAAAAGAATGGCTTCAAGACCCCAGTGCAGTGATGTTACATTGAAGCCACCATCTTCTAAGGCTTCAGAACCTTCCTTAGTGCATACATATGGCAACCAGAAAAGCATATCTTTTTCTGATATAGCAAGGACAACTTAATTGCAGCTTTAAGAATGTTTGTAAGCACATATGGCCGTCTTGGCCATCAGGAGACCCAGCTTCCAAAACAGGGCTGACATGTTCCCTCCTGATCCCACATCTAACCACTTACCTGATACTCTATTCAGACTATTAGATATGTTGTGAGTTGCTACTAGAGAGAGTTGAGCCTTTAAAACACAGTTTGAAATCAGTCATAGACTGAATAGTAGGATACACTCATTTTTCTGACAGGTTTCTTGCTATCGCTTCTACTGCACTATCTGATGGAAGAAAGTAGCCTCCGTCAGAGCTCCATGGAAACAGGATGCAGCTAAATATTTAATTAAAACAATCTATGCCAGGGCATCACATGTCAGCAAACATTGTGAAAATGGCCATGTAGTCAATATTTCTAAATGGTAAATATTGATACAGTTTCTCTGCTGAGATTATTCAGTTGAGCCTTTTTGTAGCATCTAAGAAGCCTAGAAGATAGTTGAACAAATAGGTTTATGTACATACTTCAGGCCATGGATTTGGGGCTGTTCTTTTTTTGCCCCTTTTTGTGGAGTGACAGAAGAGTAGGCCAGGGCTTGGTGGAGCTGAGTCTCAGAACTGCACAGCTGTAATCATCAGGCCGGGGTCCTACTTCCACACTGCACCAGAAGAAAGGATCAGTGCTGCCTCAGCATATAAGGGAAAAACAAATGTGATATGAATTTTAGTCATATTTTTAGCTATTTATGATGGGTGTAACCAGGACTTATAATGGCATAGAAAAATCTGGCCTCCAGTAATCACAACAAATGGTGCTTACAACAGTTAAAAGGGAGGATCGATTCTACCATGCTAAACAGTTGTAGTTTGCAACCTGCAACCTATCCCGAGTTTGGTAGAAGAGGGCTGCTATCTTCTTCAATGGGCAGCTCAAGTGTGCCCAAAAATCAGGACTGAGGTGTGAAGCTGGTGAAAGTTGTTTCACGACTCAGTGGTATCACAGCACCACTTTTACTGCCCATGTGACACAAGTCACTTTGGAGACTATCCTTGACCTTCCTGTGTAACACTGGCTTCACTAAAACAGCTGTACAGGCTTCAATAAAACAGGCTCGCATTTCCTGACCCTTTTAGGTCCAGAGAGCAGCCAGTAGCTGAAAGCACATGTTCCCATTTGCTTTTTGATTCTCCAGTTTTGTCCATAAAGAGCTTTCTTCCACTGAGACACATACACCGCGATGCATCTTCTGGCTAATTGTATGAAGTTTCTTTAATTTCCAAGTTCATTGTTGCTAAGTTCAGTATCTGCGAGGTATAACAACTACCAGTTTCTTAATCTTGGGGTTAGGATTTTCACAGTCCTGCCAGCAGTCCCCATATCTGTCCTCTACTAGCACAAACTGTGTGGTGTTTCTCAGGTTTGCCCTTAAATTCCAGAGCAGTGTATCCAGCATCCTGCCTTCAGGCCATGTTCTACCTCACATTCAAAGAATCACACACTTCCGAGTAAACGAAATCTGCTTTTATTTAAATTAAAATTTTATTTTTTATATTAATTACAGTTTATTTACTTTGTATCCAGCTGTAGCCACCTCCCTCATTCCCTCCGAATCCTACGCTCCCTCCTTCATCTCCTTCCTGCCCCTCTCTAAGTCCACTGATAGGGGAGGTCCTCCTCACCTTCCATCTGACCCTAGCGGATAGGGCTGATCAGGACTGGCTGCATTGTTTTCCTTTGTGGCCTGGCAAGGCTGCTCCTCCCTCGGGGGAGGGGGAGGAGGTCAAAGATCATGTCAGAGACAGTCCCTGTTCCTCTTACTGGAGTACCTACTTGGATACTGAGCTGCCATAGGCTATGTTTGAGCAGAGTTTCTAGGTTAAATCCATGCATGATCCTTGACTGGAGAATCATTCTCAGAAAAGACCCCTGTGCCCAGATACATTTGGTCCTTGTGGAGCTCCTGTCTTCTCCAGGTCTTACTAACTCCCCCTTCTTTCATATTATTCCCTGCACTCTGCCCAAGATTTGGTTATGAGTCTCAGCATCTGCTTTGATTCACTACAAGGTAGAGTCTTTCAGAGGCCCTCTAAGGTAGGCTCCTGTCCTATTTCTTGTTTTCTACTTCTTCCAATGTCCATCCCATTTGTCTTTCTAAGTGAGTATTGATCATCTTACCTTGGGTCCTCCTCCTTGTTTAGCTTCTTTAGGTGTACAGATTTTAGTATGTTTATCCTATCTTGTAGGTCTAGTACCCACTTATAATTGAGTATATACTGTTTGTGTCTTTCTGCTTCTGGGATACCTCATTCAGGATGATCTTTTCTAGATCCCACCACTTGCCAGAAAATTTCATGAGTTCCTTGTTTTAAAATTACTGAGTAGTACTCCATTGTGTAAATGCACCACAATTTCTGTATCACTTCCTCCGTTGAGGGATATCTGTGTTGTTTCCAGGTTCTGGTTATTACAAATAAAGCTGCTATGAACATAATTGAGCAAATGTAGATCTTTCTTGAGAAACTGAAATTTGCCTCTGGTGAATTCATAACATCCTGGTAAAAGAACAGCTTTTGGTGTGGGTCTATTACATAAGAATGAAATTCAAGGTTTTTCTGTCTTGAAATGTCTAACTCTGGTTAAAAATGATAGTTCCACTCGTGGCCACGGAATCCTTCAAGCCTTAGCATTAGGCCACTTTGTTCATCATGATTCCTGTGTGGAGAGTTCATCTAGCAATGGTAAGAGGGGTGGAACACATCCCAAGGACATGTGATGACAATTAGCTATTTCTTCACTTTGGGGGCTCTATCACATTATTAAATAACTGAATTTTTGGGAAAATAGAAGCATTTGAGTCATAAAACAACAGCAACAACAATAATAACATGGTTAATTGATCACAGTGTCCACAGAATTCTCAGCATGTAAGATACAAATCAGAATGATGTTACCTCAATGTTACTATAACATGCCTCTGAAGCCATGGTCAGTTCACATCGGCTATCAGCCCTGGTGCCATGTTGGATAATGGATTCCAACTTAGACAATTGTTTTTGACATTAAATTTTCTCATGTCTCTTACCAAATACACTTTCTTTCTCATTCCTTCACCCATGGTTGATATATTCATGTTACAACTCTCTCCACATTCTATTGCCAGAAGAGGATACTACCTGGCCAATTTACATTACATCATTTTGATCTAGCTGAAAGTACTAAGGAGGAAATATTTTGTTTAGTTGTCATGTGGGTTAGGCTTCTTGCTTCATTGAAAATAAGAAAAAATATTTGGTTTCTAGGCATCAGTAAGCTGTGCCTTATGAATTCTTAATTATTATTTAAGATTCCTTGTGTATATTTAGTATCTTTGTTTTATTTTGCATTGTTGTTTCTATTATTGTGGAAATTTTCATTTAAATGTATTTATGACATCATATTTTGAGCAAGAGATATTAAATAAAATACTTCTGATTTTTCCAATATATGAAATTCATAAAACACTTTGTTTCTGAGCTTAGGTTGAGTTCAATATTTTATGAAATTAATTAGTTGATTTTAATGACTTTCCCAAAATTACTGAAACTGGAAAAAATACAAACCTAATAAATAGGCACTAGAGAGATGGCTCAGTTCAATGCAATGATTGCTCTTTCGGAGGATTAGGATTCAACTCTTATTATCAACATAGCAGCTCACAACTGTTAATACTTGTAATATTTATTTTCTTGAGTCAGATTCTATCTGTCTGGGTCAAGGACTGATGGAGATGTTTCTTAGCTTCTCATAAAAACTTTCAGAACATTCACTATTCTTCCAAAGTAAAAATATTATTATCACATTTGGTATTATTAGATCAGTTCCTTGTATTTTTGCTACCATTTATTTACTCTCAAATCATTTATATTTTTGGACAACTTTACCTATATAATTTTCTCCAGAATTCCAAAGTTCAGTGTGATGGTTTTTGTTTTATCTTATTATATTTTATTTTGCTATGCTTTATTGTTTATAAAAAGAATGAGAAAAAATAAAGGATGATAGTAACAACCAACAAGCAAGGGAGGATTTGGTTCGATGGGTTGGCAGGTGGGAGGATGTGAGAGGAATTTATAAAAACTTATTTTCAATACCAAAAATATCTAAATGCCTTAGTTTACGCTCATTTCAACAAACATAAAGGTCTTTACCACGTACTGGCTTCTCAATTCTAGGTACCTTTTTCCTGCACCTTGTTCTCTTTCTTAACTCTATTGCATTACTGTAGAAATTAATGTTATTTATAAACTTCCAAGTGTCTGTAATTGATCACCAACTCTTTCTCTTTGCACCTAATTTCACCTTTTACCTTGTTACTAGCCAGCTGCCTCCCTTCCCATGAGTAAACCATTGAATTAATTTTCTCCCATTCACCAAGAGGTCTTCAATCATTGAGGGTGAAGAACCTAGATTTAATGTCAAAGTTTTCAGTATTTCCTTGCATTTATTTCACTTTTAAACACTTTGAAGAAAACTAATTTTAGTTTAAAATTTCATGGTTAATTGCAATCATATATAGCTGAAGTGAGTGCTTCATTTAGGAACTCATAGTCATGGATGCAGTGGGCTTTTTATGATACCTATTAATTGCACTGAAAATTTTGTGTTTATTTATTCTCCAACTATTAAAATGACCTCTCTCGCTTCTTAAAACACTATGCTTCTTCCACCAGCTCACTGTGACCTGGAAGCCTGGGTGATCCCATGCCTTAGCTTTTGTAAATAGCCCCGCTTCTATGGTATGTTGATTGGTTCTGGTAATGTGCCCGAGAGTTTTATATATATATATATAAATACATATATATATAATACATGTATATATATACATATATATACATTTATATACATATATATATGTATATATATGTATATATATACATGTATATATATATATGCTAGTTTTACCTTTAAATCAAAGATAAGGCATTTGTTGATTCTAAATTCTCATAAACTCCCTTTTAATTCTGAAAAGAACCAAAGCCCCTGTCACTGACTCTGCTGTGTGGCATCTGACTAAAACATATCTGATAATATCCAAACCATATTCTTGCCATCCGGTCATCCATTCTATGTGTGGTTACATGTGTGCACACGTGAGTGCACTTGGAGCCCTGAAACCAGCCTTGGGTATTGGTTTTCTTTTCAGCAAGTTTGAGTCAAGGCATCTTTGTAGTTTGCTGCTGGCTGTGCCACTCTTGGGAGCCTCCATGAATTCTGCTGTCTCATTCTCTCACCTCTGTGCACGGGTGACTGGAATTATAGGGACAGGAGGCAGTGCCAGACTTTTACGCAAGTTCTCAGTATTTTGACACAGTTATTCACACTAATACAAAAAAATGCTTTAGCCACTGAGCAATCTCTCAACCTTACATGTCTTCTTTTGATGGAGTGTGGAGGTGAGCTGCTGTGCTGGGAACACCTAATTTAGTACATTGTGGCACAATGGCAGCCAACTCAGCTTGCACCAACTAAATAGTGACTTTTTAAATTAATTTATTTTCTTTAATTAATTACAGTTTATTCACTTTGTATCCCAGCTCTAGCCCCTCCCTCATTCACTCCCAATCACACCCTCCCTCATCTCCACCCATGGCCCTTCCCCAGTCCACTGATAGGGGAGGTCCTCCCATCTGACCCTAGTCTATCAGCTCTGATCAAGATTGGCTAAATTGTCATCCTCTGTGGCCGTCTAAGGCTGCTCCCACCTAAGGTGGAGGTGATCCCATGAGTTCATGTCAGAGATAGCCCGTGTTCCCCTTACTAGGATTCCCATATGAAGACTGAGCTGCCATGGGCTACATCTGGCACTACCTCAAAAAATTAGGAATAGTGCTACCTCAAGATCCAGCTATACCACTCCTAGGCATATGTCCAAAATATTCTCAAGTATACAACAAGACCGTTTGCTCAATCATGTTCATAGTAGCTTTATTGGTAATAGCCAGAATCTGGAAACAACCCAAATATCACTCAGCAGAGGAATGGATCTAGAAATTGTGATACATTTACACAATGTAAAACTACTCAGCAATTAAAAACAAGGAAATCATAAAAATTTCAGACAAATGGATGGAGCTAGAAAGAATCATCCCAAGTGAGGTAACCCAGAAGCATAAAGACACTCATGGTATACACTCACTTATAAGTGGATATTAGACATATAGGATAATGATACTAAAATCTGTAAGCTAAACAAAAAGGAGGACCCTGAAGAAGATGTTTAATCCTCATTCATAACCGCAAAGGGAGAAAAGAGGGAACAGGACAGGAGCTTACCATAGAAGGCCTCTGAATCTTGACATTTTATTTCCTTCAAATCTTTAATCAATTCTTTTTTTCCCCAGGAAATAGGGATAAGAAAATGGCACCTGAATGTATTAAAACTCCTTGTCATTCTATCTCTCCTTTACTTTTTAGTACAAATATTAAATCATAAAGCAATTCAACAATTATTCAATAAGAATATTTAGGTGACTTTTGTCTGTCTAGACTATTACATTAATTTGTAGAAATTCTGATTCAATGAATCCTAAGTCCTGCATCACTGTATCTTTCATCAAACATTGCAAATTAATATCTTTCATATTTTTAGAATAAATGTAATTATTTGATTTAAATCTAACAGAAAAATTTATACATAAAGTGCTTCAATTCAAACTATGTTTCTATGAAGATCACAATGAAAATATTTCTCATCATAACAAAGATCTTATCGGACTTATAATGACCATTGTGTTTGGTCTTCTCTAAAAGGAGTAAATGTATTTACTGTAAATGTTAACAGATTTTTACAAATTACTAAGATGTAAAGGAAGCCTTATCTTTCTTCTGTGACTTCCTCCAGCTTGGCTTACAAGTGTTGGAATTATGAAGGTCTGAAAGGCAGATATATTTACAAGAAACATACTTTCACTATTGATCATTGTATATATTAGGAATGTGTGGTCCTGTACTCAAACCAAGGGAATCCTCATTAGGCCATCTGCCCAACTAACCATTTTATTACCATATAGACAACAAAACAATTTGTAGATAGTGATTCCTGGATTTCTGTTTTATGCTTTCACATTTATCATATCTGAATAATGCTCACCTGAAACTCCAATATCTACACAACCATCTCTTTGAACAAAATTGATTTGGTTGAAGATTAGTTTGACCAACTATCTGTGAATAGGAATGTTCTGAACAGATCTAAAGTAGATTATGCTATGGTATAAGGTCGTAGAAAACATACATCAACTGTAGTTTTGAACTTCAATGTTTTTTTTTTAATTTATTTATTTTTATCTCAATCACAGGTTAGGTACTTTGAATCCCAGGCATAGCCCCCTCCCCCATTCCCTCCTACCCTCCCACTCCCTCCCTCATCTCCTTCTTCCCCGCCCCCTCCAAGTCCACCAACAGGAGAGGACCTCTTTCCCTTCCATCCAACCCCAGCTTATCCTGTCTCCTCAGGGCTGGCTGCAAAGTCCTCCCCTGGGATCTAGCCAGTCTGTCACTCCCCGGAACTTCAATGTTTTTAACTCTGGTACCAACTGAAATGCAAGTATATACTCCGGTGAGAAGTACCAGGAAGTACATAAATCATGATTCTTCATTAGCACATACTCTCATCCTTGCTTTGTGTGTTTTGATTACTTAAACAAGTCAACAATTCGTCAAAATTCTTTATAGCCTAAAAATATCTGTCAAATTGTAACTTCCTATCTACTTTTTAATAATATTCAATACACTCTCATCCCAAGGAATGTGAAGGGATATATAAGGAATTGTGTCAAGAATAGGGGATTTTTATTTACATCTGAAAAAAATACTTCATAATCCAATGAGAAAACTCATTTGAAAGATATTGAGTTACACTGTGTTGGAAAAATTTCAAGGAGGCACAGAATGCTAATTCTTTTGGATACACTGGTAATATTTTTCAAGGAAACAGTGCTAAAGTAATCTATAAATTTTTGGAAGTTGTCCTCATTTAGGGCAACCCAGTCACCCTCTGTTCCAACCCAGAAGTTGTGTGTGCCCAGTGGGCACAGGGAATAATGTGCCCACCGGGATAACAACATAATAAAGTAAAATTGCATCGTCTTCCAGGCATTATCCACAGTAAGTGAACATTCTGCTCTTATTAGTGCTTTATATCTTGATAAAGGATTTGTCTCAATAAGCCTGTAGCACTAAGTGACTAGAATTGATTATATATATCACAGTTTAAATGGCTTTCATCTGACCCATTTTAAATTCATTACTTTATAATTTCTTTATGATACATTGTAAGTAGGAGAAAGCAGAGGAGTCTCTTCTATTATAATCTGATTTTTAAATGGCAAAGCATATTTCCATGTTAAGTTGCTCTTCTATAACAAAGGAAATTATTTTTTAAATATTACATTGAGATAAATTAAATTTATTTTCTGGCTTGTATAAGTAATTTATGTTCTTTTCATAAGAGTAATAATGACTAACAAAAGATATAATTGCCCAAAAAGACAACAAGCTAATGAAGTTTTCAGAGCAATGCCTTTTAAAATCGCATTTCGAGAACTGGGACAGTATCTGCTGCTGTATCTTCTGGGTGTCTTCCCATTCTAAAAATGTGTGAATGTTGCTAATTTCATTCCCCACACGACATGCACCCTTTATTGTTTTGATATCATGCTCTTGGTTTCTTCTATGTCACATAAGAAGTGTTCTCACACTCATATGTATAGCATGGACATTGCATCATGGGTCCCAACTAGTCTGCCCTCCCTTCTATCTATTTTTTAATTGGTAGATTCTCTAAACCATTCAGAAAAAGAAAATGAGAAAACAAATCTCCATGACACAGAATCATCTTTTTATTTATTTTCAGTTCTCAGAATTAGTTCTTCAGTGTAGTTATCAAGAAATGTAGTATTATAGTATGGATATTTTTTTGTAGATAGGATCTCTCTATGCAGTGTTGTCTGTCCTGAATCTCTCTATGTAGACCAGACAGTTCTTGAACTCACAGAAATCCTCCTGCCTCTGTCTCTGCCTCTATATCCCAAGTGCTGGGGATTAAAAGGCACCTATCACCATGCCCAGACTTTTCATGTTAATTTAGCCAATGAGAAATATACTTGAATGGCTATTTCTTCTCAAAAATATACATTTATTTCAAGTTTAAACTAAGGATTGATATTTTATGAGTCTTAAAGTAATAATCTTTTTAACTTGTGAGTACAATTAATGGCCTTTCTCCCAGTGGAATGTGTTAAAGAAGATAACTCCTTCTCATACTTTCAAAGACACGTAGAAATCACTGGATATGTAGGAGAAGCATTATTAAGTGATAACAACAGCTTTTAATGCTGACTAGAGAAAGTCCCTGAGTGATCAGGAAATGCTAAGAAGTGGAGCTGGAAAAAGTATGTCCAGTGGTAAAGAAATGGGCACAGTGTGGAGTTGGCTTTATTTTTAAAAATTTTATGTGTGTGCATGCATGTGCATGCTTATAAATACAAGTACAGTAGAAGCTGTGTGTGAGAGTCAGTGAGTATGCATGTGTGTATGCTTATGAGTGCAAGTCCCAGCAGAGGCCAGAAGGGGACAATGGATGTCTTGGAACTGTAGACAAAGATGGCTCTGAGCCACTTAATGTGGGCTCTTTGAACCAAATCCAGCTCTTCAGCAGATGCAGCAAGCACTCTTAACTGCTGAATCTCTCTTCAGAACCCTGTGCAGAGTTTTGAACACATTTTGCATATTCATCTGTTCACCAAGTAGAAGTACAACGTTAGGTAGAGCCAGCTGATTTTTTAAGGCATGAAGAATCCATATGCCTTTAAATCTTCTACCCAGGAAGCAACTGTGAACTTCACCAAATTCCTAATCTCTGTTTTCCTTTACTGAGTAAAACCATTTTTTTGAAATTCTGTAAGTTATTTTTTGTTAGATTTATTCATTTTATTTTCTGTGGATGCGAGCTTTTGTCTACATACAGTTTTTGTGCACCCTGTTCACGGCTGGAGTCTGAAGAGACTTCAGGTATTCTGGAACTGACTGTGAGCAGATGTGTGGGTCTTGGGAATTGAATCCTCTGCAGGAGCAACATGTATTTTTGACCACTGAGCCACCTCTACAGCCTTCGGAAAATGCTTCCATTTCTGAATCATTTGAAATGCTTCTTTTTTGGTAATACATTTCAATAAAAATAATTGAAAGGGGAACATACATGAGGTAGTTCAGAGGGTAAAGACGTATGCTGCTGAGCAACTGGTTTGACCTCCAGAACCCGCATGATGGACAGACACAGCAGAAAGCTGTCCTCCAACCCTCAAATGCATACCACAGCCCACAGATGCGTGCAGAAATATATAAATTTATAAATGTATGTGTGCTCCAAGATATTTTCTTTGTAAAATACATTTCAAAATGTCAGAAGTGGAACTTGTTGTTTATTAATTTTTTCTACAATAACTCAGATTTTTCGTGGTAAATTTTAAAAATACTTCACAAGTCTAATTATTCCAATTCAGAGGAAAATACCCTCATTTAAAAAATAATCAAAAGCAATATTTGCTTACTCCCTGAAAATGAGCACATTATAATTTACATAATTCTGTGCTACTTAAAAGCACATTCTGCATTCACTCCTGACATTAAATTTTAGTGTTGCCTGAAAAAAAAAACATTAAATCATTTTGTTCCTGTGTATTTTTCCTCATGATGACATGTCAATTTTTGTGACAAAATACATGAAAATAAAGGAAAGTGTGTGCGTGAAGTAAGTCACGGACTCATTTTTAAATGCTTATAAGTATTTTTCATGGCTTCTTAGACCCTTGGAGTTGCGTGATTCAAATTAAGTTGTGTCTCACTGCACAAACTGTTAGATGTGATTTCTTCCAAATTCCATGATCCCTTGCAGCTGTCCATTTATTGTTTGGTGCTTGAATTTCACAACTCTAGAATCATCTGTAACCATTCATCTTCTTTAAACGTGTAGAGCAGAGATGGGTGGTAAAGCTATTAAACTACATTCTCTCGCCTCTCTCTGTTGTGTGTGTAGAACATATGTGTTGTGGGTGCACTTGGGTACGTGTTCCTGCGCACCATGTGTGTAGAAGCCGGCAGAGGATGTCCGGTCCCCTTCCGTCATGTTGCCTTACCCCTTTAGTGTACCTCGCTGCCTCTAATCTACACGGGTACCCACCAGGATCCTTCTTCCCCTGCCTCCTGCAGTGCTGGGCTACAATCTTGTCTGCCTATCCCTAGGTTTCAAGTGGCTTTGGGGACTCAGACTTGGGCCCTCATGCCTGTGAAGAGAGCACTCCTACCCACTAGGCCATCTCTCCATCTCCCAAACTACATGCTCCTAGGAGACCTGATATTTATTCTCATACTTAAATTTTTAACTGTCCTATGAATTCATGACATAAATATCATAAAGCAAATTTTTTAAAAAGTATTTTTTATATTAATTAAGGGTTATTTACTTTGTATCCCAGCTGTAGCACCCTCCCTCATTCTCTCCCAACCCCACCCTCCATCCCTCATCTCGTCCCTGCCCCTCTCTAAGTCCACTGATAGGACATAGCCCATGGTAGCTCAGCATCCAAGTGGGTTTCCCTGTCTCTGACATGAACTCAGTGGCGGGCTCTTTGACCTTCCTCCACCCCTGCCCCAAGGGGGGAGCAGCCTTGCTAGGCCACGGAGGAGGACAAAGCAAAAATTTTGGAAGCAAAAATTATTATCCTGTAAAATAGAAGATCTTCTGTAAGTATCCCCGTCTCTGATCTCAAGCTGTACTATAGAGAAACAATACTAAAAACTGCATGGTCCTGACATAGAAACAGACTGGTGGATCAATGGAACTGAATAGATGACCCTGAAATAAATCCGCACACTTATCAACACCTGATTTTTTACAAAGTTGTCAAAACTATTCAATGGAAAAAGAAAGCATCTTCAACAAATGGTGCTGGTCTAGCTGGATGTCTACATGTAGAAAAATGCAAATAGATCCATACTTATCACCCTGCACAAAACGAAAGTCCAAGTGCATCAAAGATCTCAATGATCTCAATATAAAACCAGACACACTAAACCTGTTAGAAGAAAAAGTGCAGAAAAGTCTTGAACTCATTGGCACAGGAGACAACTCCCTAAACAGAACACCAACAGCACAGGCTCTAAGAGGAATAATCAATAAATGAAACTGAAAAGCTTCTGTAAAGCAAAGGACACTGTCGTCAAAACAAAATGATTGCCTACACACTAGGAAAGCATCTTTACCAACCCTGTATCTTACAGAGAGTTGTTATCCAGAATATATAAAGAACTCAAGAAGTTAAACAGCAACAAATCAATTAATCAAATTAAAGAATGGGGTACAGATTTAAACAGAGAATTCTCACTAGAGGAATATCGAAGGGCAGAGAAACAAAGAAATGCTCAATGTCTTTAGTCATCCGGGAAATGCAAATCAAAACGACCCTGAGACTTTACACCCATCAGAATGGCTAAGATCAAAACCTTAAACAGAAATACACACATGGAATATACTCACTCACTCACTAGTATTATATATGAGATATATAATATATAATAAACATACTAAAATCTGCACACCTAAAGAAACTAATCAAGAACGAGGACTCTGCCTAAGAAGCTCAATCCGCATTCAGAAGGGCAAAGAGGATGGATATCAGAAGAGGGAGAAAACAGGGAACAGGACAGGAGCCTGCCACAGAGGGCCTCTGAAAGGCTGTACCCTGCAGGGTATCAGAGTAGATGCTGAGACTCATAGCCAAACTTTGGATGGAGTTCAGGGAATCTTATGAAAGAAGGGGGAGATAGTAAGACATGGAGAGGACAGGAGCTTCACAAAAAGAGAAACAGAAACCAAAATATGGGCCCAGGGGTCTTTTCTGAGACTGATACTCCAGCCAAGGACCATACATGGAGATAACCTAGAACTCCTGCACAGATGTAGCCCATGGCAGGTTCAGTGATCAAGTGGGTTCCCTAGTAATGGGAACAGGGACTGTCTCTGACATGAATGCAGTGGCTGGCTCTTTGATCACCTCCCTCTGAGTGGGGAGCAGCCTTACTAGGCCACAGAGGAAGAAAATGCAGCCACTCCTGATGAAACCTAATAGACTAGAATCAGAAGGAAGGAAAAGAAGACCTCCCCTATCAGGCGACTTGGGAAAAGGCATGGGTAGAGAAGGGGGAGGGAGGAAAGGATTGGTAGGGGAGGAGGGAAGGAGCTACAGGGGAGATACAATGTGAATAACCTGTAATTAATAAAAATAAAAATACAAAAATTTAAAATTAAAAAATTAGTATGTAATATAATAACTAAAATATATCCTTGTTATTATATGATCTTAGTCTTCCCAGAATCTCAATATGCATTCCTATCCACTACAACTTTATTTACCTCAAATACCTGCTTCTGGAGAACATAATTTATAAATTTTAGGCATGACATTATACTTCCAGAAGAAAAGCTAGTTGTAAACATGCTACCAGTATAGATTAGGTAGGTTTGGTTTTTTTTGTTGTTGTTGTTTTTTCGTTTTGTTTTGTTTTGTTTGTTTGTTTCAATAAAACCATGGTCCACAATGAAATCAAGGGTAATATGCTCTGTGTCATTTTAATGCTAATGATATTTATCTATTTAAGGAAAGATGATTTAATATTTTCTGATTTACTGAAATCATGGTTTTAAGACTACAAGATTATAAGATTATCCCAGAAGAGGACATTGCACCCAGCCCTGAAGAGACATGATAAGCTAGGGTCAGATGGAAGGGGGGAGGTCCTCCCCTATCAGTGAACTTGGAAGGGGGCAGGGAGAAGATGCGGAAGGGATGGGGAGAGTGGGAGGGAATTAGGGAGGGGGCTACCGCTGGGATACAAAGTACATACCCTGTGATTAACATAAAAATAAATAAATTACTTAAAAAGGATTATCAATCCATCATAGTTGCATGCCACAAATTTATTTGTTCCAGGCTTATACCATCTGAGGAATGCTACATAATATCTTTACAAACACATTCTCTAGAAATAACAGCTACTGCTTTGTAATGTTTTGTAAATTAAAATCATCTCATAATAGTAACACTTGTGTATATATATACAATGTCATCATCAAGGGTTTCAAAGAAGTAGTTCAACAATTTCCATGAGCGTGATATGTGCAAAATCGATACCTTTTAGGGAATATCAATTGACTATGACAAGTATATGTCAATGGTTTAGACTTTAAATTTGATGGCAAATGCATTCCTTTAGCAGAAAAATAAATCTACACAATCCTTGCGACATAATATAACTGTTGCTCTGCTAAATGCTTATCTTTCTGTGATGATTATCAGTGACCTCTCGAATTGGTTTCATCAAAGAGGAAAATCAGTATATCTTGATTATTTTAGTTAGTTATATCAATTATCTGTTTACCCATCCTAATTTCATGGAAACATTTTCTATTAAGCCATGTTTGTCACTGCTTGGCATGTCTTGTGAATTGCTGCCATTTGGATAAAAACGAAGGAAGTCGTGTATCAGGTGCAGAGTCCTCCTACATCCGATGGCAGGAGCAAAGGAGCAGATAGCAGCAGTACAAACTGTGCCTGCAGTGCCTAAGGCGAGTCTGTGTAAGACTCACATAGCATCTGTAGAGAACATTGGAGCAAAGGTGTATATGTTCTATAACAAACCTTCCCTTTCAAAACCACCTTGAGCTTTCCAACTATCTTTTAGTGAGACAGAGACTTAGGAACCCATGAAACCTGTCTACTGACCTTGTCCTACATGTGGCCTGGCTCATGGTGACTGAAGCTGAGTAAGGATGAAGTTCATGTTTAACAGAACTAAAAGGCTTGCAGAGATGAGGGGAATGCATGAGGAACTATTTCTGACAAACACTGGGGGATGGTTGGGCCTCCATATTCCACAGATCTATCCCCCTGAGATGTTTCTAATGCTAGTTACTTCAGAACTAAACAAGTTAAATTTACAGAAGTTCCTTAAGAAAAATGAGTCTGACAGATTATAAAGCTGAGAGATTATAAATGTAGACTTGGGTTTCCTGACAAGTCAGAAGAGAACTCCTGCCCTAAGTGGTGACACTTTCAGCTGTGAGGTTTTGAAGAAAGAGAAAGCAGAAGATGAGGGAGAGAGGGAGAGTGATTGCCATCACATCTCTAGAGGGTTTATGTGGAACATACAAAAATTAGGATAATATTTTAGAGTCATTAATTTTTGGTGCTAAATATATATCTCTTGTCTGTATGCTACAGCAAGGTTTTTGAAATTTATAAGTAGAATGAGCAAGGAGGTTTTAGTGAGAAACCCTTTGCTGTCTTCAGGTAAGTGGTACCTTTTCAACTTAAATATATGAATTTAGAATATAATTGTAGTTTGCCAGTATTTGAATTGATTGTCTCTAAAATACAAACTCCAGATGATGTTGAACTCTTTTATTTCTAGTTTTCTTCCCTTGAGTATTACATGCAAGCTTCCCATAGAATGATAAATGAATAAATTATACATGAAAAAGGCATTTGCTCATCATTAATCATTCTAAAAATAGTGACAGGCATGTGGATATTGTTTGGGGCAGAAGCCAGATTACAAACACTGGCACCTAAGTCTTAAACTCTTGAATATTTCAGTGCATTGTCAAACACGATTTTGAAGCCAAAGCTGTACTCATGTAATCTTCAAATAGTCCAGTGTCAAAATGTCATTTGAAAACCTTTTCAGTCTTTATATGTTGAGAGTGAATCCATAACTTATCATTATTAATCCTTACTATGAACATACACAGCCAATCTAGATATTTAGCTTAAGAAAAAAAAATTAAGGAAATGGTAAATTTGCATTTGGATATAAGGACTGTAGGGAATCTTATAAAATTAATGGTCATTATCCACTGAATATAACTGGTATTTTTCATACATACTTGAATGTATGGAGCCATTCAGTGGACCCTAAGAAACCTACAGTGGACCTCCACCTTTGACTTAGGAGTTAAACCGGTGGCTGGTGGGGTAGAGCACGTCAGCTTTCTTCATCCGTATGGCCCATGGTAGGTTGCCCATGTTCTTGTGGACAGTTCCATATGTTCCATACAGTTGCACCAAGTTGATCATTTATATTAAATGAAATTTTAAAGTTGGAATTTGGTAGAGGATAAAAGCAGGGAAATAATTGGAGGTGGCAGTAGAATGAATATGACTGAAATTCTAGTCGTCACTTTGTATTCATGTATTAAAGTCTCCATGAACAAATAAAACAATTTTTAGAAGACCATCAGCAAAACCAAGATGTAAAAAATAGAATAAAAATTACACTTTATAATTTAAAGAGCCTGGTATTAAGCTTTTTCTTAGCCATAATTTGTTAGTAAAGGGCAGGACAGTCTTTTAATTTAGCACCTTTTATTTTGCTTTCTCATGGTTTAAGCAGGAGAGAACACTTTTGTGTTAAATGTGGACAGTACATCTCACACCTGACATCCTGTGTGTCACTGCCTTTATTAAACAGTGACATTTGAAACAGTGTGAAGTATAACAGCAACTACAAGAAGACCAGTAATACCCAAGACATTAATTTGAATATTATCATCATTTGAACTCAGAGGCATGCACTTTGTGTATGCTCCTGTTTGACCATATTCAACATGAAAAAGGAAAATCTCCAAAAATGGAAAGTGAAAGGGGTGGGGGAAAGGCTAAGAGAAAATCAGAAACTTGGGTATCATGTGGCATAACTCTCGAGGTGGCTCTTCATACACAGGCAACTTCAGTGTCACCATATATCAAATAAGGATCCATGACTTCAAGTCTGATTTATTCATTCCCAGTCCCGGAATCACTAGATGATGTGTAGTAATTTTTTTATTTCAAATTTGATTCCCTGTGATATGAAATTCTTTTGCTAAAGAGAAATATAGCAATGTGAGAAATAACCATTACTGCATAACAGATAGTAATCAAAATAAGTGTAATGAAAACTGATAGAAGAGTGATCGGAGAAAATGGCACATTAAGTTGGCACACTCTATTGGAGAGCAAGAAGAGGGCATGGCTACCGTAACAGTGTAATAGGGTGGCATTTTTCACTACCAGTCTGTCTGCCCTGTCCTCTGCACTTGGGAGAAGTTGTTCCTTCTCCTTCACCCATATGTGTTTCTCCTATTGGTGATTCATAAAGTGAAACACTCAACACCTGTCTCCGTAGGCTGTGTGATCAGAGACCATCCTGCACATGAAATGGCTATGGAGCCTGTTACAGAGTGTTGGTTTCTCAAATATACATTTCTTTTACATGAATGTCTAGAATTCATACCAGAAAATTTTTTCCTATAATATGTTTTATGTGGCTTTTTTCTTAGAGAACTTTTTGTTTGACATTTAAATAGTCATTAATATTTAAAAGAAAATATTGCATAACATATAAAATGAGAGAAAACTTAAATCTTTTTAATGTTAATTTTTTTTTATTTTGTATTAATCAGAAGTTATGTACTTTGTATCCCAGCCGTAGCCCCCTCCCATATTCCCTTCCTTTCCCCCTCTTCCCTCCCTCATCTCCTCTCTGAACCTTTCTAAGTCCACTGATAGGGGAGGACCTCCTCCCCTTCCATCTAACTCTAGCTTATCAGGTCTCTTCAGGAATGGCTACAATGTGCTCTTCTGTGGCCTAGCAAGGCTGCTCCTCCCTTGGGGGACAGGGAGGTCGAAGAGCCAGACATTGAGTTCATGTCCAAAATAGTTTCTGTTCCCCTTACTAGTATACCCACTTGGGAACTGAGCTACCTTTTGCTACATACAAGCAGGGGTTTTAGGTTATAACCACACATGGTCCATGGTTTGAGAGACAGTCACATAAAAGATCACTGTGCCCTGATATATTTGGTTCTTGAGGAGCTCCTGACCTCTCCAGGTCATACTAACTCCCCCTTCTTTCATATGATTCCCTGCACTATGCCAAAGGGTTGGTTATGTTTCTTAATATTTCCTTTGATACACTGCTAGGAAGAGTGTTTTCAAGGCCCTCTGTGGCCGGCTCTTGTCCTGCTACTTGTTTACTCCTACATCCAATGTCTGTCCCATTTGATTTTCTAAGTGAGTATTAAACCTCTTACCCCAGGTCCTCTTTCTTGTTTATCTTCTTTAGGTGTATAGATTTCTGTATTTTTATCCTATCATATAGGTCTATATAAGTGAATATATACCATGTTCCTCTTTCTGCTTTTGGGGTACCTCACTCAGGATGATCCTTTCCAGGTCCCACCATTTGCATGCAAATTTCATGATTTCCTCCTTTTTAATTGCTGAATAGTATTCCATTGTGTAAAAGTACCACAATTTCTGTATCCATTCCTCAACTGAGGGACATCTGGGTTGTTTCCAGGTTCTGGCTATTACAAATAAAGCAGCTACAAATATAGTTGAGCAAATGTCCTTGTTGTATACTTGAACATCTTTTGCATATATGCCTAGGAGTGGTATAGCTGGATCTTGAGGAATCACTATTCTTAATTGTCTAAGAAAGTGCCAAATTGATTTCCAGAGTGGTTGTACAAGTTTACATTCCCACCAGCAATGGAGGAGGGTTCCTCTTTCTCCACATCCTCTCCAACATGTGTTGTCACTTGAGGTTTTTATCTTAGCCATTCTGGTGGGTGTAAGGTGAAATCTCAGGGTCATTTTGATTTGCATCTCCCTGAAGGCTAAGGACATTGAGCATCTCTTTAAGTGTTTTTCTGCCATTCTACAGTTCTTTACAGAGAGTTCTTTGTTTAGCTCATACCCCATTTTTTTTGATTTGTTGCTTTTTAACTTCTTGAGTTCTTTACATATACTGGATATTAGCCCTCTCTCAGATATAGGGTTGGTGATGATCCTTTCCCAGTCTGTAGGCTGTTGTTTCGTTTTGATGACAGTCTCTTTTGCTTTACAGAAGCTTTTCATTTTCATGGGATCCCATTTATTGATTGTTGATCTTAGAGCCTGTGCTGTTGGTGTTCTATTCAGGAAGTAGTCTCCTGTGCCAATGAGTTCTAGGGTCTTTCCCACTTTTTCTTCTACCCGATTTAATGTGTCTGGTGTTATGTTGAAGTCTTTGATCCACTTGGACTTTAGTTTTGTGCAGGGTGATAAATATGGATCTATTTTCATTTTTCTGCATATAGACATCCAATTGGTCCAGCAATTTTTGTTGAAGATGCTGTCTTTTTTCCATTGGATGGATTTGACTTCTTTATCAAAAATCAAGTTTCCATAGGTGTGTGGGTTTATTTCTGGGTCTTCTATTCAGGGCCATCGATCCACTATTCTGTTTCTATGTCAATACTATGCAGTTTTTATAACTATTGCTCTGTAGTACAACTTGGGTCAGGGATGGAGATACCTCCAGATGATCTGTTGTTGTACAGGATCGTTTTGGAAATTCTGGGTTTTTTGTTTCTCCATATGAAGTTGAGAATTTTTCTTTCAAGGTCTGTAAAGAATTATTGTTGGTATTTTGATGGGCATTGCATTGAATCTGTAGATTGCTATTGGCCATATGGTCATTTTCACTATGTTAATCCTACCAATCCATGAGCACGGGAGACCTTTCCATCTTCTGATATCTTCTTCAATTTTTTTTCAGAGACTTGACGTTTTTCTCAAACAGATCTTTAACTTGCTTGGTTAGAGTCACCCCAAGGTACTTTATGTTATTAGTGGGTATTGTGAAGGGTGTTGTTTCCCTAATTTCTTTCTCGGTTCTATTGTCTTTAGTGTATAGGAGGGCTTCTGATTTTTTTTTAGTTGATTTTGTATCCAACCATTTTCCTGAAGGTGTTTATCAGTTGAAGGAGTTCTCTGGTTGAAATTCTGGGGTCACTCATGTATATTAACATATCATCTGAAAATAGGAATACTTTGACCTCTTCCTTTCTGATTTGTATCCCCTTGATCTCCTTTAGTTGTCTTATTGCTCTAGCTAGGACTTCAAGTACTATGTTGAAGAGATATGGAGACAGTGGGCAGCCTTGCCTTGTCCCTGATTTCAGTGGGATTGATTTTAGTTCCTCTCCATTGAGTTTGATGTTAGCTATAGGCTTGCTGTATATTGCCTTTATGATGTTTAGGTATGTGCCTTGTATCCTTGATCTCTCCAGGACTTTAAACATGAATGGATGTTGGACTTTGTTGAAAGCTAGAAAACTTAAATCTTAAGGTCCCTGTATAGCCTTTTTAGCCATTATCAGTGTGATTTGTTCATATTATCTATAACTGCAATTTTTTTTCATTTTGTGAACAGAATTAAATTAGTTGTAATAGAAACCTGCAGTTGGTGTAACCTAAACCACTGACCACCTCACACTTTACATGCTTGGCTCAGTCCTGGTCTGGGTGCCAATGTGGAGGTCTGGTTTCAGATCTTCCATCTAGTCTGTGCTTACTCATTCGCCTTCCATGTTTTCTAAATTCCCATTATGCAGTGGTGAAGAAGAGAGATGAGGAGTATGCTTAGGCCCTGATTCTTAAGTTTTCTGATAATTTATATCTCTCTCATTTCATGTGTGTGTGTGTGTCTGTGCACATGTGCATGCACTCATAAAGTGCATTTCTAAGATGATGTGTATTAGAAGATAGGAAGAAGGATGAGACACTTATCTCTTTTGAACCGTGTTTCATTCAAGGACTTTTTAAAAACATTTTTATTTTATATTAATCACAGGTTATGTACTTTGTTTTCCAGCCGTAGCCCCCTCCCGCATGTCCTCCCTATCTCTCCCTTCCCTCCCTCATCTCCTCCCTGCCCCTTTCCAAGTCCACTGATAGGGGAGGACCTCCTCCCCTTCAGTCTAACTCTAGCTTATCAGATCTCTTCAGGAATGGCTGCAATGTCCTCTTCTGTGACCTAGCAAGGCTGGTCTTCCCTCGGGGGTAGGGGGGTCAGAGAACCGGCCATTGAGTTCATGTCCAATATAGTCCCTGTTCCTTTTACTAGTGTACCCACTTGGATATTGAGCTACCATTTGCTACATACAATTGGGGTTCTAGGTTATATCCATGCATGTTTTTTTTTTTTTTTTTTTTTTTGTGACAGGGTTTTTCTGTATAGCCTTGGCTGTCCTGGAATTGCTTTGTAGACCAGGCTGGCTTCGAACTCACAGAGATCTGCCTGCCTCTACCTCCCTGAGTGCTGGGATTAAGGGTGTGTGCCACCATGCCCTGCTCTTTCAGGATGTTTAAAGTTCTCTGCCTGTAACCAACCGTAGGATGCCATGTTTGTTGTCTCTGTAAAAGATATTTTGAGCAAGTGTACTTAAAGAAGGAACAGCAGGAAAAGAAGAGGAAAAGTGGAGTGAAAGGAAAAGTAACAGAAAGGAAGAGGAGGACAGAAACAACAACAAGAAGAAAAAGTAAGCAGATGCAGCTGTCTGTCAGTTCATCAGTCTAATAAATTATTCCCTTCTTCTGTGTCTACCACCCTTCATCCTTTGCAACCCACCCCATTTTTACATGGAATTCTGCACTGTGAATTTAGTCAAGGCACACTCATCCACATCCCTTCTCCCACACCCTGCTCTTTGGTAGTCAATATCCTTTTGTACTTTGAGTTCAGAGTTAGGGCCTCTTTGTCTCTCTGTTGAGCCTGTCCTCACACTTACTACCATGACTTCCTACGAACGAAGTACTCTTTATCGTCCTCAGCAGTGTGGCATCTCAGCCGTCTTAGCATTCACAGCACACGGAAAAACGTTCCATTGAACCATGACCGTGCTGTATTTCCCTCCTTCTTTCAAATACACCTATACAAACTGGTCACAACTTTTCTGTCCAGGTTTACCAAGCCTAACAAGGATTACCCAGTATTTTCAGAGTAATGGAATACTTTAAATAAATCTCCTAAATCCTAAAAGTTAGAGGACATGACTATACCTTCCAGGACGTTAAAAATGACAAGTTAAACAGCTTACTCTTTTATGGTCTATAAGAATCCCTACATTCACAGAGAGGTACAGGGAAAGGATTGCTCTATTTGCTTGCTTTCACTCAGCGCAAGCCACAAATCAGTCTTTTCATTGCTTTTCTTTCTTCTGTACAATCCAATGTTTACAATCATCTGGATTCCTTGGGTGACTAAATTCAGAGCTTGAATTTAAGCTCAGTGAAGCTAGGTGTGTTTTCAATGGTACATTTGATGAGGCAGTCACCCAGCAAGTGTGTGATAGAATCTGCAGGAAGCCAAAAGGGACTATCGAATATCAGTGTCCCTCCTTTTGCTTCTCAGCTGTTCATTCCTTGACTGTGGTTTAATTCTTTGGCACACTTCCTTCATGTGATGAAAATACACCCTTTGGTGGCTCTAGAATTGAGGAATCCATAACTTTTCATCTCTGAGAAGGCAGGTGGCCTTTGTTCTGGTACATGTTACTAGACTGCCTGTCTACACACAACTGTAGGTGCCATTAACAGGCTGGCCTGTGGGGTCAGGTTCCTTTTCCTAGCCCTGGCTTCCTTCTTCAAGAGACAAGGAAACTGTAGCAAAACAATCTGTGATTTTATGTGGGCAACTAGATTTTTAGAAAATATTTTAGAAATATATTTTACAATATAAAACAAGCAACTGGAATATTTACATCCTGTCAGGGGGTTAAGAGGAAAATAAGATTGTTCTGTAAGGGAAGAAAATTTTAACTTGGTTCTAACCATAGGAATTTAAACTTGGGAACTTACATTTCTAAGAAATGCCCTTCTTTGTCCCTAGACTGAGAAGTGCAAACAGTTCCTAACCATCCCCCAGTCACCACACCTGGGCACAGCCAATCACTGACTGCCCCCGCTAGAAAAGTCCCTCACCAGAGATCCAAGATGGCTGCCACAAGAGGACACTGTGTCTGAGGAGTAGGACAGCAGAAATAATGCAGCAACCAGGAGACTGAACTCTGGGACCTAAAATGCCAGCATTTGTGATTGCCAGGTGAGCGAAACTCCTACGGTGAGAAAATCAAGTGGGAAAACCCTAGGGACACCAGGTTATTACCAGGAAAAATCTCCGGGTGACTGGCAGCGCACAGCTCTGAACTGAGTGAGCAGTGGCTCTGGGCGCCCTCACCCGCCATAAAAAACTGGATCACACAGTCTCCTGGGCAGTCTGAGGAGGAACCTGGTACTGTTTTCACTGACCTGCACACTGCACACTGTGGGCGCACACTGCAAGCATCCGCCAACAAAAACCTCAGACCATGTGTAAGTCCACTGGCAAGTCTGGGAAGGACCCAGGTTCTGCTTCAACCCATGGCAGGCGCACACCTATCGCCAGAACCACCTCAGACTGAGAGGGTCAGGGAACCTTTTTGACCAGACTGCACACTGCAGGCACACACTGCACGCATCCGCCAGCAAAAACCTCAGTCCATGTGTGTCCACTGGCCAGACAGAGAAGGCCTCGGGCACCATTTCAGATAGGCCTGCATACAGTGGGTGCACACTGCTTAGCAACGCCTGCAACCAACCCAGACCCACTGTATGTGCACCAAATATCATCTCAGACCATAGTGCACAGCCCCTGGCCCAGAAGGAGGCGCCAAATCTCCAGTCAAGGGGAGAGCCCTTAGCAGCAAGCCCAGGGCAGAGCACAGAGTCCAGAGCTGACATCTCAAACCAGGACACTCAGCCTCTAGCACAAAGTGAGGAGCAAAGACTCCAGACGAGAGGGGTGACCAGCCTACAGTACTCACGGCTTCTAGCACAGAGCACGAAGCCAGGCACACAGAGCCCACAACAGAGTTCAACTGAGACAACAACACACACTAACAAACCACTGGAACTCCCTGAGCTTCGTGAAGAATACTCCTGACACAAGAGATTGACAGTTCCAGACTGAAGTTCAGCCTTAAAGCACAAACAGCTCCTTGATTATATATAAACAAATGCCCAGAAATTGGCGAAAGAACTCACTCAACAAAAATCAGGAAACCATGGCCCCACCAGAAACACCAAAAAGCAGTGGAGATTTTAATTCAGCAGATACAGGAAAATTTTGTTAAAGCTTTGATTATGCAGATATTGGGGGAACAAAAGGAGAGACAAAAAGAAGAAATGAACAAGGCCCTCAAAGAAATGGAGAAGAAATTAACCGCCCACATACAGGAGCAATCAAAGATAAACAGAAAGGAAACAACTAAAATAGGAGACACAGTCAATCAGTTGAAGGAAACAGTACAAAGCATGAAAACAGAATTAGAATCTATAAAGAAGACAGAAAGGGAGAAGAATCTAGAACTGGAGAACTTAGAGAAAAGATCAGGAACCACAAAGGTAAACATCACCAATAAAATACAAGAGATGGAAGAGAGAATCTCGGGAGTGGAGGATACGCTGGCTGAAATGGATTCCTCACTCAAGGAAAAAAGAAAATCAGAAAAATACCAAGCACAAAACATCCAAGAAATTAAGGATGCCATCAAAAGATGAAAGCTAAGAATGATTGGAATAGATGAAAAAGACTCCAGGCTCCAAGTACCAGAAAATATTTTTAAGAAAATCATAGAAGAAAATTTTCCCAACTTAAAAAAAGAAATGTCCATAAATATACAAGAAGCCTACAGAACACCAAATAGACTAGACCAGAAAAGAAATACCTCTCTTCACATCATAGTCAAAACACTAAACCTACAAAACAAAGAAAAAATATTAAAGGCAGCAAGGGAAAAGGGTCAAGTAACATATGAAGGTAGACCAATCAGACTGACACCAGATTTCTCATCAGAAACTATGAAATCCAGAAGAGCTTGGGCAGAAGTCATGCAGTCTTTAAGGGAACACAGATGCCAACCAAGACAACTATACCCAGCAAAGCTTTCAATCA
>CM053764.1:40099825-40116111 GCA_028658305.1 Pachyuromys duprasi
AAGCAGAAAGAAACATATGGTATATACTCACTTATATAAACCTATAGGATAGGAAGTTCAAGCTGAAATCTATGCACCTAGAGAGGATATACAAGAATGAGGACCCAGATTGGTATGATCAATGCTTGTTTGAATGAACAAATGGGATGGACATTGAGTGGAGGAGAAAACAAGCAACAGAACAGGAGCATGCCAAATAGGACCTCTTGGGGGGGGGGGGTCAATGTAGAGATGTATCAGAGCGGATATTGAGACTCGAGATTAAGCCTCTGGCAGAGGGTGAGAAGTAATGATAGATCTGGGGGAGGTTGTTGAGACTTGGGGAGAACAAGAGCTCCACAAAGACCAAACTGAGCAGGGCACAGGGGTCTTGTATGAGACGGTTTCTACAATCAAGGACTATGTGTGGATGTGGACTGGAACCCCCGCACGGATGGGGCCCATGATAACTCCGTGTAGGACTGAAGACCCTAGTGAGGGAAACAGGGACTGTTTCAGTCAAGATCTTGATGGCTGACTCTTTGACCCTCCCCCATATAAGCCGGGGAGTGACAGACTGTCTAGATCCCAGGGGAGGATATTGCAGCCAGCCCTGAGGAGACAGGATAAGCTGGGGTTGGATGGAAGGGAAGGAGGTCCTCCCCTGTTGGTGGACTTGGAGGGGGCGGGGAAGAGGGAGATGAGGGAGGGAGTGGGAGGGTAGGAGGGAATGGGGGAGTGGTCTATGCCTGGGATTCAAAGTACTAACCTGTGATTGAGATAAAAATAAATAAATTAAAAAAAAGAAGTGGAATTGGGGGACGAATATTATCAAATGCATTGTATGAAGCTCTGAAAGAATTAATAAAAATATTTACAAAGGAAAAAAAGATTCTAGAGAAGTGTTGGAGTGAGTGTTTATTGTGATTTTAATGTTATGAATAAATAGTTCAGACTGGGAAAATAAAAAAAATATTTACAAACCTATCCTTAATAGATACTAAAAGTATTTCCTCTTGTATTTTGATGTGTGGCTATTCTTGAATATTCTGCCAATAAAACAAATAACTATATATTAAATACAACCTGAAGAAAATAAGGCATGTGTATATGTGTATTTCATTCATGTGGTGTAAAGGACAGACTATCCTTGCAAATAGCATGAACAAATTTTACAACAATAACATTAATTTCTATTTTGTGTCAATTCCAACTTTCACAAATTTGATTTTCTTCTTTGTTGCCTTTTTATTTCCTTTTTTGATACTCTCACATTCTCAATCTTTCTCTAATACAATGCTGTAGTCCATTATAAAAGCAGAATAAGTAAGCGTGCAGCTCCCTTCCTACAGCCCACAGGGAACTGTAAATGGACAAACTGTAAGTGAGGCATGCATTAACTTACCTTCTGTTCCATGGAAGAACAGAAGCAGGCTGCTAATGTGCACTGTGTTGAGACTCTTAACATGGGGAATGAGAATTAGCTTGCAGTAGTAATTTGGTAAACCCCTGGGAAAACTGCAAGCTTCATTTCTTGCAACGTAGAATATGATTAAAAAGAGAATATATTATTATCACGGGCACCATTTAAAAATGTGTAGACAGCATTCTACTATGTTAAAATGGAAATTGGAAGTTGTACTCAGCGATGGAGATGTTGCATGTTAATTACGGTCTACTGTGGAGCACTGCAAGTGCAAGTCAGTTATTTGCTTTTTCAAGCAGCATTTTGATTAAGCTGAACTTTAATTTTCTGCATGTTGTATTTTGAGAAAATAGTAGAATGTTATATGTGCCTAGCCAAGTACATTCCAAAACCAACACAACGTATTTTTTAAAATCACAGGAATCACAGCAAACATATCTAAAATATTTTTCTCATTAAGAGATTTAAAAAATGCTAGATTTTTTTCTCTTAAAACATTCAAGACTGTTATATGCTATTGAGTACCTGAAATAACTTTCTTTCTCTAGAAAATTTCTGAAGTGTAAAGTGTCCATAATTGTGCCCACATTTCATTTGAAGATACCATGTGTGAAGAAAAATACGTAATATGCAAAAGGCTTACTCAGTTATTTCTTGGTGAAACCAAACTTCAAATGGAGACTTGCTTGTGATCAAAATTCCAAGATACTATCTTCCTTTCATTTTTAAGTGCTATTTGCTAACATTAGAGTCTGTAGTAAAACCTGTTTTATATTTTAAATTAATATTTTACAGCAATCTTACCTCAAAGCACCACTTTGGCAAAGTTGTCATAAGAGTTTGGTGAACATTTTTTCTTTTGTTCTTAGACAGGGTTTCTCTATAACCCTGGCAGTCCCCGAACTCTCTCTGTTGGCCAGGCTGGCCTTGAACTCACAGGGATTCTGCCTCCCAAGTGGTGATATTAAAGGTCCACCTGCTGATGGACATTTTCATGAAGGAGCTACCATTTGCTGACTACTTAGCTCTATTTACAACTAATTTAGCGGTCAAATTAGACAAAACATTTAATTGCCTGGCATCCAAATGGATTACAAAGAAATGGTAATTAATTGTCTTGCTTTAATGTGGTCATCACCTTGTAATAGAACTATACCACTTCAATGTTAAATAGGGTATCAAAACTGCATATTATAAACTTCTCTATTCATGCCACCCCACTCACTTTTAGTATGCATTGTCTCTCAAAATCACATTTGGAGATTTAGTTTAAATTCTGCCTGTAATTTTTTTTCAAGAAGAAAACTGAATCTTTTATGTAAGGTATATGTATACCAATGTTTCATTACATGAAAATATTGTCGATGATGCAATATATATTAAAATGGTTATTTAACACAGAGGATGTACTCACTAATGCTGCCTTAGGGTGTAAAGTTTGCCTTCAAATCTCATGATTTCCTTGTTTTAAATTGCTGAGTAGTAAAGAATAGTACTTAAGTCTTAGGCATGACTATTGACTGAGAAAGAATGACAAAGAATAAGTTTACTTCTGATGAAGAAACTAACTGTGATAGTTTGCATAAGAAACCTGTCCCATAGGGCATGTAGAGATCAATAAAAAGCACTTTCATGAATATATGCTCATGTGTGTGTCAAATGTTATGAAATTCACTGTTTTGAAGATGTTGTCTAGAATAACATAATAAACTCATATTTTAATAGAACAATTAAATTATATTTTTAATATTCTACCAAAGAAAATATAGAATTATCAGCATTTCGTACTTCTTCCTCCTCAAATAATTCCCAGTCGTATGGAAATGTGTACCTGTACCAATCCAACTAACCTGAATAAATAATCTAAGCATGTCTGCCCAATTCTCATTAAGTTTTCTGTCTGTCGAGGTAGTAAGGACTCTAGGCTGCAAGCTGTAATTAATTAATTTGCTTTAATAAAAGACCTTCTTTTTAGCTCCTGCTTACCAGCTCAACCTCAACAGCTTTCATGGGTTTATAAAGTATGTTTAATGTCTTCATATTGTGATGGAACCAAATTACATCACACAAATGCCAGTTCTCTTGACATTAAACTTTAAATTCTTCCACATCAAACGTGTAATTAAACTATAATATCCTCCCTTGTGAACAATATTTCACAGATTAGATATCTACTCCTTCCTTTACTACCAAATATTTGTCTATCATATGTAGCTACCAATATTGGTAATTCATTTATGATTATCTATAATGGACTTTGATATGCTATGATGCTTACTTGATGTCAAGTGACACTGTAAGTATTAAAAAATGATGTACAAAGCGTATCCCTTAAAATAGTTATTTTTTTTTCATTTGACCTAATCTTTACCTTCTACCATGCTGTTTTTAGGGATTTGATCTAGTCAGTGGTAAAATAGTTGTTCTAATCTCAGACAACTTTCTATAGATAATAAAATGACAATCAAACTTCATCACTTTCAGATTTTCACAATTTGAATCTAATGCTGTAAAGGTAATCTAATAAATACAAATATTTCCCTCATTTTTCTATCTTTTCATTGGCCATGAAAATTCTAAATGTATTCCAAAAATTATTCTCATCTGTTTTTCTTATTTTTGATTACTATCAATGTTGGAAAACAATATTCATTGAAACTTGATAAACTGAGTAAATTTTAACTGTCTAATGATCACTCAGGATTAAAGAAATTGTTAAAGTGATTTCAGCATGTTGAATTCCAAACTCTCTGAGTCCAATTGAAAGCCAAAGGATATGTTTATTTTAGTGTGTGCCCTACCATTTTGATGAGGACATTGAGAACTGGATAGAAGGCCCATACAATGCAATATGATGTCATTTAATAATTACGTTTATAACAATTGACTTATGTGCTTCAGCTACTTCTATGGTCAGATTTTTAGTGTGGCCTTCCATGTTCTACTACCATGACCTCTGACTCCACTTTCCTTGGGTAGAATAATCTTGAGAGACATCAGAGGTAACCAGGCTCTGGCATAGTAATATGAGACCTCTAATCTTCAGAATGATGACAATTTAATTGTTTTGAGTCCTCTAGTCAGCCACTATTTGCTGCGTGAGCCTTAGAAAGCTGATGAATTTTGATGCCAACATACGGTGCACACACAGCAGAGAGTACAGTGCTGAGAAGGCTGTCCTCATAACCGTGCCCACCCAGGACTTCAGAATGTGATTCTCTTTGGAAACATGATCCTTGCAGATGTAATGACTTAAACTGAAATATCCTACATTATAAGGGTTGTGTAGCCAAAGAACCTTATCCTTGTAAATAGTGGAGGACACACACTGGAAAAAAGATGACTTTTCAATTCTGGTCTGACCTTGTTGATTAGAGATTGGAATGATGATTATACAGTCCAAAGAAAGCCACAACTGCCAACAAGCCAGAAATTAGAAGAGAGGTGGGCAACAAAAGTTCAGTATGGCTTGGAGGAAGTAGCTCTGCTCACACTGATTTTATACTCTTGGCCTCTGGATACATAAAAGGATAAAATTCAGCTTTTTAAAGCTATCTAGAATGTAGTGGTGTGTTGTGGAAGCTAGGAAGCAAATAATTGAAATCCTGTCACATCAATAGTTGGAGATGGAAGTCTGAGAACTCATGATGAAGCTAGCCAGGGACGAGAGCTCTGAGAATGTGGAGGATGTGAGGATCCAGTCAGGGGCACTGTCAAAGCTCTGTGTGATGCTACCTGGACTTTCCCTCACACTGACAGATCTCCAGCTCTCTGAACTCATGGGTTGACAGCAATAAGGAGAGGGCCTTGTGGGAAGAGCTCTGCCTCCAGAGGCCCTCTACGTGTTCTCTCTTCCCTTACCCACTTTGGCTTGACAACTGGCTCAAATGACTTAAAAAAGTTTGTTGTTCTTTTCATACATCAGTACTTATTAAATGAATGCTTTTTTGATCCGTCTTTTCTCACAGACACTGAAAAATGTGGCTCTCAGTGTGAGATTAATGTAATGACATAATTGGTATGCCATAGCTACTTTTTGTTTTGCTGTTAAGATATCAAAATAAACACATGAAAACACGGGATATTAATTAGTATATAAATTAAAGCCATTCATTTTAATTATTTATAGTACTCCATTAGATAAGCAAACAAAATAAAATAAGTAGTATCAAATAATAATGTGGTAAAGAATTCTAATGGCTCTATTCTAATAAATATTAGTAGATATTTTCTTATGTGATTTAAAAGTTATTTTTGTGCTATGGTCTTGTTAATCTTGTTGAAAACAAATACACATCAGTTATGCATGCACAGCAAAATATATTGCTGATTCTTTATTGTTTTTACCCTTTCATTAGTTTGATCTACTTTTTAATATATTTATTAGTTTTTCTAGAACACATTCCTAAAGATCATGCAGATAATATGAGACTATAAGATTTTATCTGAGGAGCACATTTCTATTTCTAAAACATGTAAAGAATTCCATCACTCAAATTATTCAATTATTTCCAATGTTGATAATTCAGACAAGATATTGGCTGGAGAAGCATGTTTAGTAGTTCCTTACCTCCATCATAATATGTATATATTATGTATATATTTATATATCACTGCATTATATATATATATATATCACTACATTAATTAGGTAAAACTTTATTTCTCGTGACTTTAGACCTTACACCTTTGTTTTCAGATTCTTAATAACATACTGTTTTAACAACATTCTTCATAATATCCTTAGTAACATATATAATAACATAACAAACATGATTGTGGTAGAAATATCTCTTTGAAACTTAGAGATAAATACTTTGCACTAATTAAAATGATCTCTATTTTCAATACATACGTTTTAATTTCTTTGATAATCTCAAAACATTTCTATATTTTGAGATTATGTATAATGCTCTGTGTGATCCTTACATTTTGTGCCTTTCCTTTTTTCTATCCTAAACGTCTCACAGGTGTTCTTACTTTCTTTCAAATTCATGGACTTTGCTTTCATTAATTGTTGTTACTTGTAGATAGATGGATGGATGGAAGAAGAGAGTGAGAGAGAGAAAAAGGAGAGAGAGGTGAATGGATGGATGATAAAATATTGGATTTAGTATTGAATGTTAAATGAGTGTACTCTTCACTGAGAAAAACTATTTTTCTTTCACCATTACTTAGTTGTGTAGACTTGAGGTCCCCTGGGTCTCTTCCCATCCATGTAAATATGGCTACTGATTGTGTTTGTGTCCAGCCCATGTTTAGGCAGTCATGTTGGTGAGACTTTATGGCTGTAGCATCTGACACTTCTAAGAAACATAATATCACAAAAAAATTGGTGTACTTCTAGGTATTGCACTCTCTGTTCCATACCTTCTTCAGTGATTCCTGAGCCTCAAGTGTGAGAGTTTTTCTGTAGATGTATCCTCTGTGAATGGGATCCACAACTCTGTATTTTGATTTGTTATGGCCTCATGTAGTGGTTTTTGTCAATTGCAAAGAGAAGTTTCATTGTGATGGATTAAGAACTCTACTCACCTGTAGGTACAAGAGCAAATGTTTAGAGCATGGTTACGGTTTATACTGATTTAGTGAAGAGGCTGCTGTCAGCTGATCTTCAAGGTCCAAGACTTCACCAGCTTCTTGATGAGCAACTCCTAAGTACAATTACAATACTCTTGGCTACCACTAGGATGGCTCATGGCACCACTTCACTCTCAGTGTTATCATGCCAGGCTGGGCCATTGTTATGGTGCATTCATTGCAGCTGACTATGGCTGTTAGTTTCTTTCCTCCTTCGGAAACTCATACAGCATCATTTGGTCCTATAGAATCTAGTTCAACTCAGTAACCTCTGGGCCATGTGTCTGAACTGATTAGTGTTTTCACAAATAGGTAATTACCTTTCACTTCTCAGGGCCAACCAATGGTATAACAATAGCCTATAATATTTTGGGAGTCCATTAGGCAATCCTGAACAGCAACTCAGCATGTCATGCTGTATGTTTGGGTTCTTGTTTTGATGGTCTTAGAATATTGGAATAGTCTAAGGGAATAGTGTCTACTAAATTTCATTTAAACTATATGTATCAATATATTAAATTTCATTTAAACTATATACAGTTTAAATACATTATATGTTTATATATTTATTTAATTATACAGTTAAATATATATTATTTCATCGTTTATTTTATTTGCTGTTTGAGTCGTGTCAATGCCTTCTGGGATGGCCTATGAAAACTATCATATTGCTCAGACTAGTGGACAGTAAGTGCTGAAACTGCCAACATTTAAGAGTTAACCGAGCCACATCCTGTGTTTTTGGTTGCTGTGATGAAACCATGACCAACAGCAACTTGGAGAAGAAAAGCATTATTTCAGCTTACATGGTGAGGCCCATTACTGAGGGAAGTCAGGTAAGAACTCAAGGGGGAATTTGGTGCTGGAACCACAGAGGAAATATGCCTACTGCTTTGCTTCCCGTGTCTTGCCCAGCTTGCTTTTTCACACAACCCGAGACTGCTGGCCTGCATGGCTGGTGCCTTCCGCAGTAGGATGTCCCTTCCCACATCAGTTACTAATCAAGAAAATGCCCCACAGACATGTGTATGAGCCAATCTGATTTAACAAGTTCAACTGAGCTTCCTTCTTCCTAGGTAACTGTTGACAAAACTAACTTGCAGACCCTGCACTGATGAAGAAGGAAAAATTTCACAGCGCCTTTTTTAAAAATAATTTTTGTAATATTATGCTCACATCTCATTCATATTCCTGGAATGTGTGATAACGAATCTTTACTGCTTGTGTACATTATACACTTGTTTCTGTAAGGACAGCTAGTTTGCTCTCTGAATAATCAATATATTGATTTAGGTTATCTTTTAAAACATACTGACAGTATTGTAACAACAAAAAGAGAAATTGTTTCTCAGTATATGAAACTACACAGAATAAGTATTTATATACTCTTGGTGTACAATAACTGTATTGATTTACAATGACTCAAAAATTTTTGTTCTCAAGGGATTTAAATTAATATGAAAGTAGATTGCACTCTCACTTGGGGATTTGTCCAAAGAAGGAAGAATTGATTTTGTGTGGTTGGTATCTGAATTTCTTCTTTCATAATTTTGCCTTATGTGTAGCCATTGTTTGCAAGTACATATCAGATGTCAGACTAAACAATGTGGTTCCTCAAAACACAGTAGTAAATTTCTTCAAAGTCAGTAAAACAGTTGCTCTCCCAAGCATGTTAAAGTGTAGCCTTGTATGGCTATCACTGTAGGAGAGGTCCTGCTTACACTCAAGAGGATGGAATTTCATAACACAGATGTGTGTTCTCCTCATTAGTTAACAGTCCACCTGATACGACCCACCAGGCCTTCAGTCAGAGGCTTCCAGAAGGAACATAAGCAAATGCCACACTCTTACAGTTTATCAAGGCTTGACTAAGCAGTGTCTACACAGAACAATCTGATAGGTAAATTATGCATCAGCAGAGTGGAGGAATGAAGCCCTGGAATTTCCATTAAAGTAAGGGAAATTGTCATCAATCTATTATGTGATGCTTCAGGATTTCAAGAGAGAGGCCTCTTCTTGATCTTTGAAATACAGGTTTCACAAAGAAAATATTAAAAAAATAATCTAATATTCAGCCAATGGCCAATTTAAATTTTAATGGGACAACAATCTCTACTGTGCAGTCAGCCTCCATTAGCCTCTTTTGGCACACTTTGATGATTTTTAAAATATTAATTTGTGTTTATTTACAATTTTTTATTATCAAATGTTCTCTAGTGGGTTAAAATCGATATTTTTGCAAAAGTATGTTGGTAATTACAAGACATATGTTCATATGGAATACTTTTCCTCTTTTTAAATTTCTGTAGGTAAGACTAAATCTCACTATGCAAGCCAAGAAGGGCCTCCTTCTCTGCTTCCTGAGTTCAGAGATTACTGCTATGATGAGCCACAATATCAGGCTTTATGTAGGGGTGCATTCCTTTCACTGACAACGTCTCCTACCTGAGCTGTGTCTTGAGCTCAGGTTTTCCTGTTTATTTTTTTAATCTGATACTCAAGTCCCCAAACAGAATATTTATGAAAATTATAAAGCTCTTGTGATTTATGGCAGCAAAAATTAATATAAAGAAATTTTTATTATAAGTATTCAATTATAGGATAGATGTATTTGAACGTTTCATATAAAAACTGGACATTTGCATATTGCTTTATAAAGAAAATGATTGTCTTATTTATCTAAAACTAAATTATAACTGAGGATCCAGGCAATCCTGATGAGACTTGATAGGCTGGGGTCGGGTGGTAGGGGAGGAGGACTCCCCCTTTCTGATGACCAGGGGAGAGGGAGGGGAGAAAGTGTTAGGTGGGACGGGACGGGGAGGAGACAAGGGAGAGTGGGTTACCACTGGGATGGAAAGTGAATAAATACAAATATATAAATTTAAATTTAGTTAGAGAGAGAGAGAGGGCATTTGATTGGTGGCTCCAGTCTGAGTCCAGTTTTTAGAGGGCTAGGGTACATGCCCACCATTGTGGAGACATCACAGCAAACAGTCAGGCATGATGCCAGTGCAGCGGCTGAAAGATCACCTTTTGATTTACAACCAGGAAGGAAAGAGAGACGCTGAGAGTGGCGTAGGATTTTGAAACATTTGCCCCGCCTCCAGGGACACACATACTCCAACAAGGCTGTACTTAATCCATCCCAAGCGGTTCCTGGGATTGGGTACCAAATAATAACACATAAGCTTGTAGGGGCAGTGGTGGTTTAGTGGTGGTTTGAGTGAGAGTCACCCTATAGTCTCATATTGGTATCAGTGTTCATTGGCTCCTGCTTTTCAGGATTAGAATATTCCTCCGGTGTATCAATTTTTTTTCAATTTAAATATTTTATTTTGTATTCATTTTTCTTTATTATTGTTATTTATTACAATTTATTCACTTTGTATCCTGGCTGTAACCCCCTCTCTCATTTCCTCCAGGTCCCACCCTCCCTCTTTCCTCCCTATGCCTCTCCCCTATTCCACTGATAGGGGAAGTCCTCCTCCCCTTCTATTTGCCCTTTGCCTATCATATCTCATCAGGACTACTGGATACTCTTTCTCTGTGGCCTAGTAAGGTCACCTCACTAGGGAGAGATGATAAAAGAGTCAGCCGCTGAGTCCATGTCAGAGACAGCCCTATTTTGCTCCCTGAACTAGAAAACTCACAGGGAGACTGAGTTTTCATGGTCTACATCTGAACAGGGGTTCTAGGTCCTCTCCATGCATGGTCCTTTGTTGGAGAATTGGTCTCTGCAGGAACCCAGGGCCCAGATTTTTTTGGTTCTGTTTCTCTCCTTGTGGGGCTCCTGTCCCCTCCAAATCTTTCTATCTCCCCCATCTTCCATAAGATTCCCTGCACTCTGCCCTGAACTCTGCCCAAAGTTTGGCTGTGGGTTTCAGCATCTGCTGGGATACCCTACAGGGTAGAGTCTTTCAGAGGTCCTCTATGGTAGGCTCCTCTCCTGTTCCTTGTCTTCTCCTGCTTCCAATGCCCATCCTGTTTGCCCTTCTGAATGATGATTAAGCTTGTTCCCTAGGGACTTCCTTGTTGTTTAGCTTCTTTAGGACTATAAATTTTAGTATTTTTATCCATTTTTTTTAGTGAAGGATATTTAACAACCAGCATATTTTTTCTTAGGAGAATATGAGTTGACATGTGTTTATATTTTGGGGTTTTCAAATTTTCACCCTTTTGGAATGTATTGAGTTTTACCTCCTACCATGCAGATTTTAAAGTAGGTTCATGGCAATTACTGCTTCCTTTTTTATTGTATACAATTAGTGTAATACCATCTAGATAAAGGGAACTATGCAACATACTTCAGAAAAAAAGTATGAACAAATTACCTACGATAAAATTCTAAACTGTAGGTTAAAAATTGCTGTAATATAAAAGTAAGACAGTGAAAAGTTGTGCTTGAGCTTCATTAACAAACCCAGGAAAATAAAAAAGGCATTCCATAGATCAGGGGTAATCCAATGTGTCTTCTTCCTTATTCAGCAGGCTAGGATGGAATCAGCATCTTAATGTGTTTGTGATGGCCTGTCATCATTTCCCATGGTCCTTACACAGTCTAGACAGAAGAGATGACTAGAGAATGGGCTGCACACATCAGTCTTTACCTGGAGTGTGGTCTATTCCCATCATAGCTGTATAGATTCTCTAGCAATGCAACATGGCCTTTGTTTCATGGTTAGACATAGCTATGAAATTACCTTTCCTTCTATAATGCTTCACAGTCCATGAATCATCGGGGATGGATGGGGGATTTACTTCAACTTAAAATTCTGGAATGAGGAACCTACCATAGAATGTGTTCAGTGACTTAGTGGTCCAAGATGAAGCTGATTTAAAATTCTATGGATCACTTACCCCTATAATTTCCTGTTTTGCCTAGAAGATTCTAGTGTCATTTTGTATGGACAGAAATCTGAATCACTTCAGAACCAAGGTTAGCCAGTATTTCAAAATTCTATTCCTTCTCTAATATACCCCCAACTATCCTGAAGAGTAACTGTAGTTCTCTTCAAAGAAATCTAAGAATTAATGAATACTATGAGTGTAAGCAAAATTATGGGGGCATATATTTAAGGATTGTAGACCTTAGAACTGCCTATAGTCTGGGGGCTCAGTGAAGATTAGTGACCTTGTGTGAACAAATGAACTTAAATATTTATTCTCTAGACCTAGATATTTTTTTATTTACTCATCTAGGTCAAGACTTTACCATGATGCTATTTATTCCAGTTTTAGCAACACCATGGTCAACTAACAGAATAACACTGAAGATTTCAGCAGGGCAGAATATTCTGTTTCATTTTGACTCTTCTGTCTATAGCTTTCATGTCTATGCTGGTTGTGACTAAGGTCAGCAACTTGGTGAGTTCATACTGGGATATCACCAGCCATATTACATGAAAGATCAGGTCTAAGCTCATTAGCATTGATGCAAACAATAGTGTGTGTGTGTGTGTGTGTGTGTGTATTCAATGACCTCATTAAAGTTAGAAGAGAGTTGGAAGAAGGAGAAAACAGGAACCAGGACAGGAGTTTTTTGTTTTGTCTTTTATTCTTTTCTTTTCTTTTATCATGTTAGACTGTTTCCACTCTTGGAAAGAGTATGTGATGCTTCTTTGCTAGAAGAAACATGTACTCTGGACATAGTTTTACCATCTTGATATTCATAATCACCTTTGCTGGATACTTCATTAGCATATTGCCTTCTAAATGAAGCCTACATCCACTGTATTTCCTATGGGCAAGGTCATGCAATTTGTAATACATTTTGCTCAGAGTAGAATGTCCATCCCTGTTCTTGGCCCATTAGTAGAAGATCAATAAATATTTTTTGAAAGAGTAGATACATAAAATGCATTAAGATGTCTTAGAATAGACGTAGAAGGGAGAAAAAGGAATATAAAAGTAGGGACTCATAAAATGGATTCCAAAAGGAGACTAATACAAAAATCAATTCTTAAAAACCTTTCACATTTGCTGTGAGTGGGCCACAAAGTTGGCTTTCAGACTTCCAGAATCCACTATGGAGGAGGACACGGCAGCCTCTATACAAGTCATGGCATCCATAAAGCAGAAGATCCTTAAGTATCCTTATGTAGAAACATTTTATTTTACAGTGTTCCTTAATATAAACCATTAAGTCTTATGTTGATTTATATTAAGGCAAACTAGCTCTTCTTTAAAAGACTAGTTTTTGATAATGATTAATTACATTGAACATATCAGGGAATCATTCAATAATTTATAAAATAATTTTAATAAACCGACAAGTGTTTGAATTTTTTATCAAATAACTTTCTGAATAAAATTACTAAAACACATTTTGATTAGTGTAGGCATTTCAGGATTCTCCAATAACTTGATGTGACAAGGAAGTGAAAAATCATTAGATTGTCTGTCTGTCACATCTCAAGAAATTTAAAGCAGGCATCCATAACATTTCCATTGAGACAGTTATTTGATAACAATTGTCATGATGAGCAAGAGATGTAAAATTTCTTAAAATCTTCCCAAGTTCACAGTTAGTTTCTTCTCTCTCATGTGCATCTAAAGAGTTACTGGAGTTTCAAGGTTTTATTATTAAATATACATAAAAATTCTTGCACAGAAGCTGAAATGCTTGGTATATAAGTATGTCACCATAAAGAGAAATAGTTTTAACTTAGTAACTGTAAATTAATCATTTCCAAACAAATTAATAATTACTCAGTGATGAATGCTATGGTTCTTAGCATCACTCAGTGACTAGATTCTGAGGTAGTCTTCAGAAATTGTTATTTAGCCTCTATAAATATCACTTACACCCAAACACAGAGACACACATGACCTTACTTTCATGTCTTTTATTTGATTTAATTTCACATATCCTCATAGTGATATACACTGTTTATCTGACACTGCACTTTTAGAGGCCAAGATTTATATATATGTATATATTACCATTAATATGGCTGATAATTCTTAGGATTTATACTTCTGTGCCCATGTATGACCATATTTTTCTATGTTTTTTGAAACAGAAAAATACATTGCTTTTGTGGGGATTTGTAATTAAAATAGAGCAATTAAAGCAATGTTTCCTTTAGTTGACTCGAGTGCACTGCAGGTCATGTCGAAAGCATTCTGGTGCACAGCTTCTTACACCAGTACAAGTTTTATAATGGTTTTGATGCATCGTCATGTGAGATATAGAAAAAAGTGTGTTGTTGGATTCCCAATTGCTTGTCAGCATAATTGTGCATATTTTCTCATGAACATAAACCACAAATTTACTCGTTTAGAATGAATATGATTTCAACAAACACCAATGGGGCATTCCACATGCTGATGTGTACTTCACTCTCTATGTTTCCCAGCAAATGTTGATTGTTTTCTGGTACCCTAGTATTCTGTACATTTTTTTTCTTTATTCTACTTGTAGTAAAAGTTATCATCTATGCAGTCAAACACCAATGTACATAAAATAAAAACAAATTAATAAAAACACACATGGGATACAAACTGAATAAATTGTAATAAATGGGAATAGTAATTTTTTAAAAAGATATATGCAAAAAGTTATCGAATACACATATATATGTGTATGTGTGTATGTGTGTGTGTGTATTTGTGAATGTGTAAATTTATAACCAGGAGTTTTGCTGGAAGCTACAATAACGGTAGAGAAAAATCACATAATTAATTAAAATTACTAAATTTTAAAAATTAAAATATAATTACATTATTTCCACCCTTCCATTTTCTCTCTCAATCCATCTCCCATCCCCTCATCTCCCTCTCCAATTCACAGCTTCTTTTTCTCTGATTGTTATTGACACACACACACAAACACACTTGCACACATAAATATGTGATTACAACCTCAGAGTCTGTTTAGATTTGCTTGTATATATATGACTTCAGGGGTTGACGATGTGGTTCTGGATAAAGAATTAGATGTCTCTTCACTGGAGAAGACTTATTCTCCCTCCCTCAGCCGATTGGTTCTAGCTGTGGGACCCCACAGGGTTTCCTCTGTATATACTTACATGTATGTTGCTGTCGTCATTGTTCAGATCTGTTTGGCCACCATGGTGCCACGAGTATAGCTTCCTTGTATTTTTAGCAGACACAATCACAGAGGACAGGTTTTGCCAGAAAATTGTTACTTTTTCTTTTCTTTTCTTTTCTTTTCTTTTCTTTTTTCTTTTCTTTCTTCTATTTTTTTTTTTGAGACAGGGTTTCTCTTTTCTCTGGGTGGCCTTGGCTTTCCTAGACTCATTTTGTATGCCAGGCTGGTCCCAAACTCATAAAGATCCACCAGCCTCCCAGATCCTCCCTGCATGCTGGGATTACATGCCTGGATATTACTTATTTTTAAAATAGTTTGGAAACATGCTTTCTCATGAATACATTTGGGTATTAAAGATTTACAAATCAGAAATAAGCCAAGAACAAGTCTTAATGAAGTGTCTTTGATGTAATCTTGTCTTCTTTCTTGTATTATGATATAATTTTCTCCGCTCATATATGTAAATAAATATGCTGTTTAACATCTGCAATTATTTGACCAGTTATTTCGGTCTACAAATGATTATTTATAATTAATTACACAAATCAATAACTGCACATTTTATATCACTGGTGGACATCTATATTTTGGATTGGCAATCTTAGTTTTGCTAATCTGCCCATAACTACTGACAGAAATACATATTTATTTAAATAGCACACTAATAAATAACTTTAAATAATGGTCTCTTTTCAAGCCTTTTGAAAAGATGAACTGTTGGACTCCCAAGGTGGGGAGACCCTCCATTCCTCAGGATAGACGCCAGACCCCAATAACCCACAAAGACAAGAGCTTGATGCAACAGCAAGAAATTTCACTCAGTGGCCAGTGTGCAGAGGTTCTGCACACAACTCCCACCCAAGGAGGTGGTGCAGGCCCTGAGCAGCAGAATCACAGAGTTTATAAAGGCAAAAAACTGCAAAACAGGAGGGGGTCTATGGGGTAACGGACTTTTCTTTTTTTTAATTTTTTTTCCCTTTTGATTGTTTTCTTTTTTTTTCTTTTTATTTATTTTTATATCAATCACAGGTTAGGTACTTTGCATCCCAGGCGTAGCCCCCCTCCTTCCTTCCCTCCCACCCTCCCTCTCCCTCCCTCATCTCCCTCCTCACGGCCCCCTCCAAGTCCACCAACAGGGGAGGACCTCCTCCCCTTCCATCCAACCCCAGCTTATCCTGTCTCCTCAGGGCTGGCTGCAATGTCCTCCCCTGGGATCTAGCCAGTCTGTCACTACCCAGCTTGTAT
>CM053764.1:40116611-40147318 GCA_028658305.1 Pachyuromys duprasi
TGTGTCTCTGCTGAATTAAAAACTCCACTGCTTTTGGGTGTTTCCGGTGGGGCCATGGTGTCCTGATTTTTGTTGGGTGAGTTCTTTCGCCGATTTCTGGGCATTTGTTTATATATAATCAGGGAGCTGTTTGTGCTTTAAGGCTGTACTTCAGTCTGAATCTGTCAATCTCTTGTGTCAGGAGTATTCTTCAAGAAGATCAGAGATTTCCTGTGTTTTTTGGTGTGTGTTTTGTCTCAGTTGATCTCTGTTGTGGGCTCCGAGTGCCCAGCTTCGTACTTTGTGCTAGAAGCTGTGAGCACTGCAGGCTGGTCACCCCTCTGGTCTGGAGTCTTTACTCCTCACTCTGTGCTAGAGTCTGAGTGTCCAGGTTTGAGATGTCAGGTGGGGACTGTGGACTCCTCCCTTGGCTTGCTGCTAAGGGCTCTCCCCTGGAATGGAGATTTGGCGCCTCCTTCTGTGCCAGGGGCTGTGCACCATGGTCTGAGATGATATTTGGGGCACACACAGTGGGTTTGGGTTTGTGTGCATCCGCTGTATGCAGGGCTGTCTGAAATGGTGCCCGAGGCCTTCTCTGTCTGGCCCATGGACAGACACCCGAACTGGGGTTTTTGCTGGCGGATGCGTGCAGCTTTAGCCCTCAGTGTGTGGTCTGGTCAAGATGGTCCCAGGATCTTCTCAGCCGTGGGTTGAGACAGAACTCGGGTTCTTCCCAGATCTGCCGGCGGACTCACACACTTACTGAGTTTTTGCTGGCGGAAGCTTTAGGCTTGCGCCCCTGCAGTGTGCGGACTGGTCAAAGTGGTCCCCCAATCCACTCAGTCTGTGGTGGTTCTGGCAATTGGTTCGCACCTGCTGCACACCTGTGGGTTGAGGTAGAACTCGGGTTCCTCCCAGATCTGCTGGCGGACTCACACACTGACTAAGTTTTTGCTGGCGGAAGTGTTCAGCTTGCGCCCGGCAGTGTGCGGACTGGTGGAAAAGGTCCCCCAATCCACTCAGTCTGGTGTGGTTCTGATGATAGTTCTGAGCCCGCAGCACACCAGCAGGTCAAAGCAGAACCCGGGTGCAGTGTGAACTCGCAGGGCACAGTTCAGCGAAAACGGCACCCGGCTCCTCCTGAGACTGCCAGCGAGGCTGTGTGATCCAGTCTACAATGGCGGGTGCAGCACCCAGTGCAGCTGCTTGTCCAGATCAGAGCTGTGTGCTTCTGGTCACTGGGAAATTTCTCCAGGTAATAACTGGGTGTCCCTGGGGTTTTCCCACTTGATTTTCTCACCGTAGGAGTTCCGTTCACCTGGCACTCACAATGCTGGCGTTTTAGGTCCCAGAGTTCAGTCTCCTGGTCGCAGCGTTGTTTCTGCTCTCCTACTCCTCAAACACAGTGTTCTCTCGTGGCAGCCATCTTGGATCCCCCACTTCTCTAGAATCTTAATAGTTGTGACAATTTGTATATTGAAGTTTAGTTTACATAATACAAATTATTTAAAATATTGCTCTAAAGTACATAATCCTCACTCAAAATGGCAAAAAGATAAGCAGCAGAAGTAGGAGAAGATAAGAAACAGGACAGGAGCCTACCACAAAGGTCCTCTAAAAAACTCAGCAGGGTACTGAAGCAGAGGCTAGTTGTCATTAAATAGAGGGTTGTTCAGTTTCTATGAGTTAGTAGGCTTTCTGTTGTCTCTGCTGTTGTTGAGGTCCATCCCTAGTTCATGGTGGTCTGATAAGATTCAAGGGATTATTTGAAACTACTTGTATCTGTTGTTTGAGAATGATCATATGGTCAGTTTGGGGGAAGGTTCATTGTGATGCTGAGAAGAAGATATATTATTTTGTGAAATATTATGTAGAGGTCTCTTAGGTTCATTTGATTCATACCACCGGTTAGTTTCATTATTCCTTTGTTTATATTCGATTTCCATTGGTAAAAGTGGGGTGGTAAGGCCTTCCAGTATGAATATGTTGGATTCACTGTGTCATTTAATCTTTAGTAATGTTTCTTTTATGAATGTGGACATTTGGAGCATAAATGTTGAGAATTGAGACATCCTCTTGGTGGATTTTCCTTTGATGAGAATGAAGTGTCTTCCTATCTCTTTTGGTTATTTTGCTTGAAAGTCTATTTTATTAGATATTAAAATAACTAATCCTGCTTATTTCTTGGGTATGTTTTCTTGAAAAACCTTTTTCAATACTTTACTCTGAGGTAATGTCTGTCTTTGATGCAGAAGTATGTTTCTTGTATTCAACAGAATGATGGGTCCTATTTTCTCATCCACCTTGTTAGCCTGTGTCTTTTTATTGATTTTGACAGATATTAATGACCAATGATTGTTGATCACTGTAATTTTAATGTTCGTGGTGCTAGTGTGTGTGTGTGTGTGTGTGTATAATTCCCTTCTTTTGGTTTTGCTTATGTGAAATTATTTATTTCCTGTCTATTCTTGGGTGTAGTTATACTTCTGAGTTAGTTTTTCTTCTTGTATCCTCTATAGAGTTTGTTTAGTGGAAAGATATTGTTTAAATATCTTGTTTTCTCCATCTATGGTGACTGAAAGTTATAGTAGTTGGAGATGGCATCTGTTGTCCCTTATGGCCTGTACGGAGTATGCCTAGGCTTTTCTAGATTTAAAAGTCTGTTGAGAAGTCAGGTATAATTCTTCATACGCTATTTCTACCTTCACTTACAGGTGTTAATATTTCTTTGTTCTGCACATTTAGTGTTTTGATTATTATGTGATAGGAGGATTGTCCTTTTTGGTCCAATCTATTTGGCGTTCTTTAAGCTTCTTGTACATTTATAGGGACCTCTTTCTTTAGGTTAATGAAAATTTTTTTCTATGATTTTGTTGACGATATTTTCTTGGCCTTTAAACTGGAAATGTTCCCCTTCTTCTATTTCCATTAGTCATAGGTTTGGTCTTTTCAAAGTGTCCCAAATTTCCAGGACATTTTGTGTTAAACCTTTCTATATTTAGCATTTTTTTTTACTACTGTATCAATGTCTTTAATAGTATTTTCTACAACTGGGATTCTCTTGTATTCTGTGGATGTTGGTTGTGTCTAGAGTCCCTGCTCTCTTTCCTATGTTTTCTAGGATTGCCTCAGCAGTTTTCTTTACTGCTTCTATTTCCATTTTAAGGTCTTAAATAGTTTTATTTATTTCCTTCTTAAGTTTACTTGTATTTTCCTGTATTTCTATGAGGGATTTAATAATTTCCTCTTTAAAGGCCTCTATAATCTTCATAAGATTAGGTTTAAGGTCATTTTCTTGTTTTTCGTGTGTGTTAGGACATCTCAGGCTTATTGTAGGAGGATAGGTGGGTTCTGGTGGTGAAATATTGCCCCACGTTTTGTTGACTATGTTTTGATGCTGGCCTTTGGTATGTCCTTTGTGTCAGCAGACCTTTGGGGTCCCCGAGGGCAGTATGCCTCTGGGATTGCAGGTAGAGTTGGTAGGCTGTCCTGGCTGCCAGCCTCTGATAGTTGAGTGCAGTCCGTTCTCTTCCCTCATGGCTGCTATTGTGCAATTTCAGGCAGAGCTACAGCCTAGAAGATGATGTGCATGTGAAGAGGCACAGAGCACATCTGGAGCAACTGAGCAAGCAAGGGATCGACGGAGGTGTCTCATCTAGTAGGCCAATGCTGAATTAATTTTTATCTAATCCAATCTGTTAGTCCATGTCATTTATTAGAAAATAAAAACCCTTAATACTGTAAGTTATTGTTAAATAGTGTTCATTATTTTCTATTGCTTAATAATAGGTGCATTGCACCCAGAGAGGATATACAGGAAGGAGGACCCAGGTTGGTATGATCAATGCTTGTTTGAATGAACAAATGGGATGGACATTGAGTGGAGGAGAAAACAAGCAACAGGACAGGAGCATGCCAAAGAGGACCTCTGGGGGGGGGGTGTCAATGTAGAGATGTATCAGAGCAGATATTAAGACTCGCGATCAAGCCTCTGGCAGAGGGCGAGAAGTAATGATAGATCTGGGGGAGGTTGTTGAGACTTGGGGAGAACAAGAGCTCCACAAAGACCAAACTGAGCAGGACACAGGGATCTTGTATGAGACGGTTTCTACAATCAAGGACCATGTGTGGATGTGGCCTGGAACCCCCGCACAGATGGGGCCCATGATAGCTCGGTGTCGTACTGAAGACCCTAGTGAGGGAAACAGGGACTGTTTCAGTCATGATCTTGATGGCTGACTCTTTGACCCTCCCCCATACAAGCCGGGGAGTGACAGACTGTCTAGATCCCAGGAGAGGACATTGCAGCCAGCCCTGAGGAGACAGAATAAGCTGGGGTTGGATGGAAGGGGAGGAGGTCCTCCCCTGTTGGTGGACTTGGAGGGGGCGGGGAGGAGGGAGATGGGGGAGGGAGTGGGAGGGTAGGAGGGAATGGGGGAGGGGTCTACGCCTGGGATTCAAAGTACCTAACCTGTGATTGAGATAAAAATAAATAAATTTAAAAAATAATAGGTGCATTGTTTTATTATACCTATTTTGATTAATAATTATGAAATTTTAAGTTTATTTCTTGTGGTCTATTTGGCATATTTATTCTTCTTTTCAAGTGTTTGTACTTTTATAGTGTTATCTGTAGAGATAGCTTAGTGAACATAAATTACTTAAACTCTATTTTATCATAGAATTTTTTCTTTCTTCTTCGGTTATGGCTAATAGTTTTACTGGATATAATGTTTATTTGAGATTTGTGGTCTTTCAAAATTTGTCTCCATTGCAAATGTCTCTCTGCTGCAAAGTTAGCTGTTATCCTAATGGGTGTGACTTTTTTTTCTTTAAGATGGGATTTCTCTGGATTTGCTTTGTAGACCAGGCTGGCCTTAAACTCACAGAGGTTTGCCAACCTCCCCAAGTGCTGGAATTACATGTGTGCATCACTGCGATCCTTTAGGGTCTACCTGTGTATGCAACTTGATTTTTCTTTTCCAGCTTTCACTGTATTTTCACAACTTACACAGGACATTCTGGTTTACTTGATGTTCTATATGCTTTTTACAACTTACTGGATATATTTCTTTTATATTTGGAATTTTTCCTGGGATTTTGTTGAAAAGATATGCCTTTTCCAGAGTTTCTTAGACTCTCATAATTCTTGTATTTTTCGATTGCTGGTTTGTTTGTTTGTTTTGAGAATTAGCCTTTTTTTCTGACTGAGCAGCCTATTTCCTTTTCTTCTAGACCTCATACTTCTGTCATTCTCCATTCCATTTAATCTAATCTATTTTTGAAAGATTTCCTCTGAGCTCTTTGACATTTTGAGTCTTTCATTTCAAGTTTTATTCCAGTTTGACTTCTCTTCAGATACTATCGTTATTAAATTCTATTTTTTGACTTGAATTGTTTTCATGGCTCTATTATCTATGGTCTTCATTCAAGCATTTATTCATATCATATTTGAGTCTGTTGGCCATATGTATAGTTGAAATTATGAAATCAGTGCCCTGTGCATCAGCTAAGTTGCATTTCTCAGGGAATATTATAATTAGTATGCATATTTCTGAAAGGGACATATGTTTTTCATGTTGGGGTGTGCTTTAGACATTTGGATTCATGTTACTGGCGGTGTTTTCTTCATATGGATATCTGCTCTTAGCTATGTTGAAAGAGCATTTGGAGTGGTGATTCTTGTTACCACAACCTCAAAGGTTGTAGACTGGATACAGGGAGCTTGGCTTCTGTTCTGTGGACACTCTGTGCTGCTGTCTAAATAGGGTATCATAAGTGACCCTAGCTCAGCGACAGATAGGTGCAGATTCTGATTTTGTGAACAAACTTGTGGGGGATTAGCAGATAATTGCTGCCTGTTTGTGGAGCCTTGTGGAAGGCTTTATGGATTCCACACGTGGTGCTTAAGTATGAGGTGCCAGCACCACACTGGAGGAGGCAGAACTGCTGGGGAGCTGGATGGAGGGTGCCACACCATGGTATGATGTTCCTGATAGTAGCTCCATGCTGGGGTCTGAGACACAGAGCTTTGCACGGTTCTTTGTAGGTAGGGTGGCAAACTGGCTGTGGGGATTCACAGCTGGAATTGTGGTTGGAATACAGCAAATGGTACCCATGCTTAGCTGTGGTAGGGGGTGGTTGGAAGGCTGGATCTAAGACTGGATTAGTGGTCCCTGCCTGGGCTTGTGAGTTCCAAGACTCCATGTGTACAGGGTAGAGCTGGCTGGCAAATGGGACAGGGGACTGGCTCTGTGGGTTCATAACTATGGTTCTGGGTCACAGGGTTCCACGTGGTCCTAGAATGTTTTAGTTTTCTATTTGTGTAAAAGTAAGAAAAATAGTTTATAAGCAGACAAAATAAAAGCTATGTAAATCTGCGTAATTCACATAGAGTTTTTTTCCCTATTAATTGATGGTTAGCAAAGCATGTTCACTTCACTGTACTCTCCATAACTTAATAATTATGAAAGTAGTAAAATTAGTTATAAATAATACTAGACTTGATCTCATGTCCTTCCTCTTATTCCTGTGCCTAATTTAAAAACAGTACAAAGTAAATTCAAATCAAAATATCTTATCCATTTGAGATATTATGATCTCTGACTTGACTCTAAGCATATATTTTTCTTTAAAATTTCCAGTAAGTTTGACTTAAAATAAAATAAAAATAAATTTACACTGGAGAAAAATACAGTATTTATATTAATTCTATTTTCAATAATTTTAAACAACATTTAATCTACATGCTACATTTACATATTTTCTCATGGTACTAACTATATGGGGGCTATATAAATCCTTAGCCACTTCCAAGTCTTTAATTCTGCCAAATTGTACGATCACATAGGTAAAAATTGTTACTGGCTTTGAAATGTTTTTATTGCATTGAAGTAAGAACTTATAAAACCCCAAACCTTGCAAACCTATATACATACCTGCTACCAAGAAACTTGGAACTAACTGTAAACTAAGATAAAAATTAAAATAAATCGTTGTTGTTATATGTTTGTTTCATAACACAGGTACATGTAAGAGACCTGAATGAACTAAACTGAGTGATAAGACTAAGAGGAAGAAAATGAACAACTATACCCCTGACATTAACAGAAAAGCATAAGGTATGTACATCTTGAAAACAGTATAATTTTCCTGAGATTCTTATACCCTCTATCTTCTGAAATATGTAAACTCCATTTTCCCAATAGCTGGGTGGCTATACAATTATTAAAAGAAAGAAAAAAACCTAAATGTTTTATATAAACATTATCTGTAATCAGTTTTGTTTACATCATGACTTCGTATTTATTTTTCTTGTGACTTTCTTGATGGTAACATCATGGTCTTGTTTGCAGAAAGGAATAATGATAACAGTAAGAAAATGAATATAAATACAATGTAAGAAAATCCAAAAGAAGAACTATTGCTCAGGTTCCTGGAAATAGCACTAGATGTTCAGGATGCTGCTTTATCATATGAAAAAACTTCAGCATGCCCCCTTTATCATGGAGCAGCAATAAAACAAAGTAGGAATGTATTACAAGCTAGAAACAACTTTTGAAGTACAACTCTGTCTGTTAGTTGTGACAGTATATAAGTCAGCCTTTTAGAGGGGGGGGGGAAACTTTCAAATAATTGTCTCTTAATTTTTCTTTAAGACCTTTAGGAAACAAATTGGTTTGGGGGGATATATTCAGCATTTTGGAAATCGTTTTGATCAAGAAAGATAATTTCTGCTAAAACCATTAATGATGACTATGAGATGCTGAGATTTTCTGCTAACATTAGTTTTCTGAAGCGTCACATGTGCCTACACTTCTATTTAATTGGATTTTATTATATCATCCAGAGAGTTAGCTTATCATCCCTCATCCCTGGAAGAAACACTGGGAAGCCAAACTATTATCTTCACCCCACATGATTCAATGTGATGACTGCTAACAGGCAAATATCCTAATATTAGAAACCTGGCTAGGAAAACATCAAATCTGTCAGCAGAACTGCAGATATGACTCTATCAATAATCCATGGCACTTTGTGTCCCCCTCCAAGGCTATTTATTATACTGCTTTGGATGACAGCTGCTTTTACTTCATTGCATCATCCACAGGGACAAAAACTCATAACTGGCTTCCAACTGAGCTTTTATAAGAAAGGCAATAACCTAGACAGTCAGTTTAAGGAGGGTTTTAGCATTGCAACAATGAACACAAAGGTTTGGGGGAAAGCAGTTTGACATGAAACCTGACAAAAGTAAAGCCCAGAAAGACAGCTCCTTGAATGTTAAAGCAGTAAAGAAACCTGCTTCTTTGAAAGCCTTACTTGAAACCGTTTGAAATGCATGTTCTCCTAACAGTTATGGCTATGCATTGAAAACTATTCTAATCAACTTCTATGTAACTTCTGCAAACTGAAAGGCATATATAATATCCACGAGTGAACTGAAAACTCTCCTGAAACTTCACCACTGAGTGCATCTAAATATACATCCCTAGTTTTTATCCCCTTCCCTATATTTCAAAGGATATATGGACAGAAGCTAATAACAATGGTAGGTGTCTAGTGTGCTAGAGGTGACTTGCACCAGACTTGCAAAGTCATTGTTATAATTACAGAAATTTGGTGAGCAAATTATTAAACACAAAAATTGTTTTCTTGAATTAATGTTTTAGTTAGTACAGAGTAATGATTGGTTTTGTTATAGTATTTTTACACATATACAATGCCCTGCTCTTTTTTTTTAAATTTTTTTCTTAAGATTGATTTATTTATTATGTATACAATGTTCTGTCTGCATGTACACCTGCACACCAGAAGAGGGCACCAGATCTCACTATAGATGGTTGGGAGCCACCATGTGGTTGCTGGGAATTGAACTCAAGACCTTTGGAAGAACAGCCAGTGCTCTTAACCTCTGAGCCATCTCTCCAGCCCAATGCCCTGCTCTTATTTGCCAGCATAGTTTCCTGCTCTGTCTCCCCCCTTCCTTCTTGAGGCTTTCTTTGTTACCTCCAAATCCTGCTCAGCTGTTTCTGTGCAATGTCTCCATTGCTGTTGTCAGCTTCCCCTTTCACTCTCCTCAAGCTTTTACTCTTCTCTACAATTTGCTTTGTATTTTAATGTTTCACACATATTCAGGTAAATAAAAAAAGTAGACAATAGCTGGAAACAGAATATAATTAATTCATCTATCTACATTCTTAAAATTTTGCATTTGAGACAAACCGTAGTTTTCTTTCCAAATCTGGCATATTTTGCTTAACACAAAGGTTTCCAATTCCATCAGTTTTCCTGCCAATTTGCTAATTTTGATTATCCTTATTGATGAATAAAATTTTATTGTGAATGACTATCACATTTTAAAAATTTGATGTTCTAAATTTACCAATGAGTAATTTACGTACACCAAAGTTAGCAGGCCACAGGCCAGTAAGAAGACTCCTTGGATGAGAAAATTCGTCAGACAAGCCTGATGACCTGAGTTTGAGGCCTCAGAACTAAGGCCACGATCAGTCATTCAGTCACCTACAACTCTGCTGTGCCCCGTCAGAACATGAGCGGCTGAGACGGCGGCATCATCAAAGCTCCCGGAGCAGAAACTTGGGCATATCAAGCAGAAAAGTGACTCTTTTTTGAAGTGGGAAAGTAGGGCTGTACTCTGACCTGTCCATTTGTCCTGTAGTGTGCATGAGCACATGTACACCTGAACACAAATATGCACACACCACAAATATTTACTGACAAATATAAACAAGTAGATATATGTTTGTAAAACAGGCAAAATCACTTTTTAATATTCATTCCATACTTGCTATTAATAAGACTCTAGAAATTTGTGTGTGTGTGTGTGTATTTGAGATGAAAATTTAACAATGATGAGCTTCTGTGCATCTTTACAACATTGATTAGGAAATCCACACTGTCACATATAAAGACAAAAATCAGTTAACCTGGAGTGCTTGGACCACAAAATCTGCAAATACCACAACCTAGACTGCAACAAAAATCCACCAGCTTGTTGCTGAAGACTTATCAACCCATCAAGAGAATGAGAAGTTTTATATCATGAAGTCTAGGGCCTATTTTTGCAAAGGAGTTCACTCATTCTTTTCACTTGACACTCTCATGGAAATGCAATGTGGCTTTCCCCTGTAGATGCCATTAGAGATGAGAAGCCATTTGCATAGGATTCTCAAGACCTTATTAAATTTAGCTTGCCAGTGTGTTTTACCTGCTCATTATACATTGACTAGCGTTTAATTTGTGTGTCATAAATTAAACCTTAAAAATCAAAAGTAAAAAAGGGAAAATCTAAATGTAAAATACCTTTAAAAGTAAGTAAAAGCCACTTAATGTACAAAGATTGGAAATTATGTGCCCAAATCTGGTTCTAGTAAGAAAAAAAATGCCCTGCATTCACATTGACAGGTAACTACCGATGTCCATTTTCTATGTTTGAGAGAGTTGGCTTAATAATACCCATGTAGAACTGATAAATGGGATGGAGGAGAAACATAACAATTCACCCTGGATGTGCTGATGGTGTGATGCAGAAGTGGCTGAAACTGCTTTGACATCTGACAACCACTTTGTGACAATCTTCTTAGGCTCCCAGAGAGGAAACCGGAATAAAAGGGATGTAAAAAGGCAGGAAAAGGGTAATGCCTGGGCATGTGCCATCCGGGGGGAAGGGAGCCGTGACAGCACTTCCAAACACAGAGCTGGGAATTGTTTGGAATCCCTATGAAATAGAAGTGGGACCCTATTTTAATATCAAGTGCCCTTCCAAGTTGTAAGCATACAGAATTTAATAAACTCGCTGTAATTAAATGCCAAATGGCAGCTTTCTTAAGAGTTGAAAAATAATTTGCATGAGTATTTGTGGATTGATAGTATTGAATACGGCCTTAGTGATAATCAATCCTCACTCCAAAAGGCAAATGGGACAGACATCAGAAGTGGGAGAACAGGACAGCAGCCTAACACAGAGGGCCTCTGAAAGACTCTACCCAGCAAGGATCAAAGCACATGCTGAAAACCATAGCCAAACATTGGGCAGAGTACAGGGAATCTTATGAAAAAAGGCAGGATAGAAAGACCTGGAGGGGAAAGGAGTTCCACAAGGAGAGCAACAGAACAAAAAATCTTGAGAACCCCTGCACAGATGTAGCCCATGGCAGCTCAGTCTCCAAGTGGGTTCCCTAGTAAAGGGAACAGGGACTGTCTCTTTGATCACCTCCCCCTAATGGGGAGCAACCTGACCAGGATAAAGAGGAAGACAATGCAGCCAGTCCTGGTGAGACCTGATAGGGTGGGTTCAGAGGGAAGGGGAGGAGGACCTCTCCTATCAGTGGACTTGGGGAGGGGTATGGGAAGAGATGAGTGAGGGAAGGTAGGATTGGGAGGGGATGATGGGGGGAGGGCTACAGCTGGGATACAAAGTGAATAAACTGTAATTAATTTAAAAATAAATAAAAATTTTAAAAAGCAAAGGAAAAGAAATAATCTGGCCTAGCCTCAATTCCTAAGGAATTCTATGGAAACTCTTTTCTTGAAATACCTAAGGATGGAAATGTCCATTTCATGAATTGGCTATGACTTAATAACTGTCAGATTTTATCTATATGTAAATAATTTTCTTTGTGTGATTTATACATATAATTTGTGTGAATAACTACTGTTAAATTATATGGGTGACACTTGCTTCTTTTCTGCACAAAATTGAAATGACCATGATCATCAAAGGACACCTAAAATGCAGCTATACTTTATACTTTTAGTATATTTTTAATATAGAGCTTTATTTATTTGAATTTCAGAAATGTGCACAATGACTTTAAATATATCCTCCCATTACCCCCTGGTAACTCTTCCTATGCACTCTAAGCACCCTAACTTCTTGTCCTGATGTTTAACACTCCTTTAAGTTCATTTGGTGCTATGTTGAGTACATGGTGTGGACACAGGTGTACAAGATACCATGGTCCAAACTCTTGGAGAAAAATGACTCACTCCCCAAGCACCATTAACTACAACAGCTTCTGAGATAGAGTTTGGACTCCTTTAATCCTCTCTCCATCCGTATTGGAATTATGACTGGATTGATCTGGCACAGGCTTTGTATAGACAGCCATAGCTAATATGAGTTCATGAGAGTATAGAGCTTATCACAATTAAAATTGGTAACTTTATTAGAGCTTAAAAGTATATCAGATAAAATTAATGCTGGAACATTCCATTCATATTATCTTCAATGTTCTTATATACAATTTTGTATACTTATACTATACAACTGACAGCACTGAATATCTAGTGTCTACTAGAAAACTGTTCCATTGAAAAATAACAGCAGTTTTAAAAGTGTTTTCAGCTAGATCAAATGCTTTGTGCAAAAATTAGAAAATGAAAAACACAAAACAAAAAAAGCAAAATGGCCATGTAAGGTGATTATTGTATTATTACTTAAAAAGCATACTTTCATTTAAGTAAAGCAAGATTCCCTCATGACTTGAAAATAAACTAGATCTTAGACAGTTATATGTCTGATCTATAAATACATGGAACTTCAAATGATAGTGTAGTGGCTTTATACACGTAGCTCAGCACCTCACTCAACCGCAGAGAAGATGCTTCTTGTAGTAGGTAGAAACTGTGTAGAGAATGAGAGACTTTAGAACACCCGGCAAATGGCATGTCCTCATCAAACCCTTCCCCTAAAGGCTGGGAATACATGTACAGAGAAGGAAAGAGTCAGAGGTGATAAAGAACTCCAAGAAAAGTGTCTTCCAAACACAGAAGGACTGATGTACATGTGAACCTCATCGATACTCTGGCTGCATGAACAGACCTGCATGGGTTCAAGCCAGATGAGACCCTAGTCCTGAAAAAGGGAAATGTGCTTAGGGTATCAATCCTAATCAAAACATTATTTATAATTGATACACGATGTCAAAGAAAAAAAATCAGTTTGCTCCAATGGAGTGTCACTGGGCAAATCAAACACACTTCAGGGTAAGTTTGATGCCCAGGAATAGTCTGTCAACACAAAACAAACTCCGTGGTGCATGTGTGTGTGTGTGTGTGTGTGTGTGTGTGTGTGTGTGTGTGTGTTTGAGATAGAGACAGACGGTCAGAGAACTTATTTCATTTTGTTTAATTTTGGCATTTTTGTGTTATTGGGTTTTTTTGTCTTTATATTTTCTGTTCAGTGAATTCTTTTTGAGACAGACAGAGGAAGAGCAATAGATTGAGAGAGGGGGAGAGATAGAAAAAGAGAGAATAATGTTGAGTAGATAAAGATGTGGTGATAATCTATAAGGAGCAGAGGGAGGGGAAATATAATCAAAGTACATTATATAAAATTATCTTAAATAACAAATGATAGTAAAAATACAAGTGACTCTGAGGAGGTCTGAGTCCATTGAATTTCAAACCAAGAGGGCCAAGAAGCAGTTGATTCATTCTGAATCTCAAGGGCAATTTGTTACCGGTTGATTTCTCAAGTACCTTTCACAGATAACTCATAGGTAGATGGAAGCCTAATGCACATAATGGGGGGGGGGGAGTGAATAAATTATAATAAATAAAAAATAAAGAAATATAGCTAGAAAGAAAGAAAAGAACCATTAAAAAGATTAATAATAATAGCCATGCTTAGCATGATACAGTAGAATTGAGCACTGAATTTGTGAAGAACCTGGGAAATTTTTTTAAAATTTTGATTGGTAGCAATTTTCTATAGGCAAACGTTATGAAAATATATCCCTTGGATCCAATTTCCTATCAGTCCTTAAACATTTATCAATGCAAATCTTAATAAATACTTTAGAAGTAAACATACAAATTTAACAAAACTTATGATGACAAAAGAGCATTATGATGTCATAGAATTCTGATGTCATAAAAATCATTGTGTTGTCATAGAATCCAGATGATGTCATAAGATCATTTTGATGTCATAGTGTCCAAATGATGTAATAGGACCATTATGATGTCATAGAACTCAGATGATGTCATTAGACATGATTTCATAGAATGCTGATGATATCATAAAACCATTATTCTATCATAGAATCCAGATAATATCATAAGACCATTGCAATGTTATAGAATACGGATGATGTTATAAGACCAATTTGATGCCATAGATTTCTGATGATATCATAAGAGCATTATGTATATACCAATAATGTTTTCAAAAACAGTTTTGGCACAGTCACAACTATCAAATATGTATATATATTTCCACTTGTTCCCATTCATTATCAAAGAAGAAAATGTATCTGAGATTTATAAAAATTTATATAACTTTTAAATTAGAATAATTCATATATACTATATTATTTCGTGAGGATTTTCTTTATGGCTGAAAGGATAGATAGGTCAGTTAATAAAGTCTTCCCTCCCAAGCAAAGAACCTGCATTTGGGTACGTAGAACCCACACGAATAGTTGGGTGTTCTGTGTGTCTGTGAGTAAAGAGACAGAGCCATGCAAGTCCTCAGTTCTAACAGAGCAGACCCTATGTTAACTAACGACCTTCAAGTTTACAGAGAAATTGTTTTTAAAAATTAAAGGTACAAAGCAATTGTGATTGGAAAAACACACCCAACATTATCTGCGTATTAATGCACATATCTACACACATGTATACAGCAACACCAACTGTAACACACACTCATACATCCAAATATTTTTCTTTTTAAAATACTGTTTTCATTAATGTTTTTTACAATCTCTACAGCTTATCTTTATCATATTCACCCCTTTCTCTAAATCTTCTTAGATTCTTCTCACTCTATATCCACCCTTATCCACCCTCAGTATCCACAACTTCATGACACCAAATCTCTGCTCATATACTTCTGTTTGTGTTGGCTGCCAGCTCATAAATGTGGGGCCCACCTAGCTTGTAATATACCACGTATTACATCATTAATGTAAATTGCCTTCCTCTGCCACAATAACAATAAAATGAAAAGAGGCTAGGGTTGAGATTCATGCCGTCTCCCATCCTCCATACTGAGATGTTGCTTAGTTTGAGTTTGTGCAGGTCTTATTCAGCCTGTCACCATCATTTTGAGTTCATATGTTCATCTTTGGCTCTGGCTAACACTGTTTTCTTGAAATCATTCACAACCTTTGGCTCTTGGAATCTTCCCATCCTCTCTTTGGATAGGAATGTAAACTGTTAGGGGTAGTATGCGATATAGACATCCCATTTGGGTCTGAAAACTTCAAAGCCTGCTATTCGGTGTACACTGACAAGTTGTGGGTCTCTGTGTTAGTTGGCAACAGTTAAAAGAAAATTGTCTATGAGAATTGAGCAGTGTACTGACCTGTGGGGATGGAAACACATCCTGTGAATTGTTTGATGGTTATGTCCATTTAGCAGAATAATAGTAGCACATTTCCCACACAACCTGTCTAGCGATGGGGTCTCAGCCTAGTTAACAATGGATGCCGTCTCATGGAACAGGCCTTAGTGCATTGGCTTGTCATAAAATTTTGTATCATATTTTATGAATTCCTCTGTGGCTTGACTACATCCTTTTTATTACTCTTACACATTTTTACTTGACTCTTTCTTTTTCCTTTTGATGCAGAAATGAGACAAGAATACAGGAACCCAGAAAAGAAACTCTCCTGAGGAAAATTTAAACCTAAAGAAGAGACACACAAATCTGGATTGAAGCACATACACCCCAAGAGTGCAGGAAAAAGACAGAAATAAAATGTTATAAAACAAAAACAAACAAAAATGTTTAATTCCTCCCATCAAAACTGAGCCTCTGACAGCAGTGGGGATACCTTGCCAGGAAGGTTACTATTGTAATTCAAAGGGGTCACAGCTGCCTGAGATTGGTGATCATTTTCTGGCTCTGGGTGTATGCATAGCAGAACCTTTTAGCTCTATGAATGCTAGCAGTGGGGTAGAAAGCTCAACCTGAGCACCAGCTAAATTTCTCTATGTTCTGTGACTCAAGCATATGATGTCTTCAAAAATATCGTCATACTGTAAGGTTGTGGAGGGTAACCAATAGCATTGTCAATACCTTTGATAGAGAGAGTGACTATGGGTCATCACAGGCCAACAACTAAAAAAGTGGTAGCCAAATTTAGCAGTAGTGGTTTATTTATAGAATAAGTGTCTAGTTGGGGTATTTTTCTATATTATAGATTAACTCTATTTAAAACATTTTAAGTTATGTATATATTTTAGCAACCTACAGTAGTAGGTTTATACATCTTTAAAAAAGGTCATGCTTATTTTTCCTCACACCCTCTGTTCTACTCTGTTCTTCCATCCACACCCCATTAAATACTTACTATTTAATGTCCTCAGCCCCTATTTATAACAGCATATTCCAATAAATGATGCCCTCCTTCCTAAACTGGTCCTTCCCTAAACTAAATAATTATTCCAAATGAAACACATATATCTAAAGCTCAACAAACTAACATCCACCTAAGAAAGAAAGCAAACATCCTTGTCTTTCTGGGTCTGGATTGCCTTAGTCACGGTGATTATTTCCTGCTCCATCATCTTCCTACAAGTTTTATAGCATGGTTTCCTTAACAGTTGAATAATATCATGTTGTACAACTGCCACAGTTTTTTTATCCACTAATCAACTGGTGGACATCCAGATTGATTCTCTATTTCCTGGCGATCATGAATAAAGCAGTATATAATATGGTGAATCAGTGTTCTCTGAAGTAAAATATGAAATTCTTTGGACATTGACCCAGGAGTGATATATGATTTTGTTTATTCTATAAGGTTCAGGGTATCTGGCATTATGTTAATGTCTATGATCCATCTGAAGTTGAGTTTTGTGCAGGGTTAGAGATATTGATAGTTTTAGTCTTCTACAGATAGCTATCAAGATTGGCCACCACCATTTGTAGAAGATGCTTTAAGTTCTTCAGTGTGTATATTTATTTTTGTAAGATTTATTTATTATTTATACAACATTCTGCCTGCACACCAGATCTTACTATAGATGGTTATAAGCCACCATGTGGTTGCTGGAAATTGAACTCAGGGCCGTTGGAAGAACAGTGAGTGTTCTTAACCTCCAAGCCATCTCTCTAGCCCATATATATATATATATATATATATATATATATGTGTGTGTGTGTGTGTGTGTGTGTGTGTGTGTGTGTGTGTGTATGTATATGTATATATTAATTAGTTCTCTATAGATTTGTAGACTTACATCAGGTCCTTGTTTCATTTAATGATGTGTCTGTTTTTCGGCAAGTAACACATTATTTTCATTGCTAGAAATTTGTAGTACACATAAGGTCAAGAATGGTAACATCCCTCCTAGTTCATTTATACTACATGTTATATTTAGCTATTACCTTACTTAAAATTTATGTTGATGTCTGATAACTACCACAAAGAAATTCAACTTGAAGAGGAAAGGGTTTATTTTGGTTATAGTGCCGCATCACAGTCTATCATCAAAGGAAGTCAGAAAACCTAGAGTCAAACTCTTCTATAGGCCATGAAGAAACGTTGCTTATTAGCTTGCTTCTCATGACTTTCTCAGTCTGCTTTCTTATACTACTCAGGACCACCTTCCCAGAAATAGCACCACAACAGCCCTTCCACACCAGCCATCAATCAGAAAATTGCACCACTGGCTTCTCCACAGACCAATCCAGTGGAGGCATTTTCTCAACTGAAGTTTCATCTTCCCAAATGACTTTATCCTATGTCAAAGTGATTTTATATATATAAAATCAGTGTTATATATAATCAGTGTTTTAATTCTTAATTAAATTTATTTCATGATTTGATAATACTATAAATGCTAACATTTCCTTGATTCCTTTCTGGTATGTCTGTTATTTGTACAGATGAAGCCTATTTTGTTGGAGTGCATGGTATATAGGTTTTTCTGTGTATTGTCAGTTGTTGATTGTTGTACCTGCAGAGAATGAAGTACTAGCTATATCTTGGTATTATTATTTCTATGGCCCATCACTGGCCTCGTATTTTGTAAACATCCATCCTTCCTGACTTGCCTAGTGGATGTAACAAAAAGCTGAGAACCAGTATCTGGGTAGAAAGTGGAGGGCGGAGCTTGCAGGAGGGACAAGACTGTGGAAGGAAGAAAGCAAAGGTTAGTGTGCCAGGGTCACAGGAAGAGAAGGAGCAGTCATGCATGCAAGCCGAGCAGAGAAGTAAAGAACTTGTCATGTGGTGGGTCATGGGTTAAGTTACATGAGCTAGCTGAGAATCTGCTCAGCTAAAGGCTTAAGCTTTAAACTATATTAAGAGTTTCTGTGTAATTACTTAAACCACTGGAAGGTGAGAGAAGTCTCACTGTATTTGGTGTGCCAGTGTGTGGCATGTAATACAAACCTAAGCACTAGATTCAGACATTATGCCAAAAGCTCTGGACATGGGAGACAGACCCAAAGCCAGGTACCAAAGCTGCAGAAGCCGCTGGGAAGCTCTTCCAGGACTTGGCCAATACCCCAGTTTTCTGAAGGTCACCAAAAGGTACCTTCACTCTCAAACAGCAGAAAGCAATTTTGAGAACACTATACTCTCATTCTGGAGGGCAGTGTGGGTGGTTTTTGGTAATTCAGTGGGTTTCGGGTGTTTGTTGTTGTTGAGGGGGTTGGTTACAAATTGTTATTGTTCATGGTCTGGGAGAAAATACAGTAAAGAAGGTTAGATCCGGGGATATTTCGCTCTCTTTCTCTCTCTCCCCTCTATCCTTCTTTCTCTATTTAGTCTTTCAGGTAAAAGTGGGAAAGGGGGATGAAAAGACAAAAAATGGAGATATACAGATATAAGGACAAAGGGGGGGGATTATTTTATGTCCTTGATAGGAAAAAAAGTTAGTTTATTGTATCTTTTTAGACTAGAAAACAAGACTCAAATATTTTACATTGGTACAGATTATTGTATGCTGATAGAAACTTCAGACTGTATTTGCTACAACATAGTGTACATATGTTTCAAGTCTTGCTTAATGTATTTTTCACACATCACTCCTTTAAAAAGGTAATGTAAAGTTCCAGTCCTTTAAATGCTACTATTGTAAACTGTTTAGGATACTTAAGAAATGAAAGTTAGTAGTTAGTCACCTGTAATAAAAATACTTGAAGCTGTTAGGCACTAGTTTAGTTAATTACAGAATTGAGCTTTATTTTGCCTTCTGTGTACATATTTTCAAATTTAGGCAGGAAACAAGCAGAAATACACAAAGTTTATCAAATTAGACACAATTTAGATAGATAGGTGGTCCTCAAACACTTCAGAGATCTGCACAATATGGAACTTAAAATATCTTAGGAATAAAAGGCTTTTGTTAACATTAGCTGCTGATAAATCAAAACCCATTCTACTCCGAGGAAGATTGGACACCCAAGAACCTCCACGTGGACGTTTCTTCGAATGTGGCAGACAGCATTGTGCAAAAATCTTCCCTTACCTGAAATGCTGACATCAGGCTGCTCAACTGAACAAACCCGACAATGGGACTGTCCGCATTTGTGGTGACAAGGTTGGACACTCCTTGAAAATTCCTGTTTCACGGAAATGTCCGTCAGATTTTCTGGGCCTGGCAGCCGAAGATGGATGCCTATGACACAGAACTACCTTGGATGACTGTCCAGGTAGCCTGAAAGTCTCTGTCATTTTCTATTTCTGGAACATGTATGCTCATTACTTCCTGTATATTCAGGTCTCTGATAGAGTTGATGACTAGACTGTTTCAAGATATCTGATCCCCTTGTGAGCCCCAAAATTGTGAACTGTTTTGTTTTGTTTTTTGTTTGTTTGGTTGGTTGGTTTATTTTTTTTTTATTTGGTTTGGTTTGATTTTTTTTTCATGTGGTTGAGCCCTATCCCACACATCTTTAATCCAGGAACTGTCTGGAAGTTTTTGTTTGTTTTAAATTTTTTATTAAAAATTAAAATTTTATTAAAAATTTTTATTATCCCCTTCCCTCAAACCCACCTTCCTTCCCTTGCTCTTCCCCCACTTCACTGATAGAGGAAGTCCTCCTCCCCTTCACTCTGATCCTAGCCTATCAGGTCCCATCAGGACTGGCAGTATTGTCTTCCTCTATGGCCTGGTAAGGCTGCTTCCTCCCCCCTCCAGAGGAAGTGATAAAAGAGCTAGCCACTTAGTTTATGTCAGAGACAGGCCCTGTTCCAATTATTAGGGACCCATGTGGAGACTGAGCTACCATGGGCTACATCTGTGCAACGGTTCTAGGTTATCTCTATGCATGGCCCTTGGTTGGAGTATCAGTCTCAGGAAAGACCCCTGGGCCCAGATTTTTTGGTTGTGTGGCTCTCCTTGTGGAGCTCTTGTCCCTTCCAGGTCTTTTTTTATCTCCCGCTACTTTCATATGATTCCCTGCACTCTCCCCAAAGTTTGGCTATGAGTTTCAGCATGTGCTTTAATTCCCTGCTGAGTAGTCTTTCAGAGACCCTTTGTGATAGGCTGTTGTCCTGTTCCTTGTTTTCTCCCTCTTTCTAAGTCCATCCCTTTTGCCTTTCTGAATGAGGGGTGATGATCTTACCAAGGGTCCTCCTTCAAAATTGTACAACCACTCTGGAAATCAATCTGGTGCTTTCTCAGACAGTTAGGAATAGTGATACCTCAAGATACAGCTATACCTCTCTTAGGCAATTATACAAAATATGCTCAAGTATACAAGGACATTTGTTCAACCATGTTAGTAGCAGCTTCATTCATAATAGCCAGAATCTGGAAAACAACCCAGATGTCCCTCAGCTGAAAATGGATACAGTAATTGTGGTACATTTACACAAAGGAATTCTACTCAGCAATTAAAAACAAGGAAATCATGAAATTTGCATGCAAGTGGTGGGAACTAGAAAAGATTATCCTGAGTGAGGAATCCCAGAAGCAGACAGACATACTTGGTATACACTCACTTATAAATGGATATTAGACATGTAATATAAGATAAACATACTAAAATCTCTACATCTAAAAAGGAACTTTCTGTTTTAAGGTTGGTAAGTGAAAATTGTGAAGGTTAGAGGATGTGAAAGTAAGGGAGCTGATTTTTAATAATCCAGAAGCTAAGAGGGGCTTTGAAATTAGCTTCAGACTAAACAGGCCAGAGTTTCTTTTTCTCAGAAAACAAAATTACAGTCTATGGAAACAAGATACAATAACTCAATTACCTTCCCGAAAATCAGAAACAATAATTTAGTAACTGCTTTGAAAAGTTCCAAAGATGTACCCTTGGGAACCCAGGGTCCAAGTGGGTTCCCTAGTAAGGGGAACAGGGACTGTCTCTGACATGAACTCAGTGGTTAGCTCTTTGATCACCTCCCCCTGAGGTGGGAGCAGCCTTGCCAGGCCGTAGAGGCAGACAAAAGGTCCTGATGAGACCTAATAGGCTAGGATCAGATGGAAGGGGAGGAGGACCTCCTCTATCAGTGGACTAGGAGAAGGCCTTGGGAGGAGATGATGGAGGGAGAGTAGGGAAGGGAGAGGATTTATTGTTATTAGGCTAAAAAGAGGACATCTTGGGTAATTAAGTGTAGGTCTGTCTTTATACTGTCAGTTGTTGATTTCTGTGCCTGGCAAGAGCCAAGTACTAGCAGATCTTGGTTTTGTCCCCATCACTAGCCTCATATTTTATAAAAATTCATCAATCTTCACTTGCTTATTGGATGTAATTAAGAGCTGATGGCGACTTTCTGGGCAGAACTTTGGAGAGAGAGGGACTCTGGGAGGAGAAAGCAAAGGGAAGAAACAGATGTAGCAGGGCTGAGCAGAGAGGTAAAGCATTACCCACAGATAGATCATGGGCTAGCACAGTCATGTTAAGTTAGAGTCTGCCCAGCTAAAGGTCTCAGCTTTAAACTATTGTAAGAGTCTCTGTGTGTCTTAGAATTCCCACCGTAATTACTGTGTGTTCGTTTTATAGCATGCCTCTTTTCTGAATGGATTTATCAGTTCTGTAAGTTTCCTGATAGCATGTTTACAATCTATTTTGCATAAAATAAAATAATCCTCAAATAAATCCAGGTTCAATTTCAGAAGAGTCCCCAGTCAGCATGAGGGAAGGGGGAGGGGGGTGACTGGTAAACGAAGTGGAGATAGAAAGGCTGGCTGTGGGGGTACCAAGCAGGGCTCCAGAGCAGCTTCACATTTTTCTCGAGCCCAGTGGTATGTGGCATGGCTGAAAATCAGGCAAGCTGATGAACTGCCACTGTGTTACTCCCAAGCCTGAAACCCACGTGATTCCCTAGTACTGCATTCATTCACTTTCCTACCCCTCTGAGAATAAGATAGCATTCCACAGTGGCTGATATTTCCCACCTCTTCTGATACAAGTGTGTTTTCTTGTCGGTTCCTGTGCTCATCAGTGTTTCTCTATTTGCTGCATTATAATAACATTTGCTTTCATTTGGCAGCTTGCTAAATATCAGTTACCTTAGGCTGCACAGTTGCCCACACAGTGGTTCTCTGACAGCGTGAGCATCATGTGAAATACTGCTCCCAGGCCCTGTGCCAAAATGACTAGGTCAGAAGAGCTGGCAATCAGATCCAGCCGGCGGCCTTGTAGAGACCTCCTGAAGAGTCTGATACATGTCCATTTTCAGCACCTATCTTTTTTTGTCTGAGGATTTTTAAAGATAGGAACTAATTTTTATAAATAATTTTATGTATCACTCTAGAACCATTTAGCTGCAGAGGTCTGGTAAAACAGTGAGGGAATGTATTAGCAGAATGAAACCAGGAATGGATTAATTAGTACTTATTTTTTTTTAAAGCTTTACATTAAAATTCTAAACTTTAATATGTTTCTGAGAAACTCTGCTCCAAAATGTTTGTACCTCACCAAGACTTATTCACTCTTTGAAGCATTTTTAATTAATTTATTTTTATATTAATTACAGTTTATTCACTTTGTATCCCAGCTGTTGCCCCCTCTCTCACCCTCTCCCAATCCTATCACTCCTCCCTCATCTCCTTCCTACATCTCCCCAAGTCCACTGATAGAGGAGGTGCTCCTCCCCTTCCATCTGATCCTAGTCTGTCAGGTCTCATCAGGACTAGCTACATTGTCTTCCTCTGTGGCCTAGCAAGGCTGCTTCCCCCTCAGGGGTGGGGTGGGGGTCAAAGAGCCAGCCACTGATTTCATGAAAAGTAACTTTATTTTCTTTAAGTATTAATTATTTATTTTATGTATATGAATGCTCTGTTTTCATGCCAGAAGAGGGTGCCAGATCTCATTATAGGTGTTTGTGACCCACCGTGCGGTTGCTGGGCTGGGAATTGAACTGAGGACCTCTGGAAGAACAGCCAGTACTCTTAAGCACTGAGCTATTTTTCCAGCACCCTGTTTCTGAAGCATTTTTAAATCCTCATTTTCTCTGAAAAAAATGTTAGGCACTTTAAACATGAGCAGGTGTTGGATTTTGTCAAATGCTCATCTAAGGAGATGATCGTGTGGGGGGGGGGGTTGTTGTTGTTTTGTTTTGTTTCTTTCACTTTGTTTAAAGAGGGGATTACACTGATGGATATATATACAATTTCTGTATATTGAACCACCTCTGCATGCCTTGGGCGAAGCCTACAAGGTCATGGTGGATGATGTCTTTAATGTGTTCTTAGATTAGGTTTGCAAGTATTTTTGCATCAATGTTCACAAGTGACATTGGTCTGAAGTTATCTTTCTTCGTTGTGTTTTTGTGAGGTTTGGGTATCAAGGTTACTGTGGCATCATAGAATGAGTTTGGTACTGTTCCTTCTATTTCCATTTTGTGAAATAGTTTGAAGAGTATTGGTGTTAGGTCTTCTTTGAAGGTCTGGTAGAATTCTTGCTGAAACCATCTGGCCCTGGGTTTTTTTGGTTTTTGTTTGTTTGTTTGTTTCTTTTGTTTTTTTTTTTTTTGAAGGGAGACTTTTGATGACTGCTTCTACTTCATTAGGGGATATAGGACTATTTAATTAATTTACCTGATCTTAATTTTAATGAAAATAAGAGTGATCGCAAACACTATTTAAATGTTAATTATCTCTTTTACGAGAGGCTTACAAGAAATAAGAAAGAAGGGTGTAGTGAATATAGGGGGAATATGCTTGGTGAATAATAGGTGCTTCTCTGAAAATGTACATTTGTAATATACTACCATGTACAACAATTACGCACAATGAAAAAATAAAATAACAAATTTTAATTTTAAAAAGATGTTAGGCACAGTAGTTAGTGCTTAGCAAAGTTTTTAACAAAGTGCTTCATAGTGCTTGCATGAAAATCTGCTTGGAGGGAAAAATCTAATATCATTTTCACACTGTTTGGGTGTGTAGGGAGGAGAACACTCAAGCTGTTCATGTCTGTTCAGAACTCTGTGGGAGAGGAGTTTTTTGGGTTTTGTTTTAATGAAAAATGTAAAAGTAGCAGGAAGAATGGGATTTGGCATCTAGACTATAATAGCAAAAGTAAAAATCTCAAAAGGTGTGTAGGAAAGAAGACATATCCAGCAGCAGCTTTTGTCGTGGACGCCCCAGAAGAGCCTCCACACGGACAGCCAGCATGCCGCAGGTGCGCACCACAGGAGCGGGTGAGGGAAATTAAGAGGCTGACAGACTGTGATGAATGTTTGTCCGTAATGTATTCCACTGAAGGTGCCCTTCTGCATCTGGCATCTATCTTAGTATGTGAATTTTAGCTTACACCTCTCAAGAACACAAAGAGACTCACAGAAGTAAAGAAATGATTAGACTGTCAACAAGCTAAATGTGGCAATGTAGGCAACTGCAGCTTAGGGCACATTTAGGAGATGTGTGTAAGTAAGAAAAAATAGATAGGCAGTTATCCATCACTACTGAATGAATGACGTACTTCACTATACTTAATTAATGTTGTTGAGATTAATATTCTTTTCAATCTAAAATCTTTCAGGCTTCGTGGTTTATAACCAGCTGTTGAGAATCTGAGGCAGGAGATTATCATGGGTGTAACTTTCTGTCAAAACACCAAAAAATGTGTTTAGTTTTGTTATGTTTTTTGCTTGTTTTTATATTTTTGGTTTTTGTTTTTTGTTGTTGTTGTTGTTTTGTTTTGTTTTAGAGAAAGACTTTCTCCATGTAACAGCTCTGGCTGTCCTAGAACTACCTCTATAGAACAGGCTTGACAGAAAAAACCTATAAGGCAATGGCAAATTGAGAAATTAATAACTTCACACAAAATATTATAACAGACATAAGATGGAGTATATTAACATTACAGGTAAAAAAATTTGTGTGAAATAGTCAAGATTTATGAAGTTGTATTTCTAAGAATGAAAGGAAAATCAAGCCTGTCTTTATCTATTCTCAGCCTCTAACAGTCATACCAAATTTAAAAATCATATGTGGACTATTGATAATATTTAAATAGGTCATATCTCTTAAAAGAATTAAAAACCTAAGCATTTATGCTAAAACTACATATTAAACATAAATTATTTACTCAAATTCAAAACGCATGAAAATTTGTTTAATCTTTATAAGGAGAAAAAGAGAATTGTAACGTCAAGAAACAAATTCGCAGGAGGCTATAAGCCACACTTCTAGAAGGAAGTGCTTGGGATTAACAAATATTTTACAATAAAAGATCTTGACGAAATGCATCAGTGCTCTCCCACTCCCATGACAAACTGATACCACTTAGATATCATTACCTTCAAAATGCAGCTTCCACTCTGGAGGGTAGAACCCACATTGCTTCTTCCAGGGCTGAATTCCAGCATGAACTGGAGGCTTGCCCATGAGTGGAAACACTTCTTTACCTTTCCTGCATGTGGGAATGAGGTTCAATCTTTACTTCTCATCAAGTGAAGATGCTGACCCTTTTGGTTTTCTGATACTGTCAGGGTATCATGGCAGTATCTCCATTAGCAAGAAAGCCCACTAACTGTTCTCCAGACATTTAGTCTGTTTCAGCCAGAGTCCTCTTTGGATATATAGTCACTGAATGCCCACTGTTTCTAATGGGAGCAAACTGTACTCCCTGATATGTTCTGAAATCTAAGAGCGTTAATTGTGGGTCCCATCCTACTCCCTATCCTATATTATATGTCTAATGCCCTCTTATAAATGAGTATATACCATGTCTGGCTTTCTGCTTCTGGAATACCTCACTCAAGATCATGTTTTCCAGTCCCCACTATTTGCCCACAAATTTCATGATTTTTATTTTATTGTAATTGCTTAGCAGTATTTGATTGTCTAAATGTACCACAATTTCAGTATGCATTCCTCAGTTGAGGGACATATGGGTTCTTTCCAGATTCTGAATAAAACCTCTATGAATATGGTTGAGCAAATGTCCTTGTGTACTTTAGCATATTTTGGATAAATACTTAGGACTGGTAAAGCTGGATCTTGAGGAACCACTATTCCTAATTGTCTGAGAAAGCTCCAGATTGATTTCCAAAGTAGTTGTACAAGTTTACATTCTCACCAGCAATGGAGGAGGGTTCCCCTTTGTCCACATCCTCTTTAGTATGTATTGTCTTTTGAGTTTTTGATGTTAGCCATTCTGATGGGTACAAGGTGGAAATTCAGGGTCATTTTGATTTGTATTTCTCTGATTATTAAGGACATTGAGCATTTCTTTAAGTGTTTTTCTGCCATTTTATATTATTCTATTGAGAATTCTCTGTTTAGCTCTGTACCCCATTTCCCTTTTTTAATTAAATTCTATATTAAGTATACTTTATTCACCTTATATACCCGTGTAGTTCCCTTCCTCCTTCCATCCCAAGCCCACCTTTCCTCCCCCTTCTGCACCTGTGTCCCTCCCCAAATCCACTAAGAGAGGTCTTCTTTTTCCTTTTTTCTGATCCTAGTCTATTAGGTTTCATCAGGAGTGGCTGCATTTTCTTCCTCTGTGGCCTGGTAGGGCTGCTTCCCCCTCAGGGGGGAGGTGATTAAAGAGCAGGCCAATCAGTTCATGTCTGAGAAAGTCCCTGTTCCCATGGAACCCACTTGGACACTGAACTGCCATGTGCTACATCTGTGCAGGAGTTCTAGGTTATCTCCATGCAGGGTCCTTGGTTGGAGTATCAGTCTCAGGAAAGACCCCTGTGCTCAGATTTTTTGGTTCTTTTGCTCTCCTTGTGGAGTTCCTGCCTTCTCCAGGTCTTACTATTTTTCCCTTCTTTCATAAGATTCCCTGCACTCTACTCAAGGGTTGGCCATAAGTCTTGGCATCTGCTTTGATAGTCTGCAGGGCAGAGCCGTTCTGAGGCATTCTGTGGCAGGTTACTGACTTGTTCTCTGTTTCTCTTTCGTCCATCCTCTTTACCTTTCTGGATAAGGATTGAGCATTTTAGCAAGAGTCCTCCATCTTAATTAGTTTCTTTGGATGTACAGTTTTAGTTGGTTTATCCTATATTATATTTCTCTATGAGTGAGTATATACCATGTGTGTCTTTCTGCTCATGGGATAGCTCACTCAGGATGATCCTTTCCAGTTCCCACCATTTACCTGCAAATTTCATGATATCCTTGTTTTTTATTGCTGAGTAATATTCCATTGTGTAGATGTACCACAATTTCTGTATCCATTCCTCAGTTGAGGGGCATCTGGGTTGTTTCCAACTTCTGGCTATTACAAATAAAACTGCTGCAAACATGGTTGAACAAATGTCCTTATTGTATATTTGAGCCTCTTTTGTATATATGCCTAGGAGTGGTATAGTTGGATCTTGAGGAAGTGCTATTCATAATTGTCTGAGGAAGTGCCAGATTGATTTCCAAAGTGGTCATACAAGTTTACATTCCAGCCAGCAGTGGATGAGGATACCCTTTCTCCACACACCCTCCAGTATGTGTTGTCACTTGAGTTTTTGATCTTGGTCATTCTGAGGGGTGTAAGGTGAAATTTGAGGGTTGTTTTGATTTGCATTTCCCTGATGAGTAAGGATGTTGAACATTTCTTTAAGTGTTTCTCTGCCATTCGATATTCCTCTACAGAGAATTTTGTGTTTAGCTCTGTACCTCATTTTTTAATTGGATTACTTGATTTGTTGATGTTTAACTTTTTGAGTTCTTTATATATACTGGATATCAGTCCTCTGTCATATATAGGGTTGGGGAAGATCCTTTCCTAGTCTGTAGGCAGCCATTTTGTTCTGATGACAGTGTCCTTTGCTTTACAGAAGCTTTTCAATTTCATGATGTCCCATTTATTGATTGTTGCTCTTAGAGCCTGTGCTGTTGGTGTTCTGTCCAGGAAGTTGTCTCCTGTGCCAATGAGTTACAGGCTCTTCCCCACTTTTTCTTCTAAGCAGTTTAGTGTGTCTGGTTTTATGTTGAGATCTTTGATCCACTTGGACTTTAGTTTTATACAGGGTGGTAAGTATGAATCTATTTCCATTTTTCTATATATAGACATCCAGTTAGACCAGCACCATTTGTTGAAGATGCAGTCTTTTTTTCCATTGAATAGTTTTGGCATCTTTGTAAAAAATCAGGAGTCCTAAGTGTGTGAATTTATTTCTGAGTCTTCTATTCGATTCCATTGATGTACCAGTCTGTTTCTATGCCAGAACCATGCAGTTTTTAGTATTGTTGCTCTATAGTACAGCTTGAGATCAGGGATGGAGATACCTCCAGAAGACCTTTTACTGTATAGGAATGTTTTAGCAATTCTGGGTTTCTTGTTGTTCCATATGAAGCCTATTCCACAAAATAAAAACAGAAGGAACATTACCAAACTCATTCTATGAAGCCACAATCACCTTGGTACCTAAGCCTCACAAAGACACAAGAAAGAAAGAGAATTTGAGGCCAATCTCCCATATGAACATCAATGCAAAAATATTGAACAAAATGCATGCAAAACAAATACAACCACACATCAAAGATATCATCTACTACCACCAAGTAGGCTTCATCCCAGGCATGCAGGGGTGGTTCAATATACAAAAATCCATCTGATCTCCTTCGCTGGAACCACCTCCGACTGAGAGGGATGGGGGACCGTTTTGACCAGACTGCACAATGCAGACATACACTGCTCGGGTCTGCCAGCAATGACCTTGGTCCATGTGTGTCCACAGGCAAGACAGAGAAGGCCTCGGGTACCATTTCAGACAGGCCTGCATACAGCAGGTGCACACTGCTCGGCAACACCTGCAACCAACGCAGACACACTGTGTGTGCACCAAATATCATCTCAGACCATGGTACACAGACCCTGGCCCAGAAGGGGGCGCCAAATCGCCAGTCTAGGGGAGAGCCCTTAGCAGCAAGCCCAGGGCAGAGCACAGAGCCCCCACCTGACATCTCAAACCAGGACACTCAGCCTCTAGCACAGAGTGAGGAGCAGAACCTCCACACCAGAGGGGTGACCAGCCTGCAGTGCTCATAGCTTCTAGCACAGAGCACAAAGCCAGGCACACAGAGCCCACAACAGAGTTCAACTGAGACAACAACACACACTAACAAACCACTGGAACTCCCTGATCTTCATGAAGAATACTCCTGACACAAGAGATTGACAGTTCCAGACTGAAGTTCATCCTTAAAGCACAAAATGCTCCTTGATTATATATAAACAAATGCCCAGAAATTGGCGAAATAACTCACGCAACAAAAATCAGGAACAGATGGCCACACCAGAAACACCCAAAAGCAGTGGAGATTTTAATTCAGCAGAGACACAGGAAAATTTTGTTAAAGGTTGATTATGCAGATATTGGAGGAACAAAAGGAGAGACAAAAAGAAGAAATGAACAAAGCCCTCAAAGAAATGGAGAAGAATTTAACTGCCCACATAGAGGAACAATCAAAGATAAACAGAAAGGAAACAACTAAAATAGGAGAAACAGTCAATCAGTTGAAGGAAACAGTACAAAGCATGAAAACGGAATTAGAATCTATAAAGAAGACACAAAGGGAGAAGAATCTAGAACTGGAGAACTTAGAGAAAAGATCAGGAACCACAAAGGTAAGCATCACTAATAGAATAAAAGACATGGAAGAGAGAATCTCGGGAGTGGAGGATACACTGGCTGAAATCGCTTCCTCACTCAAGGAAAATAAAAAATTGGAAAAATCCCAAGCACAAAACATCCAAGAAATTATGGATACCATCAAAAGACAAAACCTAAGAATAATTGGAATAGATAAAAAAGAAGACTCCAGGCTCCAAGGACCAGAAAATATTTTTAAGAAAATCATAGAAGAAAATTTTCCCAACTTAAAAAAAAGAATTGTTCATGAATATACAAGAAGTCTACAAAACAACAAATAGACTAGAATAGAAAAGAAATATGTCTCCTCACATCATAGTCAAAACATTAAACCTACAAAACAAAGAAAAAATATTAAAGGCAGCAAGGGAAAAGGGTCAAGTAACATATGAAGGTAGACCAATCAAACTCACACCAGACTTCTCATCAGAAACTATGAAAGCCAGAAGGGCTTGGGCAGAAGTCATGCAGTCTTTAAGGGAACACAGATGCCAACCAAACCTACTGTACCCAGCCAAGCTTTCAATCAACATAGATGGAGAAAACAAAATTTTCCACGACAAAACAAAATTCATGCAATACCTACACAGCAACCCAGCCCTACAGAAGGTACTAGAAGGAAAACTTCAGTCCAACGGAAACAACAACACCAAAGAAAATATAGGATACAGATAATTTCCCAATGACAACAACAACAACAAAAGCAACGAATCACAATAAGACCACCAACTCCACAAT
>CM053764.1:40147818-40197213 GCA_028658305.1 Pachyuromys duprasi
ATAGTGATTCCTCAAGACCCAGCTATACCACTCTTAGGCATATATCCAAAGATGCTCAAGTACACAACAAGGGCATTTGCTCAACCATGTTCGTGGCTGCTTTATTTGTAATAGCCAGAACCTGGAAACAACCCAGATGTCCCTCAGTTGAGGATTGGATACAGAAATTGTGGTACTTTTACACAATGGAATACTACTCAGCAATTAAAAAGGAGGAAATCATGAAATTCTCAGGGAAATGGTGGGACCTGGACAGGATCATCCTAAGTGAGGTATCCCAAAAGCAGAAAGAAACATATAGTATATACTCACTTATATAGACCTATAGGATAGGAAGGTCAAGCTGAAATCTACACACCTAGGGAGGATATACAGGAAGGAGGACCCAGGTTGGTATGATCAATGCTCTTTTGGATGAACAAATGGGATGAACATTGAATGGAGGATAAGACAAACAACAGGACAGGAGCATGCCAAGGAGGACCCCTGGGGGGGGAGGGTCAATGTAGCGATGTATCAGAGCAGATATTAATACTCGCAATCAAGCCTTTGGCAGAGGGTGAGAAGTGATGATAGAAATGGGGAAGGTTGGTGAGACTTGGGGAGAACAAGAGCTCCACAAAGACCAAACTGAGCAGGGCACAGGGGTCTTGTATGAGATGGTTTCTACAACCAAGGACCATGTGTGGATGTGGCCTGGAACCCCCGCTCAGATGGGGCCCATGATAGCTCTGTGTCGGCCTGAAGACCTTAGTGAGGGAAACAGGGACTGTTTCAGTCATGAACTTGATGGCTGACTCTTTGACCCCCCCCCCATACATGCCAGGGAGTGACAGACTGGCTAAGGGAGGACATTGCAGCCAGCCCTGAGGAGATAGGATGAGCTGGGGTTGGATGGAAGGGAAGGAGGTCCTCCCCTGTTGGTGGACTTGGAGTGGGCAGGGAGGCAGGAGATGAGGGAGGGAGGGGGAGAGTGGGAGGGAATGAAGGAGGGGGCTATGCCTGGGATGCAAAGTCCCTAACGTGTGATTGATATAAAAATAAATAATTTATAAAAAAAAACATAAAAAAAATCCATCAATGTGATCCACCACATAAACAAACTGAAGGAGAAAAACCACATGATCATCTCCTTAGATGCTGAAAAAGTATTTGACAAAATCCAACATCCATTCATATTTAAAGTCTAGGAGAGATCAGGAATACAAGGCACATACCTGAACGTAGTAAAGGCAATATACAGCAAGCCTATAGCCAACATCAAACTAAATGGAGAGAAAATTAAATCAATCCCACTGAAATCAGGGACAAGGCAAGGCTGCCCATTGTCTCCATGTCTATTCAACATACTTCTTAAAGTCCTTGCTAGAGCAATAAGACAATTAAAGGAGATCAAGGGGATACAAATTAAAAAGGCAGAAGTCAAAGTGTCACTATTTGCAGATGATATGATAGTATACATGACTGACCCTAAAAATTCTACCAGGGAACTCCTACAGCTGATTAACACCTTCAGCAAAGTGGCTGGATACAAAATTAACTCAAAAATATCAGTAACCTTCCTGTATACAAAAGACAAAAGGACTGAGAAAGAAATTAGCGAAACAACTTCATGATAGCCACAAAGGTCTTAAAGTACCTTGGTGTGAACCTAACCAAGCAAGTCAAAGACTTGTATGAAAAAATTTCCAGTCTCTGAAGAAAGAATTAGAAGAAGATATCAGAAGATGAAAAGATCTCCCATGCTCATGGCTTGGTAGGATTAATACAGTAAAAACGTCCATCTTACCAAAAGCAATCTACAGATTCAATGCAATTCCCTTCAAATTACAGACACAATTCTTTACAGACCTTGTACCCCATTTTTTAAATTGGATTATCTGTTTTGTTGCTGTTTAACTTCTTCAGTTCTTTATATATTCTGGATATTAGCCCTCTGTGATATGTAGGGTTTGTGAAGATCCTTTCCCAGTCTGTAGGCTGTCATTTTGTTTTGATGACAGTGTCCTTTGCTTTACAGAAGCTTTTCAGTTTCATGATGTCGCATTTATTGATTGTTGCTCTTAGAGCCTGTGCTATTGGTGTTCTGTTCAGAAAGTTGTCTCCTGTGCCAATGAGTTCTAGGCTATTCCCTAGTTTTTCTTCTAACAGGTTTAATATGTCTGGTTTTATGTTGCGGTCTTTGATCCACTAGGACTTTAGTTTTGTGCAGGGTAAGAAATATGGATCTATTTGCATTTTTCGACATGTAGATATCCAATTAGACCAGTACCCTTTGTTGAACATGCTGTCTTTAGTCATGGTAGACAACCGACAGTGCTGGGGAAAGCCTGTGTTTTTATGTGACTCTGTGGCCTCCCTGATTAATAACTCAAAAGAAGGTAACCTGTGCCTAGCACTGCGGTTTTTACTAACTTGTATCCTTTGGGCACAGCATTGTTCAACTGTTTGGGGTACCTCTGTTCTTATTCCTCTACTTATGCTTTGATTTCAACTAACTTACAAACTAATGATAGTTTATAATGTCTGCGCATACATCCTTGGTTTTGGTTGGTCTACCTCTTAAACTTCCTTTCCTCCACTTAGCAGCTCATTTCCCTGCTTTAGTTGTTAGCTGTCTTTTCTTCCTCCCTTCATTCTTTCATATCACATTAATTCACTATACGCATTTACTATATGTATTTACTTTTGTTGCAATAGATTCCCACATAGTTTTTTCATGCATACATCATTTGTGTTAAACATTTGCCCCATCTCTTCCGTTCCCAATCCCCACTGCTACAGTACCTGCTTGAACCCTTCTGCCACCAGTATTTCCCTTGTTTTTTCTATTTATTGAACTCATATATATTCTCCTCCAAAGTTTGTCTCTGATCTCGTAGCGCACACATGTACTTCAAGTTAAACATGTAAAACCAAAAAAGCTAGGCACTACGTATAGCAGAGAACATTCAGCATTTGCCTTTCTGGGCCTGAGTTTTCTCACTCAGTTTCTTCAGTTGCATCCACCATATGAATAGATGAGTGCTCCATGGTTTCCCTTTATTTAGTAGTTGAGAGATATCCCATTGCACATATATACGCATATTTTTAAACTATTCATTGGGTAATGAATATTTAGGCTGGTTCTTTTTCTTAGCTGTTATAGACAGAAAGCAATTAACATGAGTATGCGGGTGCCTCTTGCAGCAGGTATAATGTCCGTTTTTGTATATGCCTTTGTCATTTCATATTTTCATTTCTATTTTTCTGCAAAACCACCATACTGATTCCAGGGTTTCTGCACTAGTTTAGCGTACCACAACAAGGACCTTTTGTTGTTGTTGTTACCACATTCACATCAAGGTTTGTTGTTATTTGTATTCTTAGTAACCATTCTGACTAGAGTGAAACTGAATCTTGGCATGTGTTATTTCGCATTTCCCTGGTCACTAAGGATGTTATGACTTCACTACCCATTCGTATACTTTTATAGTAAATGAGATTATAGTTATTTCTGAGGAGCCTTTGATATGAATACAACATGATAAGGTAAAACTATGGACAAAATAATCACCATAAGCTTGAAGCCTGTCTTTTACTGTATATTAGGCCTCTTGTGAGATTGCTGGCAAAGTACAGATCTACAGCTAAGAAAAGAAAATGTACTCAAAGATCGTATATATTGAGCTTTTCAGCATAAGACATTGTCATTTTAACATTATTGTTTGAAATACTTCTGTACAAAGAAATATTATCCCTAGGTAGGGAACTTTCATTTTTATTAATTGTGCTGGAAAAGAGTTCAGTCAGACTATAGTATGCTGGAATCTTTTACCTTTCCATGTGTCAGGTCTCCTGTCTTGTTATCTTTCTCCCAATGAAGTTGATATAATATTGATACTCAGCAGTCATCACCCTTGAACAGCTACCTATGACTCATTCATCTGTTATTTTGTTCTCATGTAGGTTTTCTTACCTTTATGAATTTCTGCCCTGTTCTATATTTCTCATAGAGAGAAACCTCTTCCACACCTCTGGTTCTACTACATCCTTCAACATAGTGTCTCCCAGAGAATTTGTTCCTATAATTTGAAGACTGATGCAGAATCACAAGAGAAACATCATCATTTATTTCAGAACAGCTTCATCATTTAGGAATCTTGCCCAGATTTGTTTTTCTGCAAATTAAAGAACTGAAATCAGAAAATACCTCACATAGCATGTAACAACAGATAACAAACATTATTAGAAATGAAGAAGTTTGCACAGCAAGGCAACCACACACACATACAGGGTGGGGGTGGGGGATGTCCCTGAGGAGCAGAGATGGAACTCTTGTACCATAATTCACTTCTTTCTTGGGTAGGGAAATGAAAAATCAGGGCATTTGTTATCTTTAATATCTAGCTGTATATTCTTTCCCTACCTGTTTATCTGTTGGTGATTTGTCCAGCTCTTACTTTCTCATAACTATTGTCTATTAATTGATAGCTACAGTTCTATAAGGCCTGATTAATGTTCTATAGCTCCTGACAAAGGAACCTGAACAAATTTTTTGAGATACTTGGATATTATCCACAGAACAAATAAAAATTACTCACCTATGCCTCTTTGTTGGCTAAAATTGGACAAGGGTTTACTGACATTAACTTCTCAATATTTGTCACTTAATATTCCCTGTACACCAACAAAGGCTCAAACCAGACGAATTATCACATCTATCACCCTGTCTCTGAGAGATGGGTGAGGGGAGAAAAACAACAACATAGATTTTTACTGAAATGTCTTCAGAGAATATTGTACAGGTAAAAGGTAGGAGTTGTCAGCATTGAAATAAAGTCACACTAAGCATGACAGTACTTGACTGTGATCCCAGTATTTTGGAAATGAAGCCTTAGGATCATAAATTTAAGACAGCCTAGATGTCAAGGTTAGACCTAGCTCTAACCAAAATGATGGAGTTGTTTGTCACAGCCCTTCCAAAAGTAACTAAAGCCAAGAGATTATATAAAACTGTTTCTTCCTGCTAACCTGATAACCATGGTTCTTGAACTCTGTTTGTTGTATTTGTCTCAGAAAATGGCATATCCTACCTCAAGACTGAGATACTGAAACAAAGAGCAGAAAAAAATGTAGAAACATTTATGGTTCCCTGTTAGGCTGTCACACTGTTGAGACTCTCCTTGGGAATCTCCTACTGAGAGAAAAATATCTTAAGCCACAGTGGCATCCAGAGGAAGACTTTGTCTCCCAGAGAAAGATCTACAGCTGGTCAGGTGACCTTGCAGGTGAGACTGACCTTACAAAAGAGAGCTGTAGACAATGGTGGGCAGGAGACCACGCTACTTTTCTGTACTGTTTAGATGTTCATGTCTCTTGCTTCTGGTTTAAACCCTACTTTGATGATTGGATCCCTGAGAAAAAACTAGGGGTCTACTGAATTTCTCTGTCCCTCAGCCCATTGTAGCCATATTGAATAAATTTTCTGATACATATAGATATGTATATATGTGTATGTGTAGGAACAAATGTAGGTATATATAAGTTATATATAAGGTTATATATGTGAATATTTGTATATTCACATATTTATAATATTTTAAAAATAATCTATATATGCTCTTTATATGCATATAAAACCTTTTTAAAAGACTTGGACACATTCCTTATTTCTTAACCTCCAAATTTAACCTGATTAGTTTTTTTTCCTGAAAACAATATAATGTTGTCACAATTTCTTAAGAAATTGTCTGTGGAAGGGAAAGCACCGTAATGAGGAGGTCCCTGCAGTGGCACCATGATAATAACATGAAGCCCTTCCAAATGGGCCTATTGTTTACATAATACATGAAGAGTTATTTAATTCTCAACTCAAACCACTGTTAGAGGAATCTAGGAGACAAAAGGCAACCGCAGAGGCACTGGCTGGGCCAATTAGAGCTGATTAGTTGTAAATGCAATATTGAAGTTCTATAATCAAACAGTGATATTTGAAAATGTTTCATTAACTTCCCCAAACAGAAAAACAAATACAAAAGACATTTGCTTAATATTCCCTTGCTCTTAATTTTCTAGATACTGTAGATAAAAATCTTCCTAATGTTTTTTTTTCCAGAAAAGAAGAAAAAAATCACCAAAGATTTGAGGACATAATACATCACATTAAATTGTTTGCTTATCTCATTCTAATATAATGCACTAGACCAACTATAAGCCAGTTTGACCACTCTTCATGATATAATCTTGGACAAAAGTGTTCCAGTTAAGATAGATGAAGAAAAATTACCTTCTCAAGTTTTCTCTCTGCAGCTAAAGTGCCCATGCTGTGGTATATGTCACTAACAGTAATAGTCCCGACTAGGGTATGTCATCGTGAGCACTGGCCATGCAGTATTATTCTATCTGGCAGAAAAGGCTGAGATTGGCTGTTCTTAAATCTAGGAAAATGTCAGAGCATCAAGTTATTGTAAACTTTACATTCAGTAGAACTTATAAAACAACATCCCTTTACCCAGTGATACTTACTTAAGTTTGTAAATGAAGTAGTTTGCTTGCCACAAAATTAATATATTTAAGTAAGAAGCATGAAATTAGAAATTTTTATTACCTCATAGAGTCAGCACTATACCTTGAAAATTGTGAAGAGTCTTGGAATCACAGAGCTCAGAATCACATATCCTCCTAAATAGGTGTTTTTCCATGTTTCAGTATTTCATACTCACTCTAATGCCAACTTGTGCACAAGCCCTGCAGAAAACTAGCATGCTTTTGACTCTGCTGTTAGAGATATTTCTGAATGTGAAGCAAATTGTCAACATGTAATTTTCAATTGTGGATAAATACCACCTAGAAACCCTTGTCTCCAAATGATAGGAACAAACAAATTGAAGACATCCCTAAATGCCTCAGACTAATGTGTTTATTTCCTAGACTCAAACAAGGAAGGAATTTTATTACTTCAAATGCAGTTTTCTTGTTGTGTGCTTTGGCTCAAGCCACAGAGGTCACAGTTATCTATGGTGTCAGTAACATGTAGCTTGCTGGGTTTTGCTTTCTGAACTTCCAGTTAAATGATGTTAGAACATCATCTTGTTGTTAACATTTTATGGTGTTCCTAGGGATATTTAACTACAAAGTGTATTTTTAATTAAATTTTAAAACTGCTTCAGTGAGGGAAATTTGGAGCAAGGCTCTATTAAATACTCTGGGCACTACCAGTACACATAGTTCATCACATAGTTATCTATGTTTATCCATAAATGTGAAGAACAACGAGTTTAGGATCATTAACAGCAAACACACAAGCTGGTTTAGACAGTTTACCATTATTTAAATTTATGAAACTAGTTTATTTGAAGTTTTAAGTAAGTATCACTGGACAAAGGGATGTTGTTTCATAAGTTTTATTTGAGAAAGTGGCATCTTTCTTAAAACACGGAACTCCTTTAAAATTCCATACATTTGTTCTCTTCCCCTTGAGCCCATCTTGATTCCATTTTGTCCACATCCCATTCCCAATCCAAAGAAACACATTCTACCATAGAACCCCAGGGGCTACGTGGGATGGTACTCAGGCAGTTTCACTATCTTTTCCATCCTCCTTAAGATCTCTCCAGCTCATTCTCAGTCCCTTGAGAGCCCCTGTCCCACCAGTCTTCCACACAGAGCCAGCTTAGCTCTTTCTTGGAAACCCTCTCAGGCTTCTCACTGTGCCCATCACCATTCTTCTGTGTCTGTCAGTCATGGTCCCCAGAACCATTTTCTACCAGGAGGTGGGATGCAGATAAGAGTTCCTTACTATCCCTTCTGTCCTTCTTCATGCTTGACCCTAGTCCTGTAAAATATTGCTAGTTGTAACCACTCCTCCCACCTCATTTCTATTCAATGGGAATACTAACTCTTGGTATGGGATCATATCTCCCTGGCTTTTTCATTCCTGTCTTTCCAGACTTATTCTTTGCCCTGCTGTTGGCTGCTTCCAGAAACCCCTGCTACCACCGCATCTCAGTTACCCAGGAACTCTGCTGAAAGATACCAGCAGGATTCTTCTAGCTCCTTTCTTCAGCTCCTCTTCAACCTTCCTTCCAATCTTCATTTCTTTCTATTATCAACCCATGTGCAGAGCATTCTCTAACAAGAATCCCACAGCCACCATGGTTGCCTAACTAGCATCCAAAGAGAGAAAGAACCAAAAAAGAATGAAGCACCTATCTAGCTAAGACCACACCAGATACCAACAGAAAAAAAAAAAAAACCCTCAAATATTACAGTAAGTTCTGCTCCATGAGATGCAACCTGTAAGTGCAACTTTAAAGATAGAAAAGATTCTTTAATTTGCCAGGTGTTATTGTCATCTCTGAGGCTTTCTGCCTCCATCTGCTAACCTAGAACTAGTCCTGGAAGCTTCTAGCCTCTGAAAAATCTACTCTAGGCCTAGAATGTTTTCACCCTCTGAGACTTACTACTGAATAAGCTCAACCCTTTCTAGCTCTTTCTGAACTCTGGCTGGCTGATTCAACTCATCTGCTCTGGCCCAAACACCTTTGAAAATTGACTAAATCAAACTGGTCTTTCTCAGCATCTGTCTGAATTGCTCTGCTTGGCTTCAAACTAACTCTTGCAATCAGTTCTAATATTCTGACTCTTTCACAGTCTCTCTCATTATGTATTCACCTGCATCTAGCTTGTTCTTTCTTCAAACTGTTTCTGTAAAACTCTGCCAGTAAAACTGCCTCCTCTCTCTTACTCTGCACTGTTCTATCTTAAACCACTTCTCTTTCCCATCTCTGATTCATTATGTCAAATCTCCTTCTGATTCATCCCTTTCTCTGGTGTTCAATTAGACATTACTTTCAAACATGGCTGTTTCCTTCTATAAACTAACTTTACCTTTATTGTTTGTGATCGAAGTTATGTCCTAAGGGCATAGCTGCATTTCAGCAGGATCACAGAGATCTAGAATCAGAAAAGCCATGTTACTGGATTAAAATTCTTCTACATCTTCCTCTTTCTGTTTAAGCTAAATATTGAACAGCGTTTAAGTATTATATTAAAAATAATTATCAGTCCCCAAACTGAACAGTCCAAATGTCCTATGAAGATCCGTTGATGTGATGATTCTTCATAACTGCAGTACATTTCAGCATCAACACTTTCTAGTCTGCCAGTCTGATGAACTGTCTGCCCTTCTTCAGCTAGTTTAAGTGTCTTCATGCATGGGGAATCAGCTTTCTGTGTGGTCTGTATTGTTGCATTTCTGCATCTTTTCCTTGACTCCTACCTTTCGTGTGGAAACTCCTCTCATTTGGATCTGATCTTTATCAATTTTGATGGAACCCATAGTCTTTCATCACCTGTGGAAATATAGGCAAAAATCCACCCAATAAAACACATTCCCTGGCTTTCATTTTCACGTTGAAACATCTTTAAAGTATATAGTTTGATCTAATTTGTTTTTTAACAATCCAGTGGCCTTCAGCAGCTCTTATCCCTGTCTCATTGGCATTCAAAAATTGTTAAGTTGATAAAATATTATTTAATATACTTCTGGCGGTTCTTACTCCCTCCTTGTGTTGATCAAGGTACAATTAGATCTTGATGAATCCACACATAAACTAGACACTTAAGCACTTTTTTTCCATGCCCAACTCCATGCATTCATATCCATTTAAATGCAGAAAAATATCTAGTGATATTACATAAGATTTCAATATACAGTGTAAGCTAAAACAGGTATTCATTGTCTGAGTCCCCATTGTTGTAGCAGATCACTTCCTCATAGGTTATGGCTATATCTGCTTCATAGGCCTTTAGCTTTACTATTTGACCTTCTTACACTTTGTTTTACTAGGGATAATGTTCCAGTCCCTACAAAATGTGTATATACCTCCTGTAGGGATCATTGTAGACTCCAAGATTCTCCAGAAATCATAGTTATATCAGCTCCTGTCATCAATAAAACTTCAGTTTCAGTACAATTGAAACAGTTTGAAAAAAAAAATCTGTCTTCCAGTATTTCCAAATGCTCATGCTCTTGCAATTGGAGCTGCTTTGCTTTGGATATATAGAAGCAGTAAAAGGTGGGCAATCCTGTCTCCTAATGTTTATTTTCTTTCTTTCTTTCTTTCTTTCTTTCTTTCTTTCTTTCTTTCTTCTTTCTTTCTGCCTTCCTTCCTTTCTTTTTTTTTCCTGAGACAGAGTTTCTCCATGTAGCCTTGGCTATCCTGGACTTGCTTTGTGGAAAAGGCTGGCCTCAAACTCACAGCAACCTGTCTGCTTCTGCTTCCCTGAGTGCTGGGATTAAAGGCATATGACACTACACCCAGTTTGCACATTTTTCTTTATGTAAATCATAATCTCAATCTCACCCTTGAAGTCTTCATCATTAATCTAGTTCTTCCTAAAACCATTCTTACTATTTATTGGGAGGGGGGTTAGAGGTCCATGAACTCCAGTGGGTATTTTATAGCATTGAATTTTTGGTGATAGTGTGAGATCCTTACTCATGGCTAAATCTAGGGCAGTGCTTTCTTCTATAACATGCATTAGAACTCCAATACCTAGTTTAGTTTTTTTTTCTAGTTCTCTGTGTCAGCAGACAGGAAATACCTGGCTCATGTTTTTTGCTACTGGGGTGTGAGTTAACTCCCTTAGGGAGTTTTCTGTGGGTGTAGGATTACTTCTCATCACTCTTGCTGATTTTCATTCATTAGTCCAATGCCTATCCTTACCACACCTTCTACAAATTCTTGAAGGCTGAGGTCTTCTAGAGAAGTCTCTAGGAACTCTTTGTCTATAATTCCTTTTCAAATGACCACAGCAGCCATGTTGCTGGATTAAAATTCATCTACAGGAACCCATACCTAGTAGGTATATAGTTACTTAGATAGATAGATAAATAGATAGATAGATAGATAGATAGATAGATAGATAGATAGATAGATAGATAGATATAGGCGAGGAGCTTAGGAAAAGCCAATAATTACTGTTAGAAAAAGAGAAATAAAATGATTCCTAATGACACTGATATATTCACAGATTAGAGCCTTGTTCATCCATCATCAGAGAAATTCTTTCCTTGAGCAGATGGGAACAAATACTATGACCCATAACCAGATAATATGTAGAATGTGAGATCTTAGAACACTCAGCCTTAAATGGATTTATCCATCAAATCTTTCCCCCTAGGTTCAGGAAACCCTTCAGAAAAGGAAAATAAAGAGTGAAAAAGCCACAGGGTATGGAGGACACCAAGAAAACAATACCTTTTAAACACAACAGGACCAAAGCACATATAAACTCATGGTGACCTATGTAGCAGGCGTAGAACTTGCATGGGTCTGCACCAGATCGAAGCTTGGAGCTGAAAGTAGACAACATCCCCCATCTAGCCAAACTAGCCTGAAATAATATGAAAATACCTCCTTTCAATAAAAGAAAAAAGTAACACAAATCTGTAGTATTCATAAATACAATGATAGAAATAATGGAAATATCATTTTTCACAGTTCTGCAGGGAAGGGAAATCTTGGAATATTTCTAACCAAGCAAGTGAAAAATGTGTATAATAAAATCTTTACTACATTAATGGAAGAAATTAAAGAACATACCAGAAGATGGAAAGATCTCCACTATATATTGGTAAGAATAATACAGAAAAAAATGGCCATACTAACAAAAGCAATCTACAGATCCTATGATAATTCTAGTAGACTTCTTCACAGAAATAAAAAAAGTTAACAATTTTCAATTGTATATTGAAACACAAAAACCCCACGATAGCCACAACAATCCTGAACAACCAAAGACTTGATGGAGGTATCGGCAATCCTGTTTTAAACTTGTAACTAAGAGCTATAGTCATAAAAAAGAGCATGGTATTGGCATAAAAACAGACATGGTAATCAATGGAACCAATTACCTGGAAGATTATAGAAGAGAGAGGAGGAAAGACTGAAAATCAATGGCACAGGAAAGGCTCTCTGAATATGATATTAATAGCAGAGGCACTAAAGAACAACACATGATATATGGAAATTCATGAAACTGTAAAGGTTTTTGTTTTTGTTTTTTTTTACAGCAAAGGACACTGTAATTCGAGGAAAGTAGCCAGCTACCACATGAGAAAAGCCTCATACCATTTATACATCTGATATAGGACTAATATCAAAAGCATATAATTTTTTAAATAGCCATCAATAAATCAAATGAACCAACTAAAAACAGGATTTGGAATTAAGTAGAAGTCTCAAAAGAGAAAACAAATTAGCTTAACAAAGTGTTCAATACTATTAGTCATGAAAGAAATAAAAATCAAATCTACTTTGAGATTTCAACTTACAACAGTCACAACTGATAAGATCAATAAAACAAATGGCAGCTCATGCTAGTGAGGATGTAGGAAATGGGAAGTCTTATTTTTTGCTGGTGGAAGTGTAAACTTGTACAGCCACTATGGAAATCAGTATGGCAGTTCCTCATGATGATAGGAATTGATCTACCTCAAGATCCAACTATACCATCCTTGGGCTCATATTCAAAAAACTCTAAATTCTACTTCACAGAAATTCGTTCATCCATGTTCACCACTTCCTTTTTCATAACAGCCAGAATTGAAAACAGTATAGATGTTCATCAGCTCATGAATAGGTAATGAAAATGTGGTACATTTACACAATACGATACTATTCACTTATTAAAAATAAAACAAAATGAAAAGTGCAAGTAAATGAAGGAAGTTAGAAAAAATAATCTTATCGAGTGAAGTAACACAGACCCCAAAAGCCAAATACTCTATGTTTTCTTTTATATATGGATCTCAGACTTTAAGCATTTCATAGACCTGCTACAATCTGGGTAAACACAGAGGTTAGATAGCTGGTAAGGGACTAATAAGAAGACAAGGCTTTTCCAGGAGGGGAAAGTGAATGCATTGTTATGGAGAGACAGGGGGGATACTACAGTGGGAGGGGGATGGAGGAGATTGGTGAGGTATTGACAACTAATGCTTAGGGCCATTTGAGGACACACATGGCAACCTGTAACCATAGCAGCATCCTAAAATGTATTCAAATAATAAAGAAATCTAAATAGAGTCATGAAATAATGGAAGACAATAACCCAAATAGATCTCTTTCACCACCAAGTGGAACTGCCCATGCCAAGACCTCCATTGCTGGTAGGAATGTAAAATTGTACAACGACTTTGGAAAACAATTTGGCACTTTATCAGGCAATGAGAAATAGCGCTTCCTCAAGATCCAGCTCTACCACTCCTACGCATATATTCAAAATATGCTCAAGAACACAACAAGGACATTTGCTCATCTTAGCAGCTTTATTTGTAATAGCCAGAACCTGGAAACAACCCAAATATCCCTCAACGGAGAAATGGATCTAGAAATAGTGGTACATTTATACAATGGAATACTATTCAGCAATTAAAAACAAGGAAATCATGAAATTTTCAGGCAAATGGTGGGATCTAGAAAAGATCATCCTGAGTGAGGTATACCAGAAGCAAAAAAGATACACATGGTATATACTCACTTATAAGTGGATACTAGATATATAATAAAGGACAAACATATTAAAATCTGTACACCTAAAGAAGCTAAGCAAGAAAGAGGACCTTGGGCAAGATGATCAAGCCTAACTTAGAAAGACAAATGGGATGGACATAGGAAGTAGGAGAAAACAGGAAACAGGACAGGAGTCTACCACAGAGGACCTCTGAAAGACTCTACCCAGCAGTGTATAAAAGCAGATGCTGAGACTCATAACAGCAGAGCGCAGGGAATCTTATGAAAGAAGGGAGAGATAGTAAGACCTGGAGAGGACAGGAGCGCTCCAGGAAGAGCAATAGAACCAACAAATCTTGACACAGGGGTCTTTTCTGAGACTGATGCTCCAACCAAGGACCATTCATGGAGATAACCTAGAACTCCTGCTCAGATGTAGCCCATGGCAGCTCAGTGTCCAATTGGGTTCACTAGTAAGGGGAAGAGGGACTATCTCTGACATGAACTCAGTGACAGGTTCTTTGACCTCCCCACCCCTGAGGGGAGAGCAGCCTTTCCAGGCCACAGAGGAGGTCAATGAAGCCAGTCCTGATGAGACCTGATAGGCTAGGGTCAGATGAAAGGGGAGGAGTACCTCCTCTATCAGTGGACTTGAAGAGGGGCATGGGAGGAGATGAGGGAAGGAGGGTGGGGTTGGGAGGGAATGAGGGAGGAGGCTACGGCTGAGATAGAAAGTGAGTAAACTGTAATTAATATAAAAAATAAAAATTTAATTAAAAAATATTGGTTACTAATAGTTGAATCACTGACTAAAGCGAATCCAAGAAAACCATAATCAACTCAGACTATTGTCAAGGCTGTGGTTTGCTCTACACAATCTAAGAGTAGTAAACTATTGATGAAAACAAAACTTACGTATCTTATGGAACACAGAAATTGACTTGGTACTGAAAGGTACTGTGCATGCTAACAGAAAAGAAAGGTAACCATCAACTCAATTAAAGTCCCCGTTATCTACAATGGTGATCTGCTAATGCAAGATGTGCAATGAAGAGGAATACAAATGTTTGTGGAGTAACTATCTACTTTCTGATTATATTTAAGGTCTACTCCATGAGACAGAGCCCGAGTCCGACACTGCTGGTCTGGCCAAAAGCCTGAGATTATATTGTCCAAAGGCCAAGAAGAAAACAAGACAACAACAAAAAAAAAATAAAAGTGTTGTTCTGCTAAAGGATCATAGCAGTATTAGGACTCCTACTGACATCTCACTATTCCCATAGGTAAGTACTTTACTCAGCTATCACCTGAGAAGCTTCTTCTCATAGCAAATGTGAACTAATGCAGAAATGCCAAATGGCCCACTGGACAACACACATAGTGTAACATTTCAGAATACTCAGTCATAAATGGAATGTCTCCATCAAACGCTTCCTCTCGGTGCTCAGAGATTTCTGTGAAAGAGAAGGAGGAGGGATGGTAAATGCCAGAGGTGATGGATTGATAACTCTAAGGAAACAGTGTGTTCCAGACACAACGAATCTGAGTCACTTACAAACTCAGACTGGCAGCCTGCACAAGTTCAAGTTGAAAAGAAGGGATTTAGTTGACATTTAGATGAGGAAATGGACATTTGCTCTCACTTCTAATAAAAAAGATATTTGGAACTGGTGCCCACTTTCAAGGAAAAGGTAAATGTTCTCCAATAGTGTTTCAGCGGATATTAGCCACACCTAAATGTAGGCCCATGCACAAAAGTCAACACAAAACAAATTCGGCGGTATTCTCCCAGACTTTTTGTCTCATCTTGCAGTATTTGGATATTTTGTGCCTTATTCATCATTTGTTTTTTATATTTTGGTTTTTAGTTTGTGTTTTTCTGAGTTTTTTTTAACAATCTTTCTTGTTTTTGTCTGGTGTGAGGGTGTGTGTGTTTCAGGAGAGAGGTAGGAGACAGAGAGAAGTGGGGAGGGAAAAGGAGGAGGCATGGAGTTGAGTGCATGGGGATGTAGGAATGATATAGGAAGAGTTGGGAGAGGTTAAGCTATGATCAAAATATAATATAGAAGAAGTTTTTTCAATTAAGAATAAGAAGAAGACTGAAAAAGACTTGTAGATTTGATCTGCAGATTATCTCAAGTAGCTTTTCAGTCACGTTTTTTTTTTCAAGTTTGAAAATTGAAAAATTAACTTTTATTATCCTGTTTCAATTGTTGCTTAGGAAGCTTACTGCCTCTGTCTACTAACTAGACCTAGTCCTAGAAGCTTTTTTCCACCACACAATCTAATTCCACCAATCTTTTCTAATCTCTAGCTTCTTTTCATTCTCTGGATCATTCTGTCTTAATCTGAGTTCTTTCTCTGCAACCTGTTTCTCTGTTATTGTCCCAGTAAAACACACATACACACACACTCTCTCTTTCTCTCTCTCTGTATTGCCCCTTAATTAGCTTCCTTTTCCTCTCTCTTCTCTTGAAAGTTGGGTGTATCCTAGTCTGTTAATTTTTTCTCTGATTTGTCATTTTTTCTGCCACACTTTCAAACATGGGTGATTCCTTCTACAAGCTTTCTGTACCTTTCATTGCTTGGGATTAAAGGTGTATACCACCATGCCTGAACCTAAGTGCTTCTTTACCTGAAACTTGCTCTAAACCAAGCTGGCCTTGAACTCAGATCTGCTTGCCCGTGTCTCCTGGAGTGTGTTTGTGTTCCAGCCTGAGCACACAGACCTAGAAGGTCTCTGGATGTGATCTCTTGTCAGAGCAGCCATGTTCTGAATTAAAATTCCTCTACAAGCATTCCCAAAATTTACAGATGAAGAACACATCATTTCAGACTGTCCCACACGTCAACTCTGAAGTCAACAAACATGTTATTAAATTAATTTCTCTAAGTTCTGAAAGAATTGAAGATCATTGAGGTCCAGGTGATATCTGCATCTCTTTGTGGCTCTAGTTTCTACGACCCATCCATAGTATGTTAGGATCATTTTCACTTTTCTTAGCTTTTTCCTTCCCAAATTACTACTAAAATGCATTGGGGAAACAGTTGTCGGTCTGTAAATTGAGCCTTGAATTTTAAAATATGCTAAGTACCATAGTTAACTATGTATTGTTGTGATAAAAGACCATGTCCAAAACAACTAATTGAAGAAATAGTTTGTTTGGGAGTTACGGTTTCTGAGGGTTCAAGTCTCTGACTAGCACGGCAGGGTGCATAGGTCGGTGCTGCAGCAGCATCTGAGAGCATATGCTGCAATGCACAAAGAGGAGGAAGAGAGAGAAACACTCATTGCAGCAATAGCACAGATCTTTCAAATATTGGCCCTCAGTGACATACTTTTCACAAATCCAGACCTTCTAATCCTTCTTACACAGTTCCATCAGCCAGTGACCAAATATTCAAACATATCCTGTGGGATTATCCTATTCAAATTGCCACAGCAACTCAATTCTGTGGACTAAATTCTCAACTAAGAAAGATATAGTGTTTATAATGACAGCACATAAATGTGCGCATCTAGCTTATATCCTTATATATGTATCAACAGGATGTATACATTTTAAAGCCTTCAAATCTCGATGTGATCCTGATCCCATTCATTCAATAAAGCAATTTTAGTTAATATTACAAACCTAATGTATGAAGTAATTACTATAGGATTTGGTATTCTAACATTTTTAATTTTAACCACGTTCTTGCAGGAGAAGAAATATCGCCATTTTATATGAAGGAAGTCCAAGCTCAGAGAGTTTCAATTAGCTCCAGCTGTTAGAAGTGGAATTGGAATATAAATGTAATTGCAAATGTGGTGGTGTGTGTCTGCTCATGTCTGCTCTGGTTACAGCTCAAGCACCACTCACATGACAGGGCTAGGGCTCAGTCACGCATGCTACATTACATGAATTTTATGTTGCTGTGATAAAATGTCCTGAAAAGGAGAGATTCAAAGAGAAAGTGTTTATTTGAGCTCATAGTTCAAGTACATCATGATGAAATTCCTGGAGATTAAGGTATCTGGATATTGTGTGTCTTTTGTCAAGAAGGTGAGTGTGAACAGTGCTTGTGCTCAGGTAACTGTCTCTTCTCCATGTAGTCAGGACACAGACCATAGGACGCTGCTGCCCATAGGATGCTGCTGCCCTTAAGACACTGTTGCCCACAGATTGCTGCTGCCAGAGGGCACTGTGGCAAATCTTAAGGGCTGGTGCACCCAACATAATGAACTAGACAAGAATTCCTCCCTGGCCTGCTCAGAGGGCTGCTTCCTAGGTGAGTCTAGCTTCTTCCAATTTGACAGTCAGTGTTAACCACCACACATGTTCCTCAGCCATGAGCAGTGAGTCCCATAAGGACAGACTTCCTTCTTTTTTTTCCTCCTCACTCAGAGCTGCATAGATTTTGCAAGTGAATTATGTGGCTCTCATAATTGTGTTTAATTATTGGATTTAACAATAATGTGTGATTCAATATGCATTTTCCCCATTTATATTTGTTGATTGATGTTCAACAAAGCATTTCCAAAAGATACAAATTAAAATCTAAGAACATTCATCAATAAAACCAGGTTGGGGATAAACTTAAAATATGGGGAAGGAGGTGGGGTGGGAGGAACTGGGAAGCAAAGAAAATGATTAGACTATTTTTGCACAGAAAAAAAATTAAACAAACAGGAAGATCTGGGAAAGGAATCAGACCATATTGCACAAAACCAAAATTTAAACGGGCAATACAACAATTAGACCTTAATTATTAGCAGGCTACCCTGGAAATAAAGCCTTAGACACTTCTTTCAATGATCTTAACAAACTGTTTACATTTATAATACATTCTGATGATGACTTATATATTATACTCTAAAATAAATGCCACAGAATAACAAAATGGTATGTTAATTTTAAGGCCTTGATGTCTGTCACTGGTTGTAGCTTTGTTGATAATTAAATCCCCTCCTAACAATTAATGAATCTCAAAAGACTGTATTTTCCTCATCAGTACAAATTGCCCTAAGCCAAAGTAGTAAAAACATCCTAGAAATCAAAACAAATTGCATCATTTAATTAAGCTAATTGTAAACATTTTAACACTTCTTATGAGAGTAATTAATATTTGATGTCGTGAAAAAATATGAAAGCAAAAGACATTTAACAATTTAAATATTGGAGTTTGACTTGGCGAACATCTTGAGTGTGGTATAATTAATTGTCAAAAATTAAATATCCCAACTTCTTTCTCTCTAGATAGTCAAATCCACATAGAATGGAAACATTACTAGGAGATAAAACATTAGCAATATATATTTACTATTAATATGTTAATTATATTTTCTTACTAAGAACACAAAGATATAATTACAATACATTAATTGACAAACAATGAAGTGTGTAATACAGGAAAGACATTTGCCTTTCATGAGTTGTATTGATATCCTAGATTTTCTAGACTCTGGCCATCACCTAACATAGTATACAGTGATTTAGCCCTTCCTGAAACAAGAGTAGGGTACATAAGAAAGGCATGACCCAAATCCCCAAAGGATCTGTTCAATATTTACAACAGCATGTGAATGCTCTGTAATTTTGTTTCTTTGCCACTTTGTCATTTTGGTCCTATATTTTGTTTGACTATTATGCCATCGCAGATGGTTTTATGACCTCAGGTGCATGTAATAAGATTTCTCTAAAATGATGCTAATTAATCTTCACTGCCTCCACTTTCTGAACTCACATCCTTTATTTTAATCAGCCTCCATAAAAGTTCATCTCTATTGTTTACCTTGATCAGGTCTATGTTGGTTCACCAAATTTAGTGTTTATTTCTCTAATGACTATGTCTGTATCTTTTAATTGTTTTTCTGTTTGTCTCTAATGCAAATGCATCTAAATTATGTTTCTCATTATTGTGACAAAATACCCCATTAAAGAAACTTAGGAAGAAAGTGTCTCTTTTGACTCACAATTTGATGGCAAAGCCCATAAGAGTGGAAGTCGGGTCAGCAGAGGCTCAAAGCAGCTGGTCACCCTGAGCTCCCACAGCATGGAACAGAGAAATACAGACTGGAGCTTGGCTCAATTTCTCCTTTGTTGTCAGTCCTGGACTCAGCAGCCCATGGGACTGTGCTGCAGAGATTAAGAGACAGGCTTTCATCTTAGCAAGAGTGGGTAAAATAGAAAAATGAATGACAACTAATGCTTAAGTGGATGTGAGGAAAGAGAAACACTTGGTCACTGCTGGTGGAAGTGCAAGTGTGCAGCTAGTGCGAGAATCAGCACGAAGGGTCCTCTAAGAGGCAGAAAGAGCTCTATTACATGGTGTTGTAAAGTACTAAAGGAATCGATATTCTACTATCAGCTCCTTCATGCTCATTGCTGTTCTAGTCATTACAGCTAGAAAAGGAAGGTAGCTTAAATGTCCGTAAACTGAGAAAGTGGTATGTTTGCACACAATATAGTTACTCAGTTCTTTAAAAAGTGAATTATGAAGTCCACAGAAAAATGGAGTTGGAAACAAGCATCTTGAGCATGAAATCCAAGCCAAGTAAAACAAACTTTATAGGTTTTCTCTCATTTGTGGTGTCACTTTTGAATCAGCAGACACATGTGTTCCATTAGGAAAACCAAGAATTATTAGAAAATTAGCAAGGAGCTGGAAGGGTGAGGGCTTTCAAAGAGAGACAGTCAGAATGCAGGAGTGTAAATGGTTAAAGGGGGGATAATGCCACAGGAATAGTTAAGTGGCAGGTGGAATGGGAGAGCAAGGTGGATTAGGGAACATGGGAACTATAAAGGACACTAGAGACATTTCAAACTGACATATGGGAATTTACCAATCTGGAAGCTTCCTAACATACAAACATGTCTATTAAAAGAACTGATGTGGAATTAGACTGCAATGACGCAACAACACCCTACAAGACATTAAAGTAAAACAAACAAATGTTCAGTTCAGAAACGGGTTACGTCTTTTGGAGTTATTGGCAAATGGGTTCTTAGAGACTCCCCTAACATGATAAGATATTGCTAATGCTATTGGTTACCTTGCAGAACTTCACTGTAAGAGCCAATTGTTGAGCACACCACAAATTTGAGTCACAGAACTCGGAGAACGCAAGCTGATAGTTCCAGGAAGTTTCTATTGACTGTTACAATACTGAAAAGTCACACACGCCATACTGGGAAGGAAAGTCAATTGCCAGCCCTGCCCTTCTTTGAACCCTGTGAGCTTCAGCAATGACTAACCTAGCAAGACTTGCCCACTGATACAGTAGTGGCAAAATTATTATGGGGACATATAACCAATATATGACTGGAGGTAAAGCCCAATCCACAAGTTGAAACCCATATCAGAGCCAAGAACCTACAGCTGGGTGGGTCAGAGACTGTTACCAATATTCTAACAAGTAGTAAACTGACTCCCAATGACTTCTATGTATAACCATAGGTTAGTGCTGCTACAAACCCTCCTCAGAGAAGCTTCATTCTGTTATCAATACAGAAAACCAGTAAATGTACTGGGAGAATAAAAGGCTGAGGAATTCTTAACCCTAAATGTGACTGACCTCTATGGCTCAAAGATCTTTGCATAAGAAGGACTGAAAACATTGTCAGTAACAAAAGCAGTGGATCTCTACAAGAAAACCATCTTTCTGGACACAGCAGAAAGGAGTAAATCTTGGAGGACTAGAGAGAGCAGTGAATGCACTCAAAATACATTTTATTTTCAAGGAAATAAAAGACAGAGAGAGAAAGAGAGAAAACCCTCATCTCTGGGAACACCCACACTAACGTGCCCAGAACTATATCGTTGAGGTATCTCCAACTCTATATAAGCAAACAATGAATTCTGTTTTCCAAGGGAGACTCACTAGGGAAACAAACTACTCTTTTTAAAATATTTATTTAAATTCTTTATTAATTACACTTTATTCACTTTGTATCCCCCCTGTAGTCCTCTCCTTCCTCCCATCCCAATCCCTCCTTTCCTCCCCTTTCTGCATGCACGTCCCTCTCCAAGTCCACTGATAGGGGAGGTCTTCTTTTCCTTCCTTCTGATCCTAGTCTATTATGTCTCATCAGGAGTGGCTGCATTGTCTTTCTCTTTGGCCTGGTAAGGCTGCTCCCCCCTCAGAGGGAAGTGATTAAAGAGCAGGCCAACTACTTTCAAGGGTGGGCTGCACGCTCAGAAGTAAAGAACCAACAGAACACAAATTCAGCAGCATCTTTCAACATTTCTTGTCTCCGAGTGTCATGTCTAGCCTTTGGATGTTTTGCTTTGTTTTTTATTTAACTTTGTCTTTTTGTTTTATTTTATCTATATTTTCCTCTCTTCTACCCTGCAGGTCCTTTTGGTAGATATTATGGCTTCCAGCTTAGTGTTTTTATGGAATTCCTGACTATGTGATCGAGGGGGTCTCTGCATCTCTTTATTAGGCTCTGTTCATTCTGTTCCTTTTGTCCTATTCTAAAATGTTAATTTTTATTTTATTTTAATTTTAACCCTTAGAATCCTGCAGTGTGTTTGTTTTCTAATGTGAGACAGAAATAGGGGAGATGTAGGTTGAGGGGAGATGGGAAGGAACTGGCAGGAGTAGAGAAAAGAAAAACTGTTTAGAATATATTATGTGAGAAAAAATCTATTTTCAATTAAAGTAAAAAATATTTTAAAAAAAATAGGAAGAAAATGAGAATTATCCATGGCATTATCTTATCTGGTCTTCCTCCTAGCCCCCTTACTCTAGAGCAACCTTTTCACTCTCAACTATTTAATCTTATCCTTAATTCCTCTGTTTTAGGTTCCAGGTAATCTCAGACAAATCCAGTTTTACAAAAGAAAAATAACTTTTGTCAGTTTTTATAATTTTTACCATGAGATCTGTTTTTCATATTCCACATCCTGCTTCTCAATATCTTCCTGAGTGTGTTGAACACAGAACTTTCACTCAATGTGTCTGAAACATATGGTTCAGTTCCGTACTACCCCATTGACTAGCTTTCTCTGTATCTGTTAGAATATTTTTCTCATCATATACTACTAAGGTAGAAATGTTAAGAAGCTTCACACATTTACAGATGCTATCTGAGCATTACATTTCTTTTTATGATTTATGATATCCCAGTCATACCTACAGTCAAGGCTTAGACTGGAACGTAGCTATCTGAAACACAGATGCAGATGTGGTGGATTCAAAGGATGCCTTTATGAGTGCCAGGTATCATTCATAGTAATGAAATAAGACAGTAAAAATAATGATTTTCCTGGCAGGCTCAATTGAACCTTAAGCCCTCTGAAAGGTTTATACACAATAGAACACTATTACGTCTCTTAGCACATATGCTACAGAATGCTTTCTGTTGTCCTCAGGTGGCTCCAGTTTAGCAAAGCTCTGAAACAGACTTCTGCTGGCAAGTCACCCTCTGTGCTCAGAATAACAGAGTGGCGGCCTCAACCGGTTTTCTCTCAGACCTCAAATGGATTCATTATCACGTTTGAAAAGCACCTTCACTTGTTCTCTTAACTATAAATTCTCATCTTTTCCTCCTGTGTAGTCTCCCTTTTCCTCCATGTCTTTCATACTCTGCCACTGTGCAGGCCATAGACCATGCAATCAATCAATATTGATAATGCCTCACTCATTCTATTCATGTCTTCACATCACACTCTAAATTGCATCCAAACCCTTTGGCCAGTCCCATAACACTCCATAATTTGAGGACTGAACATATTTCTGTTTCTGGCAATACTGTCTTGTTTTCTGTTCTCCATGGATTCCAAGTGTCATGATTCAGAAACTTCATAGTTCTGCTTCTTCTTCCTGAAACATTCTCAACGGATTTTAGGTGTGCAACTTTTCATCATTTCTATTTTTTTGTCTGAGTTTGTAGCTGCCTTATTTAGACAACAACCTTTCACTATCATCCTACTCTGCCTGCTATTCTTCATCTGTCACTAAATGCAAATTCATGTGTGTGCATTTACTTATCTGTTGATCCTCTGTCATTCCCAGTGAGAATGTGAGCACCACCACACCAGCGACTTGTCTGTCTCCATTACACAGAGCATTGTGCAGCACAGCGAGAGATTTCAATGATGACTTCTTGAATAAATTAGTCAAAAAAGTGAATGTGAGATGATAATTTTTAGTGGTTCAAGTAAGACTAAATATAATTAATTCCCATAGCAAAAACCAATATAAACTCTTCTTCTATTTGGTAAATAATATCTAAAATGCACTGAATACTAATTTTAAATGTTAACTTTATTCCTACATATTACACTGTAAAGTAGGACAATATTTTTGAGCTGATTCACAAGTCATTGAGGTAGCTTTTATGTGGTCAAAAAGTGAAATAAGAAACAAGGTCTGTGACATTTAGGCTCCAGGCAGTTAAAAGAACTCTTAAACCTCACTGCAACAAAGGGACTAGGATGTGGACCGAGGGAGCACAAGGCACCTTGGAAGCCAAAGGAAATAAATGTGGTGTTATTCTGCCACAGGGGCTACAAATGATGAATGTAGACTGACCTCTGAAACCTATATATTAAAAACAGTTCCTACCACATGGGAATCTGCTGCTTATGCTGCAGTGAGCAAGTGCTGTGTTTATCAGTGTTCATAAGTGTGACTCCTTCCTTTATACGGGGAGCTGTGGCTTTCAGCAACTTCACAGATTTCCCCTTTCATACATGCTGTTCCTTGCAAATCACAGTTCAAACATGCAGCAGTGTTGGCTGTATTCAACACCTATCAAAGTTTCTTCTTATATTATTTTATCTGTTTTTTTTTCTATTTTCTGTGATCATTTGCTTTAACTTCATTTCTGATCTAATGTAGATGTGATTCAGAAGCTACACCAAAAAAAGCAACAGAAACTACAGGTAATAAAATGAAAACAGACCAGATTTATTAAATACTATCTTGTCAATGTCAGCAATAATCATTTATGTTTGTCTGTGTTACCATATCTAGTTTTCTAAAAAATTTTATTGTGACTCTTATGTTTCCAAATTTCATCCTTGATATGGTAATTACAATACTAGTTTTTTTATATATATATAAAGAAAATATATATATATATTTGTATATATATATATAAAGAATTATGTTAAAATATATAAAGAAATATAAACGTGTTCTGGAAAGTAAATCTTACAATATTTTACTCTGTCCTTATTTGCTCTTACATAAGATCTTATGTTCTTTTCCCCATTTATTTTCAAAGTTTATCAATTAGCAATAGCAACACAGCTTTTTCTCTGAGTTGAAAATAAAATCACATAATTATTGCTACAAGATTAAACATTTCTTTCCCAGATCCTAAATCATGAACTCTTTTAGGAAATACATGAGAACCTAAATTTCATCACTAACAGTGATGTAAACGCTCTGGACACAGTAAGGGTCTGTAATCCCGGCACGCAGCAGACCAATGTAGAAGGATCCCTGAGGCTCACTGGCCAGCTGTGCTAACCAAACTGCTGAGCTCCAGGTACACTGAGGCTCCATGTTTCCAAATGTAAGGTGAGGAGTAATTGACAACAATGCCCAGCACTGAATTCTGTCCTCCAGAGAAAAGCACACATGTGCACTGGTACACACAGATATGCGTGAATATGGACATAAAATTTTAAGTTATAGCTGTTATTTCAATTTTGATTAACATGTTGACAATTGACAAAGCTGAAAACCATTTCATGTATCTGTTGTCCATTTTTATGTCATCCTTAAAAAATTAACTATGAAGTATTTTGCTCATCTTTTTATTATTAAATTTTTCTGATATTTTCAGAAGATTTTTTATTAGTTAACTTATTTATTTAATTTATATCTCAATATCAGCTTCCCCTCCCCCCTTTCCTTCCAGTCCCTCCCTCATCTTTCCTTTTCCCCCACTATCCTCTCCTCTTCTCTTCCCTTTCTCCGCAAAAATGGAGAGGCCTCAACCAAGCATGGCATATCAGGTTGCAGTAGGATTAAGGGCATATTCTCCTATTGAGGCTTGACAAGGCAGTCCAGTGAGGGGAAAAGAATCAAAACAGAGTCTCTGCTCCTGCTGTTAGGACTCCCACGTGAAGACTGAGCTGCACAACTATTACATATGTGCAGAGGGCCTAGGTCCTGCCCATGCATGCTCGCTGTTTGGAAGTTCAGTCTCTGTGAGTCCCTAGGAACCAAGTTTAATTGATTATGTAGGTTTTCTTGTGGTGTCCTTGATCACTCTGGCTCCTTCAGTCCATTCTTCTTTTCCACAAGACTCCCCGAGCTCTCATGTTTGTTGTGGGTCTCTGCATTTGATTCTACCTGCTGCTGGGTAAAGCCTCTCATAAGACAGTTATGCTAGGCTTCTGTCTGCAAGTATAGCAGAGTATCATTAATAGTTTCAGGGGTGGGCTCTCTCTCATGGCATGGGACTCAAGTTGAGCCAGTCATTTTCTGACTTTCTGCCCCATCTTTATGCCTGCACATATTGTAGGCAGGAAAAAATTGTGGGTCGAAGGTCTTGTGGCTGTTTTTGTGTCCAAATCTCTCCATTGGAAGCATTTTCTGGTTACAGGAGATGGTTGTTTCAGGTTCCATATCCCTCATTGCTAGGAGTCTTAGCTAGGGTCACCCTCAGAGATGACTGGGATTTTCCATTGTCCTGGGATTCTAGCTTGTCCCAGAGATGACCCCTATTTCAGTGCTCTTTCCTCTGTTCTCCTTGAACTTGATCCCTCCTGTTTCCCAACTCATCTGTTTTCCCACCCAGTCCCCTCCTTCCATCTCTCCCCACAGGTCTATTCTGTTTCCCCTTGGGCCCTCCTTGTTATTTTTCTTCTTAGGGCATGTGGATTGTAGCATGGTTATCCTGTACTTTATGGCTAATATCCACTTAGGAGTGAGTACGTACCATATATATCAAGTGTGCACTGATCACTCTCATCTGCTGTCCTATCTCCCTTGTAAGTCTATCTACCCACTTCCTTTACTACAGATCTCTTTCTCACATTTGTTTTGGTTTGTAACTCACTAAGTTTAACCATTTCTAGGACAATAGGTTTAGAACTGTCTCTGCTGGGCTCAGTGGTGGGAGCACAGGAGAAAATATCCTTTCTAGTATCCATGCCTATCCAATAGTTTGGGAGTAAGGGACAGGACCCCATGAGCCCTTCCTCTGTTTACAACAGGGCCAGTCTTGTTTAAGCTCACTCAAGTAACCACAATGGCTAGGCTTTTGCAATTGCAATGGCTATATCATACCTAGAAGACAGCCATTCAAATTATCTTCCAGCTCTTACATTCTCCTTACCCCTCTTTCACAGCGTATCCTGAGCCGTAGAGAGAGTGGTATAAATGTCCTGGTTAGGGATGAGTCAACAACTGTCTCTGATTTTCCTCATTTCTCAGCCAGATGCCTGCAATGAAGCCACTATTCTCTGGAAATATAGGCTTCTCTGATTATACCATAGACAGAAGCTACTTGTAGTCTTAATCATATGCATATCTGCCTTATACATATCTGTGTTTATACCATCGACAGAAGCTACTCACAGTCTTAAACACAGATATGTGTAAGGCAGTAGATAAGATGTTGTTTTAGTTGAATAATAGCAGTGAGTTTCCCCTTGGGCGTAGGACTCCCGAACCTGAGATGCTGACACTTGTCCATCTCTAATTTGATTTCTTTGGCTCTGCAGCTTATTGTTTTGTTTTTCTCCTCTAGCAAATGAGCTGCAGAGTTTTGCATGCATATTTCACCCTTATCACATATATGTTATTCAGAAATTTCCTTTGATTCCTCAACTGTCTATCATTGACTAGTCTCTTTCCTGTTCAAAAATGCCTCAACGTAGCCTCACTCAAATTTTTGTAACCCTGCTGAAGCTCTTTTTATATCTAAGTAATTTTTGACAGCATGTATCAAACAGTTTTCCTTTCTCTTAGGAATTACAGTGTCAGATCCTTAGTTGAAGAATTTAATCTATTGTGATGATTTTTGAATTAAAAAGCTATCTTTAGTAGATAAATTAAAACATTAAGACTAACAAGCACATGGATGGGCCAAAATCATTGTATGTTGGTGGAATTTAGGACAGTGAGTGCAGACATTACAAATTTTCTCTGTGAGTGCTGAAAAATAATCAAAACAGAACTACTATATATCTCAGTCTGTTTTCTACTATGAAAACAAATGCAACAGAATGGGTAATAAATAAAGAAAATCAATTTGTTTCTCACTTTTTTGAAAACTGTGAAGTCCATTTTCAAGGTCCTGGCACCTGGCAAGGACTTCCTGCTGTCTCACAATTTTGCCATGGGCATCACCTGCAGAAAGGGGGAGTGGGTCAGTGTAGGTTATTTTTCCTGTTCTTACAAAACTGCTGTGGAGGCGCCATTATATTGACCTTCTGTAACATGAACTGCTTCACAAAGTTTCTTTCTATGCATATCAATAACATATGAATTTGGGAATAAGCACAATGCTTGTGTACTAGGGCCACACATTCCGCCAATAGTGGTCAATGACATAGGAAGACAACACCAGGAGAAAAAAAAAAAACTGACTCTCTAGATCTCTAGGAATGATTGTATTCTCAGGCCTATACCTGAGAAGGGCAGAAGTTAAGGGGCAGAGCTAAGGCTCACAGGCTTGGAGGACAAAAGGATCACAGGAGAGGAGAAAGGTACAACAGGTAGAGGAGAAAGGAGGAAACAGAGCTTCCACAGGTGAGCGTGAAGAAAAGCACACGAACAGATCAGCATAGATGGATGAAAATCGCCCGGATGAGAAGTATAAGCAAGTATTTCCTGAATTGTGAGTGGGAAGTAGCTCAGATAAAAATTATTAGAGCAGGGGGTCTAGGTAATATCCATGCATGATCCTTGGCTGGAGTATCAGTCTCGGAAAAGAACTCTGTGCCAAGATTTCTTGGTTCTGTTGCTCTCCTTGTGGAGCTCCTATCCTCTCCAGGTCTTAAAATTTCCCACTTCTTTCATAAGATTCCCTACACTCTAACCAAAGTTTGGTTATGAGTCTCAGCATCTGCTTTGATACCCTGCTGAGTAGAGTCTTTCAGACTCTGTGGTAGGCCCTCTGTGGTAGGCTCCTGTCCATTCCTTGTTTTCTCCCTCCTCTGATGTTGATCCCATTTGCTTTCTGAGCAACTTCTGTAGGGTCCTCCTTTTTTAGCTTCTTTGGGAGTTTAGATTTCCCTAGTAAGGGGAGCAGGTGCTGTTCATACTGATTCTTTGATCACATACCCCTGGGGCGGGGGAGGTAAAACCTTATGAGGCCACAGAGGAAGACAATGCAGCCAGTCCTGATGAGAACTGATAGGAAAGGGTCAGATGGAAGGGGAGGAGGACTCCCCTATCAGTGGACTTGGCCAGGGGCATGGGAGGAGACAATGGGGGAAGAGCGGGGTTGGAAGGGGATGAGGGAGGGGCTATAGTTGGGATACAACATGAATAAAGTATAATAATCAAAATAAATAAATTATTAGAACAATTGACATGGGATAGAGGCTGGGAGGATAATGATAGTAAAGAGGGTTAACTCTGCCCTTCCCAGATAAAATGAGGCTCATTTAAAATCTATCAGTGTTTGTGTCTTTTATTGATTAGACAGTGGGTTAAATTAATTACATGTTTTGATAATAAACATCACAGTCAATTTTTATTTTCAACAACAATAAGTGACCCTTCAACTCCTTCTAGAAATACATTTACTTCTATTGCCAACTTTTTTTTATTTTTTGCATATGTGTGGTTTGCATGTGTACATGCTTGTTTAAACCTGTGCAAGTGCATGTATGTGTATGTCTGTAGAGGCCACAGGCAGACATGGGATTCTTCCTTAATCTCTCTCCTGTTTATTAAGGAGGAGTCTCTCACTGAACCTGGTGCTCACCTACATTGAACTGGTAGATTGTATCAAGTCTACCTAGCTAGCTTAACCTGGAGATTGCATCCCTGCATTCTGGGTGATTAGTTTGTAAGGAATTGTCACATCTGATGGGCTGTGGGTGCTGGGGATTGGAACATAGCTCACACACTTCATAATGAATGCTTTACTCTCAGAGAGATCTCTCCAGTGCCAACTTCTACCTATAATTTCTTTTCTAGCACCCTTTTCCATCTCAATCCCCTTCAGTTTACACTTCAGTTGATATTCACATTCTCTTTCTTTCCCTCTTAGTTATCAAGTCCTGGCTTTACAGGGCGTTGTTTATATCTTAAAGAATCTATACAGCTCTGGGTTTCAGGGAGGCCCCAAGAGATGAATATAACATTTACAGAGGTTTCATTCTTCCTTTCTACTTAGGTCAGAATTGACGCTGAATGAGGGTGTTCTGAAAGGCTCTGAAGGCAGAGTTTCTGGATTTAACTCATGGATGATAGCAGTCCATAACCTCAGAGTTTCTCCAAAGTTGCTAACCCAGGCAGGCAGAGTAGTTCCTCATGCAGAATATTTTACCAGTGCTTTTTCTTTGTGAGTCAGCTCTTCCTCCCCTTCCCTAGATGGTCAATTTCTGTATTTCAATTATGAGAAGTTAGAAATGTTTCAATAGAATTCCAGCCTGAGTGACACTTTTCAAATTTTATTTCCTGGCTCCAAGTGAGTTAAGTGAGTGGCCTTCAGGGCACTCATTTTAATCATGATTTCGCCTTAGTGCTGCAGGATACGGCTGGCCAGTAATTAGTGCCGTGGCTCTGCATACAGTAGGATGTCAACAGCATCACCTAAGTCCCCATGACAGGACGACAGCTGAGGAACAGACTGACACTCTGCTTATTGGCTTATTTTTTAACTTTGTCTTCACACAATTACGATGAACTGTTCCTCTTGCAGCCTTTTCTCTGCTGGAGAGCAACGGCATATTTTAAGCTTTCTCATGGCTACAGCTAAGAAAGCCCCTCGGGTGCTCATGCCTACCTTTCCCTCTGTCTCAACATCCTGAAACTGTGTGTCAAAATTCAGAGTGGTGCTATATACTCCCAAAAAAAATGTTGTTTGACACTCCACAGAATGACAGATGGTTTGGGAAATCGGAGATGCCTGGAGTCTGTAGCTAAATATCTGTTCCACCATGATTCTTTTTTTTTTTTAATCAAAAGTAGTTGTGAGTTTGCTACAAATTCATTCCTCTTTCAAAACTGTGATGAACCCTTGACTCTCTGTGGAATTTTCCATGATGCTCTGGGAATTATCTTCTCCTTTCACATTTGTGTCAACACTGTTCGCTCCAACAGTTCGCTCAGGAAGAAATAATATTCATCAAAATTTTATGATTTCATAATAGTCCTGCTGGGATATCCATTCACACTGAAATTTAACTGCAAAGATGAATCGAATAGTTCACATTAAATTTGAGTAAATACTTATGATGAAATGAAATGTATAAAGTAGAATAATCTAAAAGGGGGCTCTTTGAATGGTCTAACAATCACAATCAAGTTTGACGGCAGGTTCTATGATATTTCATAACAGGTGTGAATCATATATGGAGATGAATATAGTGCAATATTGTACAAGACTTTCAACTATGGCCCACTGTTAGGAATTCCTGGTTATTGGGAGAAATGGGGATGCTGGGATGCATAATTCTTCTGACTATAGCCTCAAGCCCACCACCAATTTTCTTGAGGCCAGCTTCAATATCTGGGTTAGCTAGGAGGTTTCAGCTTCTGGTCAGCTCACGGACTTCAGACCCATGAGTCACATTCCCTCCTGGGAACCAGGGTGTACCCACCTCTGTGGGTTCTCACAGTTCTGCCTTTCTTCACCGCGCATGGATGGGATGTCAAAGGGCAGGTAGTAGCCCACTATGATTAATGTCAGTGATAAACTCATGTCAGTCTTGTCTGTCCAGTGACAGGTGCCAAAGCAAGGGAGGGAAGAGGGGGAGTATAACGCGTGTCACATATGTTTATTGATATACCTTTTTATTCACCATATCTTTCACTTCCCCCTGGCTCCATTCTCTCTCTCTCCTGCCTATCCTTGCCCCAAAAGTCTAGCCTACATGTTTTTCCACCTTTAGCCCCAAACCAAAACTTATAATTTGTTATTAATAAATATTAGTTCTTAAATTAATGGACTTTACATCAGTCCAGAAAGATAAATGGCCAGCTGTACTATTTTTTTAGGTTCAATGGTTCAGTGTGAAGAGCCTCAAATTACTTCTCCACAAACCAGCTCTCCACGCAGTTCTAAACCAAAAGCAACATACAACTTTAAAAAGTGTAGTTGTCTGAATGAACTGTGTTTCTTTCTCAGCCCAGATGGTAAGTCATAGACTGCCAAATATACACATCATTCACAATACTCCAGCAAGCAGAACTAGCAGTGGTTGGCCCTTTGCATTGCCAGCTGTTAATTGGTGAGGCATCCACATTTCCTGTGCTTTCCACATCATTGTAGCTGCATTTATCGATGTGGATTTAACACTGTGTTAGCATATATTTCTCTCAGATCACAGTAATTTTTCATAACTACCTGGATCCCTATTTGAAGACATGCACAAGCAGGAAGTAGGGGAGGGACGGGACGATGACTACAACATGACTGCGATCACCTGATAGATAACTCGTGTCCCAGCTCCTCACTGCACTTGAGGGCTCAAGGCCAATGAAGAATCTCTTTAACCATATTCTGAGATTTTGTTCTAAAGTCATTTTTGGCTCAAAAACAGCTTTGAATATTTCCCTGGCACCTGTTTCTCTTTCCCCTTTCTCTCTTGACATGGTTTCGTATAGACTAACTTGCCTTCAGATTTTTCCAGGAAATAAGGGTGACCTTGAGCTGCTGCTCTGCTGCAACCATCTCCCAGTCTCTGGGGATTCCAGGCTTGTACTACCACACCTAACTTTAACATCTATTTATAAAATAATTTTTATAGTTGACATATAAAAGCATGTTAAACGGAATTCTTTGAAATTGTGCAAGGATTTTAACGTCAAAACTAGAAAAAAAATGATATGGATGCTTCTCTGGCAAATTTCTATACATATAAAATGTTACATATTGGACAATTTATATAACATGGAGGTTAAAACATGTGACTCACCAAATCTTGCATATCATTTTAATATTTTGTAAACTCCCAAAAACTCAGTGCTTGAAGCCTTACAGACTCATAAAAACCAACAGAAAATTGCTGTTGTCCACTCATATTGAACACTGTTAAAACAACATTTGGAAACGACTGTACCTGTATAGACAGTTTATATATAAACATATGAATAAATTATATATGTATATATATATTACATACAGGCAACATCTATCGCCCATTCAAAAGCATAACATAGATGTGTGTGTGTGTGTGTGTGTGTGTGTGTTTGTTTACTGCAAAAGTGACCATGGGAATACAGTGTGCACTAGCCTTCACATAGGTCCAACATCTCATGTGAAAACAACTGGGTATTGTTTCTGCAGAAACTCTCATGCACTTGTCAGTACATGGGCCACACCCTGAGCTGGTCCTGTTCTTAGCGGGCGATCCAAATTTCCACGCCAGAAGCCAAGCTGTGCTCAATGCTGGAGACCTCATTATCTCTCCCACTCCTGCTGACCCGCCCACCGATCAATGTATCTTCCTGAATTCTGTCTCATGTTGTGTATGTGCATGTGGATGTGTTTGTACACATAAAAGTTTCATTTCATATTTCTAACTCTCTGTACTTCCCTTTGGCACAGTGAAAATATTTTATATGTAGAAATTGCTTGTTTTTAAGCATTACTTTTAACTTAGAATTTAAAGTAATACATAACTTAACCAAAATAAACATACAATTATGAAACTGTATTGAACCAATACCATCAAATATTTATATGGTTTATATAATATTAAAGCTTTGAACTTTGTATCTCATCAGAGCAGAAAATCTCTGATTTTTAGCTAAGAATTTTATAATTCTTATGAGGCAATGTTTTTAAAAGATTTACATTTTATTTTTATCAACACCAAAGAAATTTGTTTTCATGTCCACTTAAACAGGAATTAGAAAGCTGAGTTCTATAAGATGCTAGTGACACACAGCTCTCATGTGGTAGCACTGGAATTCAGCTCAAAGACTTAGACAGAACACCCAGAAAACCCTTTATTCTCATTTATTTTTACTATTCATTATTTTCCAATATTTCAGGTTTCAGATAACCAGATATTATACTCTGAAAAATTCAGCTTGTACCCCTAAAGTAATAGGAAAATTTTAGATTCTTCCACTGCTGCCTCAAACTATAGAGGCTTTAACATACACCATATATTCTTGGTAATATTCAATATCTAGTAACAGTGAAAAACAAAATAAGATACGTACTTCCTGTTAAAACAAAATGATCTACAACTTCACAAATAGCAGTAAGATTTTGTTAGATTTTGAGGTTGCAATGGAAAGTGACATAAAAGTCCACTGCATATATACCTATTAGTCACCTCATTAATGCAATCAGCAAGTAGTTATTTTAGCAAGAGGGACATAACATAAGATGACAGGTGCATAATTGCTTCTGTGGGGAGAAGGGGGAAAATACAGGAAATGAATTTCTAGCTAACCCCCGCAGAACTTTTTGAACAGTCCAGTATCTGAGTGTCCAAGTTCATCTTGGCTTAGTTACCCAAGATGAAAATGGAAAGGAGAATGATTTTAGAAAAGGAACAAAACTAGCCTTCCCCCAATATTTATTTTCCTGATATTATGACACTGTTTTACAAGAAAAAGCTAATTTAGCTTATTATGATGACTATAATGTTTAAAATGTCTCAAGTTCTTAAGTTTTATTTAGTGCTAAAAAAATCCACTAAAATGATTCTTCTGTCTGTACTCACCAGTTGTAGTCATGTTCCTGTTCAGAATGTTTAGTTATAAAATATTCAGTTACACAACCTTGCGAGCATGTTATCAAAGACTTAAATGATTTTATGTTGTAAATGGTATGTACCTGAAATTGTAATAATTTCCCAAAATCAGTTATAATTATCTCTAATGTATATGTATTATATACTTCTCTATACAATTAAAGCATAAAGGAACAAGCCAGAGATGTTTGTACATGAATGTCTGTCCTTTGTTTTAAAAACTCCATTTACTACTCGCTTATGTCAAATCATTTATTTTTTTAAAAGGTCATAATTATGAATATTTAATGGCTATAAACTTGAAGAGCACTGTGCCCTATATTAACCTGAAAAAGCACCTTCTTCTAGAGACATGGTGAAGTACTGGCAGGTGCACAGGGTAGGAATGGTTGTTAGTTACACACATATAAACTACATTAACACTTCAAGTCTCCACACAAGCTCCTCAAAAGCAAATTTGAGATAATGGCCAATTCCTTTAATGGTCCTGGGAATTTGAGTTCTAGAGAAAGGTCGTATTTTCTATGGCTAGAGGCTATAGTCATTTATGTTCTTGATGTAACAAAAAAAAGCTTATTGATGAATACTGAAGTAGTGAGAGAAACATCAAGGTGAAGGAGAATGTTCTTAGTTTTGAGAAGAGTCTCATGCAGCCCAGACTAACCTTAAACTAGTATGTAACTGATGGTAGCCTTGAACTTTTGATCCAGATGCTGGGTTTACAGGCATGCACCAAAATGCCTTCTTTCTTTGTGGTGTTTATATGGAACATGAGCCTGTGCGCATGTTACTTAAGAACTCTACCAAATGTAGGACCTCTACTGCAAAGAAAGGTGACATTTGAATAGTTTCAAAGTTTATTCTCACTGTGAGGGCATCCCTCTGTTGAGGAAATGGAGTCATCCCCACTTCTTAGTCCCTTGCGATTAAGATGGACCTAGGGACAGGAATGTGAGAGGAAACACAGCAAATTTCCAGTGCAAAAGCTCAGCAGTCACCAGTTTCACCAAGAGGTCATCTCCAGTCATCACTCTGTGAGTGTGCCACAACTGAGGATGGTAACAAAAGGCCAGCAGGACATCCGCATGCCTCCAACAAATCACATCCTCAGTATAATCACTATGAAGTCAAGGCAAGTGCAAAACAACTTCAAACACAGTACAATAAAAATGCACAAAACAAAACAACAGGCCAAGAATCAAGCAAAGGTAGGAAAGCAGCCACAACCAGTTTTAAATCCTATGAATGACAACAACTATGTCCTCAGAAAGATCAGCCAGAGCATAAATAGTAACAGATTTGGGAGTAATCAAGAGCTGACTACAGCTGACTTATTCATGTCTGGTATGATAAACCTAGCCAGCTGCGGCTGGTAAGGTTAGTAATGTCTGAAGTGAGCAAACAATAACCAATTTTAGAAGTGCTTCCTTCATGATAAGACAAGTGCCAAGTGTGTTATTTGGTGTATCTAGTACAGGATTTAGTGCACAGCTAATGAGGGCTGGTGATGCAGCTCTGAGGCCCCATAATAAATCAGAAATACCGTAAGGAATTCCGCCAAAATTAAGAAAGAGAAGTGGTGTCCACGTTGGCTGAGTCCATTATTTGATCTTATCTCATTACCTCATTATCTCCCTCTAGGGTTTCACCTAAATATATATTAGAAGAAATTAATAATAGTTATACTTGATTACATGTATATGCATGTATGTACATACATATTTATACATATAGGTATGAATATTACCTATATTCACAATCATCATTTTAAAGAAGGAAATAGTTTAAACAGTGTTCAATTTTGGTTATAAAACTCCTGGTGAAACATGATCGCCAACTTAGAATAGCCCAAATCTGAGAAGTTGCTTAAAATTAGCTACTGATTTTGCCGGCTAAAGTGACACTATTAGGAGGTGTGGCCTTGTTGGAGTAGATGTGTCTGATTGGAGGAAGTGTGTCACTGTGGGGGTGGGATTTGTGGTCTTCTATACTCAAGATGCAGCCATTTTGGAACCCAGTCCTCTCCTGGTTGCCTGGAGATCAAGATGTAGAACTCTCAGCTCCTTCTCCAGCACAGTGTCTGCCCTCGATGCTGCCATGCTTCCCACAGAACTGTCTGAGGTAGGACGGTCAGGTAGCACGGTATGGAAATATGTCAGAGTGTGTCTTCTCTCATACCACTTACCAGAAAAAAGTAAACATTTTGTTTATTAAAAAAACTATACAGAATATTTAAAAGACTAAAAGTGAATTATGTGAATGATTTTATGTAAACCTTCCAACCACTAACAATGGTATCAGACAGTAAAAGCAGATTAGATATATTCAAGATGAAAAAGGAGGAGTTCTGAGAGAAGCTCTTACAGAAACAAGGCATTTGCAATACACTTGGGGTTAAATTGCTTCTTATTCAGTCTCCATTATGAGAACAGGAAGGATTCACCAAGAAACTAAGGGAGAGATAGTTATATATACTGATGACAACTCATTTAATACACAAATAAAGTGGATTATGGTATCTCAGATGAGACAAAAGGTATTGATTTAAATAAAATACTTTTATTTACATTACATAATTTCATAAGCCTATTAGTAAAATTACACAAGATTGTAATTGAAGGCATTGCTGAATTTCATCCATAAACCTCATATCTCTAGAAGTATTAAATCAAATGATTTCTCTGAAAAAATTAAAATAAAATATATAATAAAATAAAAGTCCTTATATCCTTATATCCACTGGAAAACATAGTTCTCACATCTCACGAAGGAGAATTCTCTTTGCAGTAGATGGAGAGCATTATGGGAAACTACAACCAATCAAAATGCAGAGTTGTGGTACTCAGCCCAAACTGATGCATTTACAACACTACTTCTGTACCTAAGACTAAAGGATCACTGTGGAAGAGAAGGGAGAAAGACTGTAAAAACCAGAGGAACAGGGCATTCGCTATGAGATAATTTTTTTCTAGAAATGTCAGGAACTACATCCATAAAATATCACCAACAAGGCTAACCAAACATGACCTGAAAAAGACTGACACTGATAGACATGCTAATGTAGAAGGAGGAAAGCCCAAGAGCCCTCAGTCATAGACTAGGAGGTGCAGACAGCTAAGGAATGCCAAAAGCAAAAGAAGTCATCCTTCCTGGGGAAAAACACACCAACCAGCAGTGCAATTTTTAATACATGAATTAATTGAGGTCTTCACTGAATCGCAGGCCAAATAGCTAGTGATCAGCAAGCAGGAATGGGCTGAGGCACCTTGTGACTCAATCCAGGTACTGCTTTTCCCAGTACTGTTTGGTCCTGTCTTCAGTAACGATGAAAAAAAAAAAAAAAAAAAAAAAAAAAACCAGAGGTTTTTGAAGTCATAAAATGCAATGGTAGAAAGACACTAGGAACACTGGTTTCAGTGTTTTTAAACTGCTTGTATTTTATGAGTGGGATTTAATGAATTTTCTAATTCCTACACTTAAACTTCTGGTGTCAGCTAATAGGTGACACATGTAAAGAAATTAGAGATTGAGGCTCTGTATAAGTACTGGTATACTGAGGTATTTTGTAATTGCTTAGTATCTTTTACTTGCAGACTGATGGATGGAAAGTCTCAGTTTGCAGATACTCAGGTACAGCCACCTCACAGATGGTCAGGAAGCCCTTGTAACTTGGGCAAACATTTGCATTTTTCTCTCATGAACAGAAATTTCAGGATTCTTGGCATCAACAAAGACTTGCTAGAATGAATTTCTGTCTGCCATGTCATAATAATGTCACTTCCTTGTCATGATGCTAGGAGCCACGGATTTGTGATCTGTCCTACCTGAACTACAACAGCCTAGTGAGAGCTGCTGAGGTCTAGCTGTGTGGCTGACACTGGGCACAACAGTAGCAGTTGGGTAAACTTAGAATGTTGGAAGTTGGTTCAGTCAGCGCTATTTGCCTTTGACTGTTTCGGCTCTCAGGAGTCCTTCCCTTAAGCCTTCCCCAGAAAAAAACATTTTCTACCAACAAAGGGACACGTGGTTCCAGGACACTTGTCTTAACCTGCTCACTTCACTTCCTTCTCATATGGCTTCAGCAAACACCCTTCTGGATTTATTTCCTTCTGGTTAAAACACCCTCCATTCTTTTAGGCTTAGAGTCAGTCTTCCTTAATGATAAAATTCAGCCTCTTTACAAAATGATTAATAAGAACTCAAATATTATTTATACATTTTATAATTATAGAACAAAATACAAATTAAGGTGATTTCTCTATTAAATTACCATGGTGTTTACATGCTCTAGCAGTAATATATATATATATATATATATGTGTGTGTGTGTGTGTGTGTGTATGTAATAAAACATAGGAGTCACATTGTCCAAGAAGCCCATTCCTGTGAGCTTATTAATTTCACATGTCTACAGAACATATTCAGTACAATCAAACAATACTGACGAAATGATTGCAGGATTCTTAAGTTATGCTAAATCATATTCATCTTTGGAGGAGTGTCAAGTTTATAGTGATTTACAAGTACTACAGAGGAGTTTATTAGATTTTATAAATGACTCTCACAGGAGTTATATACTCTTCTAAAAAAACAATATGCATTGTATTTTGTAATAAATGCAGAATGCACTCTTGGCAAAAAATCTAAAAGCTGATAACAGAATTTCGATTGGGACTGTGTGATCCTTATACATTTCATTTCTGAATATTATGAATTTTAATTTAAGTTCTAAACAGGATATCATGTGGTTGTTTTTTTAGCATTTAATATTATATTGTAAGCTAATTACTTAGTAATAAAGACTGACAGTATTCCTCCGGGAGAAATCTAATTACATTGGGTTGGCTGCCAAAGAAATTGCTCTAAAAGTGAAGTCATTTTATTGTTAATGCTATGCAAATTGCAATGAAGAAAGTAGCAATTGACGGGCTAATTTCATTGTTGTATCAACATGTGTGAACAAAAGATCTGTAAAATTATCATGCAGAATAAACATGGAGCCAGTGACTTGTGATTTGTGAGTGTGACAAGGACGAAAATGTGAAATGTAGGGTTAAATCAGTCATCTAGGCCAATTAAAAGTTAAGAAAACAAAGCAGATGTAAGTTGCTCTTAAAATTAATTTGCCTTTGACTGCTTGTATTTTATCTTCTATTAAACCAAAGATATAAAACTGTAGTGTCTGTTTCACTGTTCGTATTTCACTTCCTCAGCCACTGAAAGTAACTGTTGCTAGAGTGGCTTTACGAAGCTGTAAAAGTGCTTTGAGATTTCATCTTAGTCAGAAAGTCCAAGATTAAAGAAACAAATGCCAACAGCTGCTGGAAAGCCTGGAGGGAAAGGAGAGCACTTTACACAGTGCTGATGAAAACATAAACTAGCACCAGCACTAGGGAAATCAACATGAACTTCCTCAAAAAATTGAAAACAGGTGAACCACATGACCTGTTGATACCATTCTTGGGTATATACTCAAAAGTGTTTTTTTTTTAATCTTCAGAGATACTTGCTGTATTCACAGGAAATGAAAACAGCTTAGATGCCCATCAACTGATGAATGGATAATGAAAATGAGATACATTTACATAAGGAGATATTATTTAGCTTTTAAGAAGAACAAAATTATGAAATTCAGTTAAACCAAAGGAGGTGGAAACAATCATCCTTAGTGAAGAAACCCAGATGCAGACAGATAAAATTCACATCTTCTCTCATCTCTGGATATTAGATTTGAATCTTCAAATATATCTTTTCCATATGGAATATAAATAGAAGTCAGTAATTTAGTAAGGCTTAAGTAGGAGAGGGATTTTTGAGGGAAAGGAGATAGGACAAAGCGATATAAAGGATTTAATGGGAATACAAAACAGGAACAGTTGACTTGGCATGAGGTTCGGTAGGGAGTGGGTGATGTTGGATAGAAAGTGACTATGGGTAGATACAATTTTACTAAAACCTTTAGAAAAAAATATATAAATCTGCTACTATAGAAACCCACAGACACACACACATCTGCACTCACAGGTCCATGCAAGCACACACTGGATAATGGTATTACCTTACAAAGGGAGAACAATGCCCTAACCAGAAATCTCATAAGAAACTGGAATGCTCTGTCCTAAATTCACCATACATATCATACACATCCACAAGACTGAAGACTCTGTTCAGAAGAGGGTATGGGAAGACCATTAAGAGCGGGAAGTTGTCTACAAATGAAAAGAAATACTGGTTTTTACACACAACAAGCGAGTTGCACATATAAAATCATAGCAATTGTGACAGTGTACACAAGACCCCAGCAGAGAGAGACAGAATGAGAGAAATTTAGTTTTCTTTAATGTGATTTATGGTAGATAAACATGCCACAGCCGGTTCTACTTTTAAGTCAAGGTGGTCCACACAGACTGGATTCCATGGGCAAGGAAGATGGAGAAGGTTATTATCAAAGGAGTTGATGCAGTGGTGAATGTGGTCAAAACACATTTTATGAAATTCTCAAATAAGAAGCATACTTTTGAGTGATCTGTGTCTCATGTTAATTAGGATCTAGAAAATGCATATTCATAAATCTTCCTGTAGAGGCTGAAAAAGAACATATCTTTGCTTTGCCACTTTAATCCCACAAGGAACATTTCCAATTTTTAAAGATTTATTTGTTTTCAGGGCACAGCTTTTAACCCCCACTAGCACCTGGGAGACAGAGTGGTGCAGATCTCCATGAGTCTGAGGCAATCCTAGTCTACACAGTGTATTTCTGGCCTGCCAGGGGTACGTTGTCATATGTATGAACATAGATTCTTGTGTTTTGATTTTTTTATGTATATATTTAAGTCCCAGCTTGTATGGATTTCTGCAGCATCTTCATGCTTGGTGCCTGATGAAGCAAGAAGAGGCATCAGACACTCTGGAACTAGATGGTTAGTTGTTTGTGAGCTGCCGTGTGGGTCCTGGGAACAGAAGCAAAGTCCTCGGTGAAAGTTAAGCGCTTTAAACTGCTGAACCTCCTGTGCTGAGGAAAGTCTCTACACCTTCTAGTTACCTGAAAATATCCATATGTGACTTTAACTCTAAACTGAAGTTTAATATGTGATGCAGTACATATCTAATATAAAGAATTGCTTTGAAAAACCAGCAGAGCTTCCTGGCCATGAGCCATTCATAGAATACTCATTCTAATTTGCCATCTTTCCTTATTGTGTTATATTATTTTTCTTAATTATGTGTTCATGTGCATGTCAGTACAGGCATATTGTCATCACGAAAGCAGGTGATGATGAATTCCAGTAGAGTGTGCTGGTCCCCTGGTGCTGGAGTTACAGCTCATTGTGAGGTACTTGACCTGGGTGCCAAAGTTGGATCCTCTGCAAGAGCATTATGCAATGTTATCAAGCCATCTCTTTAGTCTCATATCCACCATCACTCTTAGTGAATATCAAGCTGACAAGCTTAAACCTGTGAACACAATCTCTACTCTGAGAGCCCTCTAGTGCCAGAATTTAGTGTGCAGACTATTTTAAAAGGGTGTATGCCTCCGTATAAATTGAATGGGACTATTTGAAGTCCTCAGAATTCCAGAGGCGTGCTTATAAAAGTAACTTTTATTCACTCATTTCAATTGGCTCCAAGACTTACTCCATCCGTCTGCTAACCCAGGCTTAGTCCTGGAAGCTTATAGCCTCTATAGAATCTAACCTAGGCCTAGAATGTTTTCAGCCTCTGAGAATTACTGCTTGATAAACTCACCCTTTCTTGTTCTTTCTGAGCTCATCACTGGCTGGTTCAGCTCAGCTGTTCTGGCTCAAACTCCTCTCCCAGCTGACTTATTAAATCTGGCTTCTCTCTCAATCTCTGAATTGCTCTGTTTGGCCTCAAACTAATGCCAGCAATCTTTTCTAATCTTCTGGCTTCTTCTCATTCTCTGGCTCATTCAGTCTTCACCTGAGTTTTCTCTCTGCAACTTGTCTATTACTGTCCCAGTAAAAACTGCCTCCTCTCTCTGTCTCTCTGCATTGCCTCTTAAGTTGCTTCCCTTTGCTCTCTCTTCTTGTGAGAGTTGGGCATAAGCTATTCTGTCAAGTCTTTTTCTGATTTGTCACTTTTTTTTTTGTCACTCAACTGGACATCATTTTCAAACACAGATGCTTCCTTCTATGAACTAACTTCTATGAACTGTCATTGTTTGGGATTAAAAGAGTATACTACCACACCTGGACCTACGATTTTCTTTACCTGAAACTTACTTTATAGCAGGCCGGCCTTGAACTCAGATCTGCTTCTCTGTGTCTGCTGTATTAAAGGCATGTTTCTATTGTAGTCAAATCATCACACAGACCTAGAAGTCTTTGGATATGATCTCTTGCCAGAACAGCCATGTTCTGAATTAAAATTTCTCAACAGGAGCTCAAGCCTTGAACTGTGCATCTGGAAATCTTAGGACAGAAACTGTAAAACCCCAGATTTAGAACATCTAAATCTAGTTTGTATTACTAGCTAGAAACCAATTGAGAAATAACAGAGAGTATGAAAGTTTCTGTTTCAAACTACTCTGGCTATTAATCATACCAAATTAGGCATATATATTACACAGTGGACCCAACTAAATATACACCTTCTTCTACTTGGCACCCACAAATTTGAATATTGTCATTGATTAAGTTTTTGATCAATAGGCTCAGAGAGAGTATAAGAATCCAAATCTGCAGAAGCAATAGCAGTCTTTCCAGAAGATATTATGAGACACAGTTTTACACAATCTAGAACTGTGGCTACCATGAATGTCTGGGGCTCCCCTGGGAGGCAGTAGGGAAGTCACCAAAGGCCTCCTTTACTTCAGTCTCTTGTAATAAAGACATTGTTGCTGTTTTGCTGCAGCAAATACTTGCTGCAAGGAAATATGAAAGTATTTTATTTGAAGCATGCTAGTCTTGGAAATATTGAGAATACATAGCATAAATGCAAGGAAAAGTTCTCATAAGGTAGATGGTAGATAAATAGAAATATGGAAAATGGATAGATAGATAATAGAAAAAGATAGATAGATAATAGGTAAATAGATGATAGATAACATGATAATAAAGAGATAGATAATAGATTATAGATAAATAGAGATTATAGATGGATATAAGATAAAGATATGATATATAAATACATTATAAAGAGATAAATGATAGATAGATAGATAGATAGATAGATAGATAGATAGATAGATAGATAGATAGATAGATAGAGGCAGGCAGGCAGATAGACAAAATCATAAAAGTAGACTGATTTGAACAATCAAGCACTAAAATTAATGATCAGTAAGGATCCTCTGAATTCACATTTCAGAGAATTTTTTGTAGTTCTTAAACCATTCTCAGTGTCAGGTTGTTCACCAAGTATATTACAGTTCATAATATACTTGAAAATCCTTTTTATTTTACATTTTACATCCCTAAGAAACACCTTCATTTTCAACTACAACTCAGCAAACCTTCTGGCTTGACAATTTTTCATTTTGGCTTTTTCATATTGTCCAGGGTGTTCTAAAAATTGTTTCAAACAGCAGCACATCATTCTTCCACTTAAGCCTTCAGCGAGAAGTTATGATCATAGCACCTGTTATTAGTCTCAGAGAGTGGCCCTGTGTCTACCCAAACTTCCATACACTTCCATTTTCTTTTCACTAAATCCAGACATGTTGCCCATCTGTTCTGTAAGTGTCCTCTGCCCGGTCCTGACTGCATCCTGGGCTGTTTCTGTATTCTTGTTGCTGGGAGACAGGTCACATCTATTTCTCTCTATTTAGTTATTACTATTTCTCACTGTTCAGTATTTGTAGCCTACTACCAGTGATTTATATTTTTAACATGTAGTTATATATTACCTGCCTGTCTACCTAACTGACAGCTTAAGTAACTTCTACCTAAATTGTCGATAAAATGATTAGTTGGTAATGAACTAAAATTGAACCTTTCCTGCTCTCCTAGAATAATCTCAACTTTATCATGATAAATTATTTATAAATACCAATGTATAATATTTTCTGCATTTGATTCTTTCATAGTGTTATATAATTTTAACTTTTCACTTGTAAATAATAATTGTGTGTCTTAAAAATTCTTAAATTTAAATGGATTTTTCTGTCATTCATGGTGAAAATAGCAACAAACTCTTACTTAAATGTTAATATTTGCCACATGGTCCCACGGTTTTATAGTGTACCTTCCACAAAAGTACCAGTTTTGCTGTGTGTATAGAACTTTTTAAAGTATCATACTTGTATTTATTTGTATCATTGTGGGAAGTGTGTTCCCGATGTATTTACAAGCTTATCAGCAGATATTCATGAAGACATCCATGTAAATATATTATTCTCTCCAGTGAATGTGTCTGTCTTTATTGTTTCTTACTTCTACTGTTAAAAGCATGTTTTTCATGTTTGCTATTGGCTTTTCTGTTTTATTTTCAAATGGTTAAATTTTAAATTATCCATACTATGATTTTTAATTTTAATTTTTCAGTTGGAGCTACAATTTGTACCATCTTCCTTTTCTTTTAATTAAACCATATTTTCATTTATCCTGATCTTATATTTTCTAAAGAGTTAAATAGTAGAAATAATATTTCACTGACATTATATAGTACATTCTCATTTCAGATATTTGCAAGCTTTATAACCAGAATTTTTTTCCTTTAAACTTAAAAAGTATTTCAAAGTTTTAGTTGCTCCTGGTATCATTAATATGTAATTTTATTTCACTGTGTTTGAGGACTATGGCTTTTAAGATCATTACTTTAGGGAAGTTTTATTATAGCTAAGTATATTTTGTTTGTAAGTTTATGCTCACATTATTTGATAAGCTAATTAAACTTATGGGAATATGTTTTTATTTCTGAGAAAAGAACAGATTTGTGTACAACTAAATTTATTAACACAATATAAAAGGTTCCATCCCAACTGGGATAGGTTTCATAAAAGTAATCATTTTGCACAAAAATAGAGACTTGATTTAAACCAGAATCATACATCTGAGAAACTTCAAGGCTCTTGGGAACTATATAGAAGAGAAGAAGAATTCACATACCTTGTTAATAATTACTATTATTTACAAGCGTGAAAAATTATGGTATTTTCACATACAGCAAGAGTAAACTGTCATTGTTTTGCCTGAGTTAGGTCTTGCGTGTCTTTCCTTGTTGGCTTGGTCAAGGAGGAACACTTTACACGCAAGTAGTGACCTACATGATAGAAAGCCCACATGCTAAGCCACAGACTCAAGACATCAAATTCCTCCACTCATTTGGGATGATTTCTCACCCACTCGTAAGACTTCACCTTTAACCAGGATCTTTCAAAACATTACAGAAATGCTCAGCTAACAATTTCTAAATGCAATCTAATCTTATGGAGGGGGGGGCTATTTTACCTGATAGTGGATGTCCCTCTAGACTGTCATTCTGAAAGCCCTCAGTGGATAGTAGGCTTTTTTCCCCTTTCCTTTATCCTGACTACACAGAAAGTGGTAGATGAAGAGAAAGTTCTGCAGCAAGGACCCTGATCTGCATGGCGTTTTCAAAGGTAGCTTAGCTTCCAGCTATGAGCTGTGGTTTTTAATGTACCTGTGTTGGGAAATGGTCAGGAACAAAGAGCTAGTGCCAGAATTTTATTAGAGTGCTACTGCGGGTTTTCAGGCGTGAGAACAAAAGCAGAGTCTATGTGTGAGCTCTCCATTTCCCAGAACTTCATGTCCATGTCCTTGAGGATAAAACTGAGGACATTTCAGAGAGCTTAGGTATTGGTTCTCAAAAGAAACAATATTGAAGTGGAAGTTAATCAAAGTATATGATAACTTTTGGCTTTATCAGTTTGCTTCAAGTACCCTAGAGACTATTTTTACAAGTTCAAAATATTTTCTAACTTATTTCCAGCAATTTTCTAATTGTCCTCTAATTTTCTTAGCAGCTTTCTAAACACATATTCATGTGCATTTCACCTATGACAATTAGACTTAACCTTATAAGACTGAATTTCATCAGTTAAAAAAAAAAGGCAAGGTCAGATATCAGCAATTTCCTATGGCTAACACAAGAGGTGTGAGAGCTGCTGGGTGTTTGCAAAGTCTGATCCTCCACACATATGTCTATGAAAAGGGAGTTGCCTTCTTAAAAGACTCCTAGGATTTAACTAAAGACTGAACTTCTCAGTCAACAACCATGAGATGGAAAAGGGTTGGATCTCAGCCCAGAACCAGATCTCCCTTCACAGGGGAATGCTGACCAAGGCCAACAGGATTTAAGGCCACAGAAGACTGGTGGCTCTGCTTCTGTCTCATTATTGGCTGCCTCATGTCAGAGTATGATGTCATTAGGAAGGCAGCAATGTTTCTTCTGTCATACACTGTGAAATCCCCTTAGTGCAGGTGTTGGGCTCCTTCTCTTCAAATCACATGTCTCTCTCACCCTGGATGTGTGAGTCACTAGAAAGCCAGGATGCAATTTCTTGTTCCAAATCTCAGTTCTAATTGTTCAGATGGACTGTATCCGTGTTTGTAAATTCATGTATAAGATTGATTTCTACTGTTCTTTCTCTGTTTAATACCTAAAATCTATAAGAAGTAAAGTGATGATAGCATATAAGTAACTTTGATTTTTACACAAATATGTTGTGCATTTTCTTTCTGAATTAAAGATGTCAATAATATATATGGATGAAGATAAATGTTAACATTTCTATAAACACAAAACAACTGATGCCAGAAAGAATATGAGTTTCAGTTGGAAGTTATAGAGGAATATGAATATAATTTTTTATATTTTCTTTTTATTAAATTCTTTATTAATTACACTTTATTCACCTTATATACCCCTGTAGTTCCCACCCTCCTCCCATCCCAATCCCTCCCTTCCTCTCCCCTCTGTACCCATGTCCCTCCCCAAGACCACCGATAGGGGAAGTCCTTCTTTCCTTCCCTCTGATCCCAGTACATCACATCTTATCAGGAGTGGCTGCATTGTCTCTGTGACCCAGAAAGGCTGCTCCCCCCTCAGGGGGAAGTAATCAAAAAGCAGGCCAATCAGTTCATGTCAGAGACAGTGGGACTGAAATGCCATGGGCCACACCTGTGCAGGGGTCCTAGGCTACCTCCATGCATGGTACCTGATTGGATAATCAGTCTCAGGAAAGACCCCTGTGCTTAGACCACTTGGTTCTGTTGCTCTCCTTGTAGAGTTCCTGTCCTCTCCAGATCCCACTATTTCCTACGCCCCTCGTAAGATTCCCTGCACTCAGCCCAAGTGTTGGCCATAAGTCTCAGCATCTGCTTTGATAGTCTGCAGGGCAGAGTCCTTTTGAGGCTCTCCGTGGCAGGCTCCTGACCCATTCCCTGCTCTCTCCTTCTTCCGGTGTCCATCCTCATTGCCCTTCTGGATAAGGATTGGACATTTTAGCAAGAGTCCTCCCTCTTGATTAGTTTCTTTAGGTATACATATTTTAGTAGCTGAGGAATGGATACGGAAATTGTGGCACATCTACACAATGGAATATTACTCAGCAATAGAAAACAAGGATATCATGAAATTTTCAGGAAAATGGTGGGAACTGTAAAGGATCATCCTGACTGAGCTATCCCAGAAGCAGAAAGATACACACGGTATATACTCACTCATATAGACATATACTATGGGATGAACCTACTAAAATCTGTGAATATAAAAATTAACAGAAATAATCCATTATTGTCTAGAGGAACATAAACAGATTGTTATTAAATACAAAAAGAGAGAGAGATCACCACCAATAGCAACTTGTGCAAGGGATTTCTAATGAGGAAAGTCGTAAAGGGAAGCAAACAAATGGGACAGAAGAGGCATTTGTCCCAAAGGTTGTGGCTATTTGGGGGGTGTGGCTTACATTAAAATGAACATACAAGTAGGCCAGGACATATTGAGGGCATAAGATTGAAGCTAAACTTACTCTAGCAAGGATACCTACTCTGCCTTTTGCAGCGTACTCTGCCTCTGCCTTTTCCTCTGACTTCAGGGAAGTCAAAGAGGAAGACAGCGCTGAGAAGGATGCTCTGGACTTCTAAGAAATTGTCCCACATTAAGCCACCAATAGAATCTCTTTAACTCTCAAATCTACTGGAATATATCTCACTTCTTCTGCAAAAATAAATAAAGACATATACTCCTCCCCCACAGACCTATTTATTGAGGCCAGCATGTCTCAGTCTCTAGAGCACTTTTCCCCAATATCTGTGAGTAGAAAGAAGTAGGAAGACCACCACACAAAACATGTTCTCTGGTATTTCTAAGAAGACAACCAGACCTCGACTGCCCTGATGAAATTACTCCACAGCAAGGGAATGTGAGGAGGAAAAGCTCTCATACAATGATGAACCCTAAAAATCCTAAGCTGAACATCACTTTGAAAGAGGAAACTGAAATCATTCAGTCCATATGTTTTACTTTCTATTCATTTGTTTATTTTTTATTAAATGTAGCCCAATTTTTTACTTGCCCATGAATCTTGGAAAAAACCTAAAATTGCATTTTTTAGCTTTTCAACATTATAAATTCTATACAATTTACTTAATTAAAAGATTTGGTTTTATATTAGTAACACGTTTCCTTTTTAAATTTTAACTGATTTATCGAAAGAGAGTGGCTAGTCTCTCTGAGATGGTTTAATGGCATAGGTAGACTTTATTTAGCTGATAATTCATTACTCCATGTGAGTGACTGAATTTTGGTTTCATAAAATACTTGTAAAGCTTACAAACAGGTCAGGCTTGGCAGCCAAATGCAATCAATACTATTCTATGGTACTTAGACATTATACTGACTTTTTAAAAGATACTTATGTAAATTTTAAGCACACATGTCCTTAATTTATTTTCAAACTGTATAGATAGATATCCACACTCTAAACCTACAAAACAAAGAAAAAATATTAAAGGCAGCAAGGGAAAAGGGTCAAGTAACATATGAAGGTAGACCAATCAGACTCACACCAGACTTCTCATCAGAAACTATGAAAGCCAGAAGGGCTTGGGCAGAAGTCATGCAG
>CM053764.1:40197713-40207713 GCA_028658305.1 Pachyuromys duprasi
GGGAGGGTAGGAGGGAATGGGGGAGGGGGATACGCCTGGGATTCAAAGTACCCAACCTGTGATTGAGATAAAAATAAATAAATTAAAAAAAAAAAAAGAAAAGAAAAAAAAAAAAAGATATCCACACTCATTAAAATGATTTATTTTCCTTAACAATCTTTGTGGAGGCATTGACATAAACGACACGTAAAAGTTGGCTAAAAGAAAGATGTCTTTACTATCACGTCTTCAACTAAACAGACATCTTTGATGCAATATGAGAAAGTTAAACACTAATTAATCCTACAGTTTCCTGATATTTCACTATCAGTCATATTTTAAAACACATGTCAGGCATGTTGTGTAGACAATATAGCAAGACAGTGAGCTCTCAAGACCCACATGTTCGTATCAGTAAGAGAGGCCACCGCAACTTCTCAGTGCATTAAGTCCAGCAAAGCTTGGAGACTGAAAACGTAACAGAGAACATAGCTCAGTTTATCAGTAGGCCACTTGGAACTGTACATTTCACTTGCTGAGTGATGACTAAAGTGTTATGAAGTTATTTCATATTTAATTCTTTAGGAGAATTTTATTGAATAAAAAAGTCAAATTATCAGTTTAAAAAAACAAAGTGATGTGTTTAGAGATTAGTAGAGGGCTTCGCCATTAAAAACTAGGCACACAACCATAACCATAAAAGATTAGTAGATAGTTCTCATGAATAAAAACAGGGATTAGAGGAACCACAAAGGCCGGTGTGTCTTCTTGAAGGATGCATGTCATGGAAAGCTAGACCTGACCATGCAGTAACATGGGAAATTTGCACATTCTCCACTTTGTTGGGACCATATCTATGTCACATGGAATGTGACATAGTCTCCTCTCCCCCAAGGTTTCTTTTTAAGCAGCAGGTTGACAAGGACCTGTGTCCCTTACAGAACAGAGCCCCCAACTCAAAACCCCCTAGCATCAGCATCTAATGGTATTGTCATATAATCTGCAGTGCTGGTTTATAAACACTTCCCATTGCTAGTCAATAGTGTCCTCTAAAAGGCCAATGATTTACTTTAGAAATGTATTATGTTTGCTTTCAAAGTAGAAAACAAAGGCCAGCAAGACGGTTGGCAAGTGAAGGTGCTTGCCTCAGAATCCTGATGGCTGGAGATACCTGGATTCCATGGAACAAGCAGAAATCCCACTCCCTAAGTTGTCTTGAGACCTTTATTCACATTCCAAGTACTTGCTACACACATAGAGGAGGGGGTAGGGAAATGGAAAGAGAGAGAGGAAGAGAGGCAGATAGAGATAGAAAGAGAGAGAAGACAGTAGTTTACAATAAAAAAGAAAAATAGCCGAGAGATATGGTTTACCAGTACAGTATCTGGGTATGTGGAAATTATTTGGTTCAAAAACAATAATAAAAATCATAATAACTAATGTATAATTAGCTATGAAAATGCTTAAATGGTCGAACTTAAACTAGTTTTGTCTAAAATGAAATGTCGACATATCCTTGTGCTACTTTGGTGAGTTATTGAAGCAGCTTGAGCCAGAAGTCTGATATTACTACAACATTTAGGTTTCTAACAATTAATTTGTCAAGAATATGATTCGATTATTAAGAGCACTTATTTCCTCATGTCATGAGGATTAAATGAGGCACTTCACATAAAGCTCTGAGAACATAGCCTGCATTCATTAAACTCTGAATAAAGGATTGCTTGAATTATTCCCATCATCTTAAGTAATAAATGAGTCAACATGTTCTAGTCTGCTAGTTTTTATAATGTTGCCTTACAGTGTAATCAGCTATTCAACATGTACAGTTCTTAAGCATAATCCTAGGTAAAACAAATAACTCAATTGAAAATACAAGCATAGTTAAAGGCAATATTATTTTACAGAACACTATTGCTTCTAGGAATCAAGAATCTCACTTCAAGTTGTTTATATGAAAAGAAATAAATGTGTTATCTCTTAAATTGAGAATAGAAGGAAGGTCCCATCCAAAATAGTATGACGTATTGACTTGCTGACTCAAGTTTTGAACCTGGTTGTCCATTCAAGCCTTACCCAAGCCTCAGGCTTCATACCACCTTAAAGACCCTTCCATGTATATCACTCAGGTACACAGCATCCAGAGACAAGGAAAGACTTCATGCCAACCACTTTGTCTCAGGAACCATACTCCTCTCTGAAGCTTTGTTTTGCATATCATTTCTCAGTGTTGCCTAAACCACTCACTGAAAAAAAAAAAAAAGATTCCCAGCTGACCTAAACTAGAGTAATAATGAACTAACTATATTGTCAGAAATAGACTTATCATTTCCTTATACTGTCATTCACTGAGATAAAGAGATTTACACGTTTTCATCTGCGTCATCTCAAACATTTTCATCACTAACACCCCTCACCAGAGTGTAGCATTTGTTAAACTGATAAACTTCCATTGGCACCTTGATAACACTGAAATGCACATTTGATATTGAGTTCACTCTTGATGATGTATGAAGTTTGGAAAACATATTGAGATATATACTCATCACAATAATTACATGGAGATTGTTGCATCACGCTGGGAAAACTCTATTTTTCACCTCTCCATTCCTCCCTCTAAATGCTGAAAAACCACTGACTTATTTTCTGAAGTTTTTCTCCTTGCAGAATGTCACATAGCTGGAATCTACGTTATATAGCCTCTACCAATTAGTTTCCTAATAGTCAGTCAGTCTTCCAACATGTCTTTTCATGATTGGAAAATAGTTTTTACTACTGAAGAATAATGACTCATTCTCTGGTTTTACCTTGTTCTGCATACTAATTCACTTACTGAATGATATCCGGGTTATTATAGAAGTTTCATTACTAGGACAAAGACTACTTGTGGACAGAGCTTGTATGGATACAGTTTTTAATTGCTTTTGCTGAATCATCTGATATACATGTGTTTCATGCGTGTGGAGGTTGGGGGTCCTTTGGTATGGGTTCTCCCACAGCACTCATCCCTACATATCCTCATGTCTTCATCTCTCCAAATCCGATGCTTCTGGAAGAACCAACCTGTCATGCAACTCTCCTGTACCATTCTGCATCCCACCACCTGTTCCTTCTCCCTCCCTTTTTTCTTCGCACAATTTGGTATCTTCAAAGTCTAGTATGCTTGCTGCTCTAAACACACAGTGGTGTTTAATTATTTTAAGATTTTTTAAATGTTGTTTTAACAGCTAAAATTAAAAAATAATCTAAAATTGGTTTTTGTTTTTAACATAAACAGCATTAGCATATTCAGTATTTATTCTGAACAAGAAAATTTTGCTCACATAAAAGGGTTTTAGTTGTTTTAAACCTAAAATTTATTCTGTGATTATTAACATAATTTAACGTGCAGTGCCTTTCTCTAAATCTATTAAGTTAAGGTCTGAGATACTTCACAAAAAATATGATATACATACTCATACAATAAGAAAATTTTTATCACATTGATTTTTAATTTTTGAAATAAACATTTTAAAATATTTTTAATATATCCTTAAGACAGATGATTGATTTTGAGAAACCTGCTAATCTCATTCTTGGAATACTTGCTGAACATAGAGAATCAGGGACCTTGTGCAAACTATTGTATACTTAAATAAAAAAAACAAAGAGGAGTTAATTGCCTTTCATAGAAAACTAAATTAAACAAACCAACCCAAACAAACAAACAAACAAACAAAAACCACTAGTTTTGACCCTAAGCAGTCCAGTTTAAGGTGAGAACTAAATCCTATTTCTTCTTGACCTTCATGAAGCTGCCACCAATTATACGTCTCAGGGGGGACTGGCTTAGTTCCACGCAGCTTTGATGCTTGGCCAGGGTGGACCATTCACTTGATTATAAGATAAAATGAAAAAGGTTAGTCTTGATTTATTAAACCATGTTGATAGCCCACTTCTGAAAGCTGATGAAAATTGTGCCAAGTCTGTAATTAGTAAGAGAAAAGGCAGAACTTGGAGTCCCTTTGGGATGTGAAGTTAGTCATCCACATGGAATGCTTTTCTATTTGATGGGTAATTACGGTATATTTAGTAGAGGTCTGGCATCGATTTTCTCTGTAACATATAATTAATACCCTGGTGTCTGTCAGTTCATAAACCAGTTTCCTTATATTTTAGCATGAAACTCTTATTTTTTGACCCATAAATGCTTCAGGAAACAAAGACATGGAATACAGAGAAAGTAAAGGATAAAGGCATTCATTTTTATTCCTTGGGTCTGGGAAGAATAATAATTTGCATTTTGACAAAAACCTGAATTTTGGACAAGTTACTAAACAGCTGTGTATGTTAGTATCTAACTTTGAAATGGGTTTGTGGTCTGAATTTCTGTGTAGAGACCCCCAACTCCCCATTCCCCGGAATATGAGGTGTGATAGAGCCTCAAAAATTTTATGAATTTCAAAGCAGGTAATATAGCTGGGTCCCAACCTAATTTCACAAAGGAACTGGCTTTAACATCTAAACTCTTTAGTGCAGAACATTGTACTTTGAAGTTAGTACACTAAATTGCTTTGTTTGCTTGTTGAGACATTGTCTTCTGTAGCTCTGCCTGGCCTGTAACTCACTACACAGCTGAGAATGACCTTTAACTTCTGCTCTTCCTACCTCCACCTTGCAACTACAGAAATTATTGCCTTTTCCGTCATGCAGAGTTTTCATGGCACTAACAATAAAACTGAAGTCTTCCTGTATGATAGGCAAGCACTCTACTAAGCACTCTAATAAGTAACCACATTCACAACTTGCTTTTCAAATCTGAGACAGGGTCTTACTCTAGAGCAGAGATTGGACACACACACAAGATGCAAGCCAAGTTTGCTTCCAACCTGCCATCCTCTGACTTGCCCCTCATGAGTGCTGAGATTATACCCAAGTCAGTGCTACAGTGTTGAAGGGGATGGGCAGAACCAAAGTCAGGTCAGGAAAATCCATTTGCCAGACAACCCTTGAATACACATTGTTTGCTGAGATATGGCAAAACACTGCCTTAACACTCCAAAAAAAAACATTTCCCTTGGGCAGCTGGCATGTTCTTCACATTTATCCTATGGGAACAGGCTCAATTAGTAACACACACAAAGCTGCTCTTTACAGTTAGAGAAACACAAGTATTGCAGACTGATATTTTATGCACTATGTAAAGGAATTTGTGTACAGTAGGCTGCTCCCCTCTGGACCCTGAACTAGGCCCAGATCACACCCAAACACAAATTTCCAAGCACAAACCAAACATGAAGAGGTCCCTTTTTAAGCAAGGCAAAGAGACAAGCTGGCTGATTCAGCACAAACAGCAGAAAAAGAAGCAGACAGCTTTTTTTAATTTCCAAAGGGGAAAGGGGGAGGTCTCTGTTAGAATGAGTTAGGATGTGTTGCTAAATTCTGATTGGGTATTTTTTAATTAATTGTTTTTTTTCTTAATTACAATTTATTCATTTTGGAGCTGTAGCCCCCTCTCTCATCTCCTCCCAACCCCACCCTTCCTTCCTCTTCTCTTCCCATGTCCCACCCCAAGTCCACTGATAGAGGAGGACATCCTCCTCTTCCATCTGACACTACTCTATCAGGTCTCATCAGGACTGCCTGCATTGTCTTTCTCTGTGACCTGGCAAGGCTGCTTTCCCCTCAGGGGGAGGTAATCAAAGATCCAGCCACAGAGTTCATGCCAGAGATAGTCTCTGTTTCCCTTACTAGAAACACCACTTGGACACTGAACTGCATGGGCTACATCTGTGCAGGGGTTCTAGGTTATCTCCATAAATGGTCCTTGGTTGGAGTATCAGTCTCAGAAAAGACCCCTGGGCCAAGGATTTTGGGGGGTCTGTTGCTATCCTTGTGGTGCTCCTGTCCCTTCCAAGTCTTTCATCTCCCCCTTCTTTCATAAGATTCCCTGCACTCTGCCCAAAGTTTGGCTATGAGTCTCAGCATCTGCTTTAATACCCTGCTATGTAGAGTCTTTCAGAGGCCCTCTGTGGTAGGTTCCTGTCCTATTCCCTGTTTTCTCCCTCTTCTGATGTCTATCCTTTTTACCTTTCTGAATGACTGATCAGGTATTTTAACTAGGTTAGGTGAAGAATAAATTTGGTTCCTGGACCTTGATGTTTTGATAGTAAGGACCTTGATGATTAGTCTCAGGAATACTCAGTATCCAAATAAGGGAATAGCCCTTGGTGGCTAGCTTTAGGAATGTAATCTAATGGTTTACCAATAGGAAGAAGGATGAAACCCTGTTGGTGTCATGTTTGCCATGTTTGGGCTTGGTGTTTGTCATGGTCCAACCTGATAGAATCTTCCTTTATCACCTTTTCACTTTTTTTATTGGAATATTATGTATTGGAAAAGTGGGCATTGTTCTTGCTGGCTGCTTCCTGCTGATTAGTGGCAAATACCAAAAAAGGGGAGTCATTAACCTAATGGAATTGAAAGTGGGTCCATCAGGTAAGGTAAGAAAAATGAGAAACTCAGAAGGAAAACACAAATTCAGTGAGCCCTGGGTGAAGAAGCTGGAAGGTTCCTTGGAACCACAGATTGCTGTTGGCTTCATGCAACTCATGTGAGTCTTGGAAGGGCATTGGCAGTAGCCAGGAGTACTCTCATGGGCCATCAACAAAGTGTCCCTGTGCCCAGTTCAGATGCTCATGGGCTGGATGAAGAATTGATGTCATCTTTGCTGGCAAGATGTTGGCAATGACTGAGGAAGAGCTGATTAAATGTTTGGTTGTTTTTAATAACCAAAAACTTTGGTTGGTTTGTCAAATTTGGTTAGGAAAGAGGAAAGGTAGTTAAGGAATAGAGGGACAAAAACCTAATAGAACAACAATGATGATAATGTGGCCCAGAAAAGGCCAGTATAACTCATTAAGGGCAAATGGAACCAACAGAGAAGCAGTTCCTTTCTCTGCTGTTAAGAGACCTAAGGCCTGCCAGTTCCGAAGAGAGCCTTGGACCAGAGAAATGAGCTGTCCTTGGAGAGATCCCAGAGATTGGACTGTGGAGTCTATAGAAAGCTGAAATTTGATCACAAAAATCTTGAGCTGTGAGGACAAAATGGCCCAAAGCCCCTCCGGCCATAGCTGTCCCAGTTAAGGCAGTATCCAGAATTATGCCCATCATTATAGGCAAAAATGAAGCCCTGGGGGGAAGAGGTTTTGAGAGGAGCCAGTAGAATTCTGATTGGTCATAGAAGGTCAATTGGCAGACTATTGCCACTAAAAAGCAGGGTCCAGTTGCACAGAAGAGCCTGTGCAAAACGTTGGAGAAACAGAGGGTTTTGTCAGATTTGTCCTGAACTACTTCTAGAACATTTTTTTGAAAGTTAATTGGTTTAAGGACTGCTTCTCTCAGGCCAGAGAGGAGAATAGTAATAAAATGGTCTCTGACCTGAAAATTATGTCTGTTATTGTAATTCCAGTTCGGATCTTTGTTGGAGACTGCTGAAGCTCTGATAGGGTGGGTTTGGTCTGTTTGGTGGATTAGTTTGCATGTGTGTGGGCATTCTCCCAGATACATCTTTTCCTCAGGAAGGAGGTTATTAGACAGGGTCATCTACAGGCAGTGCAAAGTTGGATCATTGGACTGGTGTAGGTACTGGACTTGTTTGAGGAAGGTAGTAAGATCTGAGGCAAAGAAACCTAGACATTTTTCAGCCCGGGCAAGTTTACTAAGAGAGAAAAGGACAGAGATATGGCACTAGGGCCATCTTTCACACAGTGTGGAGTCTGAAATCTCTGAAGCTGCTAACAGTCTAGAAACCTGAGCAATCACTAAGGCTGCAACTCATGCTCTACTGCTGACTCACAAAGAAGTCCCCTAGCTTTCAGGATTTCCACAGGGTGAACAAAGCTTGCCGGTGTTATAGAAATAGCTGAAGTAGAAATTTCTGGTTTCTTTGAGACTCAGTTTTCTCATGTGGTGTTTTGAAGCGAACTGGGCGCATGATGTCTTGCACAGGTTGGCTTGTGAAAGGGCATGTTATATTTTTATGTGACTTCTCATGTGTAAAGGATGTGACTTTGGCCAGCTAAGAACATCTGTGGGTGGACTTTTAAGAGAGGACATATCTAGAGGCCCGCAAACAGGAGACATTGCTTTTTTGATCTACATTGCAGGGCTGATCTTCCTTTTTTGACACTTGGCTTTGCAGAGAGAAATGTTTCAGAGACAGAGAGCTTCTGTAAGCAATCCCACTAAGTCTTTCGACTTTTGCAGCTTTCTGTTGGCCTACTGGTATCCTGATGACTGAGTCTGGTAATCTGCTAAAGACTCATCCAATGTGATCAGCAGGAAGTAGATAAAAGAAGTCTATACCACTACTAATCTACCTAAGGTTACAGGGAGCAGGAGTTGGAAGGGAGGTAAAGGTGCCTAAGAACTCTAAATAAAGTAGGTTTGGTGAAAAATCTAAGCCTACAAATAATCTCTTTGTTTTGTTTTGTTTGATTAAAACCACATAAGTAGGGATTGCAAGGTAGTTCAGCATTTAAAAATGATTGCCAGTTAGCTAGTCTGGAATATGCATCATAGCAGAAGCAAAAAAGATTGCCTCAGCATGGTGGAAGGTGAGGATCTACTTATGAAAGGAAGCCTCTGCTTTCCACATAGCCTTCATTCACATGCCTGCCATCACACACAAGCATCGCCACACACACAGTCACACCTCCAGTACCAACCCCACCATCAATAATACAAAGAAAAAATTAAAAAATAACTATAGGATGAATGACATTTATATGTAAACTCACTCACTGCAATGTCTAAAATAAAGTTTGACTAGAGCCCCAATACCTAGCCAATAGATACAAAATTATGTGCCATACAGGGATGCTTCAGAGCACGTCTGCAGTGGGCATTTATCTCACAAGTAATGGTAGAAACAGTGTGCAGAATACCAGTGCCTTATCTTAATGACAGGGAATTCTAGCAGATTTTTAGAATACAACATTTGATTTGACCATCAAGTTGGAACCATTCATCAGACTGATGGGTTTGAGCAAATTGTTTTGGACTCTGTTTTCCATTATTTTATCCTAAAGTAAATATTGTGAGACCAGCAGTGCCTACACTGTGAGGTTTTATAATGAAAAATGACATTGTGCTTTGAAACATTCTTCACTTACGTTGCCTGAAACATTGAGGTATTCTGTGGGAGCTTTGTTTTATACTCATAGCAAACCACAATGCCAGAAAATGTTGCTTGTCTGATACAAAGTGTCAAGAAGAAAGCAAAATCTTCATTGTATAAGGAGAAATAAGATCACAGGCAGATTCATGGTTCCAATGAGGAACAAAAAGGCTTTGTGAAGTGGTGGACAGAGGCAAGAACAACCAAACCGGAATGCAGGTCTGAGGAAGTCATCTGGCTGGTAGGACTGTGCAACAAGATATAGAAATAGGGACAATATTTTCAGCCACAGAATGGTATAATGCTGGCCTTTGATTTTTCCACTTGTGATTATTGTAAAGCAAAGTGAGGCCTACTGCAAACACATACCAACAGACATGCATGCAAAGGTGCAGAAGGTTATTTTTGTGAAAGTTTAAATAAAACCCAACCAAATATTTTTTCAGTCTGCTTCAATTACATAGTTATGACTTTTTGTTACCCAATATTAGGAAAGTTTTTTATTTATGGAAGTTTTCCTTTTCAGTGATATGGGTTGAGTACAGGTCTCCTGTATTCACCAGACAAGTATTCCACAGTCAGCAGCCCCTCCCTGAGGCTCTGATATAATTTGGTGAGTTTAGGTGTCTGCTCCTTGGTTAATAAAGATAAACTTTGATAAATTTTACTTGTTTTTAAAAGAAAAGTTATGATTAGTTTTGCTTCCGTTTTAATCATTTAAAGCAATCATAAGATATTAATCATGAAAGGTGTTTTGAAAATTAAAAGTAGGTGACATTTGTAAGGATTTATTTCTTACTATAAATTAAACCTTGTGTTCTGTTTGGATCTTTTTTCTTCAAAATTTTCATATATAATAAA
>CM053764.1:40212713-40283273 GCA_028658305.1 Pachyuromys duprasi
TTGTTGTTATGGCAGAAATAATCTGTAAAATTAATTTACCAAAATTTCAGTGCAGACTTTATGTGGTTATATGTTTTTTACCAGTTCCTCTAATACTTACAAGTTTTCAATAAAAATATGCAATTTATAATCAGAAAAAACATTTTCAAAGCAGTTAGGGATCAATAGTTTGTGGTTTATCTTCTTGTGTATAAAACATAAACTCATAAATTTTACATTATAAACTGATTCCAGTAAAGAACAATTTTCCTGTGTTTTTATCTGGATATACAAATTGAGTATGTATCCATTTCTCGCTGAACTCCTCATATCGCAGATGAGTCACAGGTTTGAAGCATTTTTACCTGAAACTCAGTCTAGATGATAGCAACACCTTGTACTGCAACTGTCTACAGAGAAACCCCACCTCCATTTTCTTTGGGGAGATCACAAAGATTTTAGCTCTCTGAACATCAACACTGAAATTCGAACCCACAAAATGTAAACCACAGCCTGTGATTTAGACAGTATTGTTACAGAATATTTCCAAGCAGTGAGCGCTCTGTATCAATGCCAGTTTTGACTATAGCGGAACTGTATTTCCATCCACAAAAGGCTTTTACACAGGGACAGTGATAAATCTAAAAATAACTCCAAGGGCAATGCAGTCTATTTCCAATAGCAAAACTGCCCTCTCTTTGTATTGAGAGATACATCTCAACTAAACAAGAAATTCTGAAAATTTGACATACAGCCAGTGGTGTGTGCACATGTCTCTGTGTGCATGTGGTTGTGACAATCAAAGAGATGAGGAAGAGATTCAGAAAGCTATTATTGAAATTCCAGAAACAACTCTGAAGTGGGGAAGTGTGAAGAGACAGGACGCTGCATCCGGTGTTACTGTAAGCAGTAAGTGTGATGAAGTATGTGTGGTGGCATAATGAGACGCCTGTGTAGGTCTAGGGCATTTGAATATTTGGTGCTCAGTGTCTGGTAGAAGAGGTGTATCCTTACTGTGGGAACTATGCTCATGGGGGAAAGCTTTGAAGTTTCAAAAGCTATGTGTCATACATGGCAGTCTCTCTGTTTCCTGTCTGTTATTTAAGAGGTGAGCTCCCAGCTACCACTCTACCTGAAAGCTTCATTTCCATGGATGCCAGCTCTCTGGAACCTTAATTTCAAAATAAACCTTTACTGCTCTGAGTCCTCTGAGTCAAGGTGTTTCTTCACATCAATGGAAGTAACTTTGACAGAAGTTGGTATCCAGGAATAAATGGATATTTCTTATAAGAAGTTGACGATGCAGTATTTTGAAGAAATATAGATGTTCAGACCTTGAAGAAGAGCTGTTGACTTCTGTAATGGGGGCTTTGTGGGCCATTTTAGTAGGAGCTGAAACGACAGCGCTAATCACAGTGGAGTGTAGAGACCCAGATCAGGAGGTTTCAGAGGGGACCAATACTGGCAACCCAACTAGAGAGTTGTTGTGAGACTTTGGCAAAAAGGAATGCGACTGCTTTCTGTCTATATCCTATGAACATACCTGAGCCTAAATGTAAAAGGAATGGGTTAATTTCTTTGGTGGAGGAAATTTCAAGCTAGCCTAATACTGACTGTCATGAGAGTGTTAGCCATCAAGTGGATGTACAATGAAAAGAGCAAGAGCGGCAGCGTGAAATCTAGAGCATACGGTCTGGAAGTGCAAAGGACACTAGCTGTGCAAAGTTACAGCAGAGGCCCACACTGGAGGAGATTACCACTGAGGACAGGTAATACACAGCAACAGTGGGAACCGTGTCCTCAGGCAAGGGCCCTTTCAGGTCAGGTTCTAACTTCTGAAAGCAAAAGGCCCAAACACTTTTCATCTCCTAAAAGGAAACACCAAGTAAAGCTGCTGCAAATCTGATTCTAGGACCATGTTCCATGCTAAGCTTGCAGGTGAACTTGGTACTAGATTCCAAGTCATAAAAGATACACGAATAAAGTGGTCATGGAATATTACTCCAAAGTCATGGAGACCTTCCGAGGCCAGACAGTGTGTGACAGGGCAGCCCCTTTGTGAAGGCCCTGAGAGGGCAAACGGCCTGAGAGGGCAAACGGCCTGAGAGGGCAAACGGCCTGAGAGGCCCGTGTGTGAAGCTGTGAAAATTAACCTGGAGTTGCATAGGAAATCCCAGGATTCAGTAGTGCCATGTTGGTGATATATCTTCCAAGTAGAGAAATCAGCCCCAGAGAGAAATGTGTTGCTGTGGACAAGGCTGGAATAGAAGAACCATCTAACATCTTTGGCACTGGACACAGAGCTACAGGATTTGGAGTTTGCCCTATTTGGTTTGGGTCTTGATTTGGTCCACTATCTTCTTACTAAACTCTGATCCCCCCTTTTGAAATGCCATTGTATGTAGAAGTACATAATTGATTTTTTTACAGGATATTACACTTAAGAGATTTTTGTGAGTCTCAAAAGAAACTTTGTTTAGGCAAACTTGAATGAGCCAAAGCATTTAACAGATGTGCTTACATAGCAGGGCAATATCCCATCCTTAGACAAAAATCATAAAAAATGGGGGAGAGTAGAAATACTGTTCTCCAAGGAAGACTCCCTCAAAATGTTTATCTAAAACCAAATGGTCCCAAGCAAGTGAAGTTATTCAGATTTATCATGTTGTAGTGATCTATGTGGGATTTTATATGAATATATAATTAAAGAACTAGAGACAATGCATTTGAAAGAATACGAGAGTGTGCATGAGATAGACTGGAAGGGGAAAAGGAAGGAGAAATTTCTTTTAATTTCAAAAATAAAAATGTGTACTAAAAAGAGACTTTGGGCTTTTAAACAGTATTGTGATCGAAAGGCTATGGGGACTTTTGGAGTTAGACTAAATGCATTTTGCATCCTGATATGGTCATGAGACTATGGGGGCCAAGGAATGAAATGTGGTGGTTTAAAGAGATGTCACCCGTAAATCTCAGATATGTGAATATTTGGTTCCCAGTAAATAGCTCTGCTTCAGGAGTAGGTGGATGTGCTGCCACTAGATGTCTGTTACGGGGGAGAGAGGTTTGAAATTTGAATAGACTCAAACCATTCCTAGTTTTTTCACTCTGCTTCCTCTGTGTGGTTTCAGATGTAGGCTTTCTGGGGCTGTCCCAAACACCTGCTACCCACTACCTCACTTGTTACCACGGGCTGTTATGTTTCTAGAATCATAAGCCAAATGAGCCCTTTCTTCTCTTAATTGCTTTTCTCTATAAGCAAATTTCATTTGCAAATTTTTGCAAATAAAAATAAGCAATTTCTATTTCATTACAGAAACAAAGATGTAAGTAAGACAATATGGAAGAGCACACTTTCAAAAACATTTTATACAGGCTGTGTTCCTAATTAGTTATAGGCCTAAGTATGTCTTCTAAGCAAGGTGAAGATCGACATTTGTATATGAATGAGGGACAGAGATGACAGGCAGTTCCACTTCAAGATGCTGACAGTCAAATTAGTATGCTCTTCTTAAGGAAGACCATGAATTCTCACTAAAACCATCACAATCAGAGAAATTTAGAAAACGTTAATGATGTAAGACATTCAAGGAGTGTCTTCTAATGAGTAATATTATGGTATGCAAAGTCTGCAGGAAAGAATGAGTATGAGCAAAGGAAAAGAATAATTAATAAGTATAGGGGTGAATTTTCACTAAAATGATGCTATCATAAAGTGAGTAAATATATGTATATATAAATATATGTGTATATACTTGTACCCTTACACATACTTGCATTGTACAAATTGCTGTGATTTATTCTACACCCATATATAACACATACATACATACAAGAATATAGCACTTATTTACTGACTTATATGTAAGCATCTACAACATTGAAACAAAGTATAGAGTGAGTTATTTATGTCTGATAACTAGCAATTAGGCATTGAAGGATGGATCTGTAAATGGCCCATGATAAACCTATAAACACAACTATACGTAGAAATCTATAAAATCAGAGATAATTATGAGTTCAACATTGGCCAAAACATTTCAGTTGTGAGGAAGTAAATGCCAAAGGAAATTGAATGTATTTATTTTTATTTATTTATTTTTATTACAACTTATTCACTTTGTAGCCTACCTGTAGCCCCATCCCTAATCCCATGCCAAACCCACTCTCCCTCCCTCACTTTCTCCCATGCCCCAGTCCACTGGTTATCTCCATGCATGGTCCTTGGTTGGAGTATCAGTCTCAGGAAAGACCCCTGGGCCCAGTTTTTTTGGCTCTGTTGCTTTCCTTGTGGAGCTCCTGTCCCCTCCAGGTTTTTCTATCTACCCATTTTTTCATAAGATTCCCTACACTCTGCCCAAAGTTTTATTATGAGTCTCAGTATCTGCTTTGATATACTGCTGGGTAGAGTCTTTCAGAGGTCTTCTATAGTGGCTCCTGTCCTATTGCCTGTTTTCTACCTCTTCTGATACCTATCCCTTTTGCTTATCTGAATGAGGATTGATCATCTTACCCAAGATGATACACAAGATACCGTGTGTATCTTTCTGCTTCTAGAATACCTCACTGAGGATGATCTTTTCTAGTTCCCACTATTTGCCTGCAAATTTCATGATTTCCTTGATTTTAATTGCTGAGTAGTATTCTATTGTGTAAATGTACCACAATTTCTGTATCCATTCCTCAGTTGAGGGACATCTGGGTTGTTTCCAGATTATGAATATTATGAATAAAGCTGCTAAAAACATGTTTGAGCAAATGTCCTCAGAGTAGAATTTAAATGGAAAATTTGCAGGTACAAAAAAAAGTGTTCAAGTGGAGCAGACTCAGGTGATAATTACGTAGGTGGAAGTGGATTGAGATAGAAATGTCTGACTCAAAAGAGAAATCTGTAACTCTATTGGTCCAGACAGGTCATCAAATACAGGTGGTTTTCTTTTTGCCCGTCCATAAAACAGCAGCTATTTCTTGAATAATGGTAGTGTAGGCAGCTGTTGTTTTGGGTAAACTCTGGCTTTTTATATGCCTTTATTTAGAATCAAAGCTTTGCTGTGGGAGTGTGAATGATATTTTAGTACTTTCTGAAATAAAAATAGTAAACTTATAGATGCTAGAGTAATTGCCTGAATTTGGAAAAGCAACACAAGATAAATCAAGTACTTGAAGTTGGCAATTTGAACTTCAACTGCTATAAACGCTATACACTTCTAAATATTAATGTATATATTTTAAATGTTCAGGGGAAAGCTTGGAACAATAGGTTTAAAATGATTAAACCATTTCACCTGTCATCCATGAATTTGCAAGGACTGAGACCATAGGCCTTGTTTGTGTTTGGCTTCATCAGTCACAGCTGCCACATTCCTTCTAGAGTGCTGTGACTAAGATTATCATCCTGGATGGACAGTGTGCTCTGGAATAAATTCACCCTTTGTCACCATTTTGAAACTGGCCATTGTTATGTTTGCTCTGAGGACATTCAGAAAATGACAAGTAGCTTTAATGACACTCATTCACATTCACTTACAAGCCAAAAATTCTCACTGAGTTCCAGTAAAGACTTAATGAAAAGTAGGGTAACAATAAAATTCCGTGTTTATTTTTGTCAAATCTTTATGTTATCAGATCAGAAGTTTTTGTTTTCATACGAGAACATGTGCCTTCAACATGTACAGTTTTCTCTATGAAAGCTTACATCAGGTTCATTACTTCACAGCTGTGGTTATAGATACTTTTAAGTTATGTTTTATAAAAGTTTGCAAATCTCTTATTATAACAAAACATAAGCCATTAAATGAATCATTCTCAGGTCATTCATTAATACAAAATAGACACTATTATTAAATAAAGTCATATTGGGACACTAATTCAAACACAAAAATGAATAAAGATGTGAAAAATGTAGGGACTGTTATTTAAAATAAAGATTCTGAATACATTATATTTTTCTAAAATTACTACAATATGATGAGTAAAAGAATGAAAAATATTGCATAAATTTAAATATAATTTTTAAAAACCAAAGGCGTGCTGTATTTTCTAATTCATTTTGCACTTTTTTTTGACTAGCATTTTGCTTACAGCCTATTTTCGTTTTGCTGTGTAGTGTGTCGACATAGCAAGTATTTTACCTGAGTTTTTCCCCAATTAATCTTGAATTTTCAGTTATCTCATATGTTGGTTCTTTTGATCTGCATAATTAATTTCTCTTTTTAAAAACTCTGATAAGCTAATTGCATAACTGAAAGTATGTATGCCTTCCTAGTGGGATACCTGTAAACATAGTTTGAATACCCAAAATTCCCCAATTATACAATTCAGAACCATCATAGTTGTTGACATCCTGTTATGACATGTTCTATTTGAATACAGGAATGCAATTATGACATATGCTAAAATTGATAAAGGTTTGTTTTGAAATGACTGTGACAGAAAATGATTAAGATATAACAAAATAGTCCACTGAAACCTGCAAAAAAAAAAAGAAACAGTTCTTGGTTTATTTTTCATTTTCAGTGCTGGATTAACATACATTTTTGGATTTCAAAACATAAACAAGATACACATGTATTGGAAAACTCCTCTCCTGCTCTCTCTTTTCCATTTCCTCCTTGGAGCTTCATGCAGTTTCTTTATACCTGTGCAGTATACGCAGCTATAAAGTGTACAGCAGGGAAGGACTGGTATGTAAGCATGCACAGTAGAGCCTTTTCTGCATATCCTTTATCCACTGGGCACTATTATCATTCATACTTTATTTTGCTTTTTTTTTTCCTTTGGAAATCACCTCAGAGTTATGCTCAGACTTTATTATAGAAGCTCACTGCCCTTCCCTAAGAAAAACCAAATAGTTTCTATAGTCCAGTTAATATTTAATATTTCTGTTTCTGTATTTTGCATCACTTTTATTTTCTCCCATAAAATAATGGTGAGTTACTTGGTGAGGACAGAAGAATCTCATTCTTACAAAGTTTCGACAAAGCTGTTTGGGTCATACTGACCTCTCTTTTAGGATCATTTTCACTTACAGTCCACATCTTCAACACATACTGGCTTCAGTTTTTATTTACCTCTGTCTTTTGCATCTGTTTCATATTAAAGGGGAATGACTGGGCCTTGATCATGTGTTCTGGCAGCTAGCAAAGCCTTATACATTCTGATTTTAAAAATTGCCCTCCACCATCCCACAACATTTTATGAAGCACTGCAAATGACAAGCAGTTTTAACGTCTTATAAAGCACTGCGAATGACAAGCAGTTTCAACATCTTATAAAGCACTACGAATGACAAGCAGTTGCAATGTGATTCTTACTGTTCTTTCTCCATAATCTGTAACAAATGCCAACAACAGTAAGATTCAAAGCTTAAAATGCTCCCTGACCACTCTCTGCCCATGAGAACTGGATCTGAAGCATTAACCAAACTGTTCAGATAGCCAAGATAGCTTCAGCATGATATTATTTGATGTTCTGTCTTTATGATCCTGCTGTTAAGAATAATCTTGTTATCCAGTTCTTTCCCATTCCTTCCGACTCTTTTCTCAAATACTCTGAAAGCATGTCCACATTTTTCCCTAATGTATCCTAAGCTGCTAGTACTTATTTCCTCTTTTCTCGCTTTCATCTTGTAATTCATCAATGTTTTAAGGAGATAATTTACAGAAAATGTGGTGTACAATGATGGACTAATTGCAGACTAAAATAAAATAGGTTGTAGCATCATCTTGCTATACTATGTATGACAGCATCTTTACAAGTGCACTTTACTGAAGCCGTATACATCAAAAAGCATTCCGGTCAGCTACAGTTTTAGCTCTATCTCTTGTGGCAGAAGGAAGATCATTAAAGAAAAAACAAATTACTGGCTTAAAGTGAAAAGCACAGAGAGTGGGTAGCTTAAATTTTAATGCTTAACACAGCATATCAAACACAATAAAACAGTCTATTAATGACAAACTATCTAAACAACAAACTCTCCATTTATGATATAAGTGCTAGAAAATCCCTGTGATGATCCTCTAAAGGACACACTTCATAAGAATTGCTGAAGTGATTCTTAATTAGCATTGTTGGTGAATGCCTTTGTGGTTCTTGTGTTATCTCAGGTTATATATTATGACTTAATTTACAGTGTATTTATAATTGAGTCAGTAACATTTTATTGAACTAGAAAATTTACATACACAGACTGAAGTCACTGAGTTTCATTACAATTATAAAATTAGATACCTTTATCAGGATATGCTATTTAAAGACATGAGCCATGTCATTCTCTAGAGTTCAATGAGAAAGCAGTAATGCTGAGAAACATTCAGATATCAGGAGACAAATGAAAAATTGTAATTGTGACTTTATATTACAACTCAATGTACTCATATACATTGGGATGTTATTGGAAGATTTTAGTGTGTGTGTGTGTGTATTACATATGAATATATGTGTAGGCATGCATACACTGGAATAGGTATGTGCATTACTGTATAACTGTGCAGAGGCCATAGGAGAACTCTGTGTCCTGATGTACCATGCTCTGCCCTCTTTCCTTGAGACAAGGTGTCTTTCACCAAGTCAGATTCACCAAGTTTCATTTTATTTTATTTTTTGTCTAGGTTGGTTGGTCAGCAAGTCCCAGGCATTCTCTCTTCTTCCTTGCTAGTCAATGATATTTCTCCCTAGCCTTACTATCTAGTTTTTAATATTCATCTTGACTGGTATTCTCTTAATTTTCAGAAGGAAGAAGTCTGGTTTAGTTAGTACATGTATGGCATTACCATGCAGTTCCTTCCTCCCACACATGCCAATTTTCCTCATGTGTTGCCTGGGATCAGAAACAAAGACCCAAATATGTGACACAAAAGGGGAAGTGAGGCATTTCCAAGTCTGTGTTAGAGGATATTCATGGGAATACAATAAATCTGGGTTCTAACTGGAGGCCTCAGTGGTATGTTGAACCTCTCCATAGTCAGATAGCTATAGGAGTCTCAGCGAGACTCTCAGATGTCTTCCAGTCCAGGTTGCCATCTCTTACAACTTTTAAATCTCTATGGCAAGTGCCCTGGCCTTGAGAGCCCTGGGACCTCGTTTGTCCTGAAAGCCTCTGCCCCATCAGGGAAATGGGGTTTGATTTCGCTTACTCTAGGTGAAAATTGTTAGTCATATCCAAGACTTCAGGTATTGTTAGGCCACATGGAGAGTCTGCGAGAGACAAGGATTTCACAGGAATAAGAAGAAAGCCAGCTTCTCCATACTATCTCTCAATATTTTTTGCTTTGTACTTGAAATTCAATTTTTCTTTTCCAAATATTTTTTATTTAATTGTATTTTTTAGAATTTTATTCATTTTATATCCCAATTGTAGCCCCCTCTTGCATGTCCTCCCAGGCTCACCTTCCCTCCATCTGTGCCCCCTATCACTGTCCCCTAGTTCAATCAACGGAGTTCTCCTCCCCTAGCTTATCAAGTGTCATCAGCACTGCCTGGGTCCTCTTCCTCTGTAGTCTGAAAAGGCTGCCCAGATAGGGGGAAGTGATCTCAGGACAGGCAACTGAGTTCATGTCAGAGGGAGCCCCTGTTACCCTTACTCTGGGACCCTCATGGAGAGTGAGCTGCCTGTTGGCTAAATCTCTTCCAGAGCTTTTGGTGTTTATCCTGTTTGCATTCTGAATGATACTTAAGCACTCTCCCTAGGGTCCTCCTTGCTGTTTAACTTCTTCAGGTCTGTAGATATTACTATGGTTATCCTATATTCTATGGCTAATATCTACTTATAAGTGAGTACATACCATGTGTGTCTTTCTGATTGTAGATTACCTCACTCAGGATGATCTTTTCTAGTTCCATCCATTTGCCTGCAAATTTCATGATTTTCTTGTTTTTTATATCTGAGTAATATTTGATTGTGTAAATGTGCAACAATTTCTGTATCCATTCTTCCATTCAGGGACACATAGATTGTTTACAGATTCTGGCTATTACAAATAAAGCTGCTTTGAACATAGTCCAAATGTCCTTATTGAATGGTGGAGCATATTTTTGGTATATGTCCAGGAGCGGTATAGCTGGATCTTGAGGTAGTGTTATTCCATATATATATATATATATATATATATATATATATATATATATATATATATATATATAAAGAAAGAAAGAATTTGATGAAGATATCAGAAGATGGAAAGATCTCCCATGCTCATTGATCAGTAGGATTAACATAGTAAAAATGGCCATCTTACCAAAAGCAATCTACAGATTCAATACAATTCCCATCACAATACAAAATTCTTTACAGACATTGAAAGAAAATTTCTCAACTTCATATGGAAAAACAAAAAACCCAGAGTAACTAAAACAATCCTATACAATAAAATATCTTCTGGAGGTGTCTCCATCCCTGATCTCAAGCTGTACTATAGAGCAACAATAATGAAAGCTGCATGGTATTGGCATAGAAACTGACTGGTGGATCAGTGAAATCAAATAGAAGACTCAGAAATAAACCCACACATTTATGGACACCTGATTTTTGACAAAGATGCCAAAATTATACAATGGATAAAAAGACAGCATCTTCAACAAATGGTGCTGGTTTAACTGGATGTCTACATGTAGAAAAATGCAAATAGACCCATATCTATCACCCTGAATAAAAGCAAAGTTCAGGTGGATCAAAGACCTCAACATAAAACCAGACACACCAAATCTGTTAGAAGAAAAAGTAGGGAAAAGCCTTGAACTCATAGGCACAGGAGACAACTTCCTGAACAGAACACCAATAGCACAGGCTCTAAGATCAACTATCTCTCAATATTAATATCACACTTAGTAAACCTGACTCTACTAGAAGAAATGGTGACAGCTATTTATTTAAACACTTCATGCATTCATTTCAAATCCTATCAATTAAATACAAGTGGCATTCAACTTTTGTGCTGAGTGATCCTTCCCAGAATTTTTAAGCATTTATCCAACACAAAATAAAATGTAATATAATTATATTAATGTCAGTCCTACTCTAGATTGGAAGTAGTACACTAGCTTTTTTATTATAAATGAATTATTTACATTGTATTTATTCATATTGAAGATCCACATTTTAGAGAAAGATAAACAATGACCATGTAGTGGGTACAATATAAGTGTGGAGTGTTTAATGATCTTTCTATATTAATTAAATCAAAATGTGCGGGGACATCATAAGAATTTTAGTAAGTACTCCATCAGGTACACTGTGCTCCATGTTCAAGGTTTCTGCAGATGTTTTGCTTTTCTGATGGCTGCAGAAACACCAATGGTTGATCACACAGATCAATAATTTACAAGTTGCACACTTATGTCTCTCACTAAGTTCAAACTGTTAACATTTCACACTATCCTTTAGTCTTCTGCAGTATATCATTAGAGATAGAATCTATGAGGCAATTGCACTGTGCCTGGTATATCATTAACACATAATAAATTGCAGCATTTGTTGGGGTATTGTTTGCTCATATTCTCTACCAACATCAGGGGAAAATAAATCCAAGTGCAGAAAAAGAAATATATTTTTTTCTGGGAAAACATAGCTTAGGCTCCTAATGATATATCATCTAATTAGATGAGTCATTAACACCTCTTGGTTCTAAGACTTACCTACATAAGTGTTAAATGCATCTTAAAAATATCAGGACCCTGTTTCTGTATAGTAAGAGAAGATAAAGAGGAAAACAGTTGAGAATTGCCACATTCTAAAAGTATTTTTAGTTGCTAAGGGGGTATGGAAAATTACCTACGAATTCAGGAACAGATATGCTGTAAAGGAAAGGGGAGAGTGAATATGAAAGTTAAATTGGGGAGAAAGATATGTGACATATTCTTTTATCTGCAGAACCTATCTTCTTATCTGCCTGTCTATCTTTCTATCCAACTATCTGCTACAGAAGTAATGGAATCAAGACTGGGGAATGAAAAGGAGCTGGGAGAAGGCACAAGAATGAGTAATGCGATGTAAATGTGAACAAAGTGTAATGATGCAAATGTATATAAAGGATAATAATGAAGCCCAACATTCTACACTAAGAGCGACAACAAGCACAACAGCATCTAATGAAAAGAGGCCACGTTCACACTCTTCACTTTATCACTGCCTACATACCACACTGTGCCTTTTGAGACATGCAGTCCTCACTGCACTGTAGAAGGACTTCTGACTCTAATGTCATTGAACTTGTTTACAAATAAATATTTAAAACTCCAATGGGTAATGTGGGCTATTAATTTCCATTTTCAACACAGTATGTATATTCTGAAGAATTTGGTTTTTCCAAATTTATACTCCACAATCCTCAAACATTTACATATGTAAAACATGGAACCTTCATTTTCTGTTTGATGGGGGGGGCTGTGTTTTAGCTATACAGACAGGTCAAAAGTGTCTTTGGAGTTTAGAAATGCTTAGTTCACTCTCCCCCCCCAACACAGAGATTGCTGCTACAAAATGGCCTAAGGGCTCCTGGAAAGAGTTATGAATTGTTCTAAGTTAATACATTACATTGAGGCACACACACACTCACACACACATATACACTCACACATAATTTAAAATAAAAGTGAGATCAAACAAGATCAATTGTCTATAAAATAGTAATAAAAAAATGAATGGTTCACATGTTTAGTTTGTCTTTCTTTTCCTGATATAGCAAGCTTCAGTCTCAAAACAAGGAGAATGGCGCTGCCATAGCTGTTCTGGAGAACTTTTCCGGTGGAAAGTGGTGAAAACAATGCTTTAAAACGAGGAAATAGTTTTTTAGTGATATCAAATAAAACATTAACGAAAATTATGTACTAAAACTATCATGTATCTATATTTTTATATTTTAAGTTATTTATAGACCTTGAGATAGTTCCAGAAATCAGGAAAACTTTGTTTTCTATAAAATTATGATGTTTCATTTTAAAAAGGAAGAAAACTCTGATGAGCTAAAATAAGTAGTGGTGGGCATTGGACATGGTTTTGTGATTTTTCAAGATTAGATGTGTATATGTGTGCGCAAATAATGAGATTATTTATGTTTGACTATACTTTAATTTCTTTGCAAAAATGATGTTTTTTAAACAATTGTTTTCTTTTCTCATGCATTATATCCACACCAGTTCCCCCTCTTTCTACTCTTACCTCCCCTCTTCCCCAGATCCACTCTCCATTTCCTTCAGAAAAGAGCAGGCCACCAAGGGATATCAACAGAACATAGCATGACAAGTTACAATAAAACTTGCACAAACCCTCTGTCAGGGCTGTGCATAGCAACCACATAGGAGGAAACAGGTCCCAAGTGAAGGCAAAAGAGACTCCTCCTACTCCCATTGTTGGGAGTCCCACAGGAACACCAAGTTACCCAAGCACAAGGTATTTTCCAAAGTGGCTGGCTCAGACAACATACAGACTCCTTGACTGTAGGCTCAGGTTCTGAGAGCCCCCATGAGCTCTGCTTAGTTGCTCTGTGGGCTCAGTTCTCATGGTGTCCTCAACCCATCTGTCTCCTACAGTCCTTCTCTGCCCTCTTCCATGGGGTTCCAGCCTAACGTTTGGCTATGGATCTCTGCATCTGTCCTCAAAAGTTGCTTGATAATGCCTCTCTGATGAGAATTAGGGTAGGCACTGAACCATGGGTATAACAGAACATTATTAGGAATCATTTCATTGACATCTCCCACACACACACACACACACACCCATTGTGTTTGGTTCTATTTTGGATCCCTGGGCTGTCAGGCCTCTGGTTCCTGGCCATCCAGGAAATGTCAGGCATGGGCATCCTCTTGTGGCCTCAAGTTCTACCAGTCATGGGTTGGACACGCACACAATTATATGTGTGGTAGGGATAGGTAAACGCATATGAGTTCAGAGAACTGCAGAGGTCAGAGATGTCTGCTTTCCTGGAACTAAACCTACAGGCATTTGTGAGCCAACAGATGAGAGCTTGGAGACAGAATCTGGATATTCTGCAAGAGCATTACAAGCTCTGAACCATTGATCAACCTCTCCAGCCCTGAGTTTTAGTTCACAAAATTCAAAGGAACTGACTATTGGGTAAAGTGAGAATTTGTTCTTGTGCCTGTCTGCTGTGCTTTGGGTATTTCCACCAAAATGTATGTTGAAATTTAATGTCCACTGTGATTGGCTCATGAGAGAGATGGGATATGCATGAGGGCTCTGTCCCCAGGAGTAAATGATTCCATCCATCAGTGAAATGCTTAGTGGGTTAATTGGTTACTTCAATACTGGACCTGTTCTCAAAGTCAGTTTGACTTTGTTTCTTGTATGTTCCCTAAAATGATATCCTATGTGGCTTGGGACTCTGTAGAAAATTCCTTTCAACATGATATCCCTATTATATGTGACTGCATGGCTTTTAGCCTCTTGAACTAGGTGAAGTAAATCTTTATTAAGCCGTAGCAGCATAAAGCAAAGTAAGACAGTATCATAATAGATTTTCCTCTAACTTCCTGTCTGGTATTGAGCACTGTTAGGAACAATGAAAATAAGGATGCACACAGTAGATTTTATGTGAAAGAGGTTTATTGGATGGAGATGAAGAGAGAGAGAAGGAGAGTGTGAGACATGATAGGAGGAAGGGAGTGGGCGCCCAGACAGAGAAAGGGGAGAGGGCAAGGGGGTAAGATGGCAAGAGGGCAAGAGACAAAGTGGCAGGTTGAACCTTTTAAGGACCAACATAACCATGCCTGCCAGGTGTGGCTACCTGGCCAGTAACAAATGATGACATCATTGGTTGCTAAGCAAACCAGAAGCAGGCTGCCTAAATACTAACATTCCTCCCTTTGTCTATAATTTAAAAATGAGGAGCTTGGACTGCTTCTCATATAAGGTAAGTTAAAGTATATAAATTTAGGCTCATTGGAAGAAATGCTTGGTTGCCATGCAAGGGGCAGAGAGAGAGAGAGAGAGAGAGAGAGAGAGAGAGAGAGAGAGAGAGAGAGAGAGAGAGAGAGAGAGAGAGAAAGAGACTAGCAACACAATGTCCAGATTATGTGGTCAAGAGGAGGAGGAGAAGCCCTTGCCCTGAAAGTTCAGGATAGAGGTTTGCCAGTAGAGAGTTGCCAGTCTTGCAAGGCAGCAAGTAAGGAACTGATAAACGCTGGGAGAACCTAGAGCTGCTTGTTCTGGGCCTGAAGCACACCATTTCAGCCTTTTGTTAGTAATAAGTGAATAAGCATAGATTCTCCTCTGGCTACTTCCTGCTGACACTGAGGACACTGTAAGGAGGTCAAAAGGCTGGAATGCTGGCCAAATCCAGGAAGAACAGGCTGTTTTGATGTTGTCCAGGGTCTGTGAGAACATGCATGACTGGGAAGGAAAGTGCAGATACAGCTTGTTGGAAGTCTATGAGGTCAGACTGGAATACCTGTGGTAGCCGCTTTGGCACTACTTTGGATATAGGAAACACCTGGGTCTGGCAGGATACTGGAACATATTCATAGGCAGAGGACAAAATTAAGTAGGTCATAGAGAAAATTTCTTCCAGTATACATTTAAAACTTTTGAGAAAGTGAACAGATGTAGAAGGTTTGGATCAAAGAGACTTGAACATGGGAACCTCCATTTACTTGAGGGAACTTCCATTTACCCAATCACTGGCAGCAATTAAAAAGGCTTTGCTTAGGGTTTGTCATCTAAGGAAACTGAGGACAAGTCTAATTACAGAGGTCTGTGAATTTAGCGGCCCTTAAAGCGGGTACTAGGTGTAGAAATCTGAAATTCTCAGAAGACATCCCAGAGGAGAATCTGGAGGAATGGAAGAATGGACTATTCCCATTGAGCAGGTAAGAGTCACTGACCTATCAAGGTACCCCAAGAGCAAGGACTGACTTAGTAGAGTAGTATGGTACAATCTGTTCCAACAGCTCATCAGCGTTGGTCAGAGACTAAGGACACAGTTGCCCTTAGAGAAACAGTTTACCTTCCTAGGATTTTCATAGACCAGTGGGGGCGGGGATGAGGAGAAACCATGCCAGTAGAGGGAAAGTCTTACCCAAGGGAGAAGGAAGTCCTAGATGAAGGGTTTGGATGTAGGTTGGCGAGAACAGTAGGGAACGTGTGCACCAACCAGAAGGGAAGACTCAACAAATAGCTGGTGTTGGGTATACAAAAGTAGCAATCAGTAGCCAGGAATTGATAACAACCAGAAGGGAAGACTCAGCAATCAGCTGGTTTTGGATGTAAAAATGTAGCAATCAAGAAGCCAGGAAAGGGAAGTCCCAAAACCAGGGAAAGGGGAGAAATCCCACCCTCTGAGACAGGTGATATATGCAGTACTTATCTGGAGCCCAATTGACCTGAGAGGTGGATTTAGGTGGATTTTCTGAAGCTTAAAAGAATTACTTTTAAGTTTTACAAAGGAGATAAAACTTTAGACATGTTAGCATCACAATTGGAATCTGCACTGAAATATACATTGTAGAAAAGGCAGTACACATACACATTTGTGTTAACAGCATAAGCATTTTTAAGGTGAGCTCTGAAAAGGCAGAAGCCTTTTGTGAAATAAAAAGGACAAAAGTTCACTTGATCTTAACCTTCCTTTAGTATAAGTACACATTATGGAGATTTAAAGTCTTGAGCTTGGAACCATGATGGTGGGTAGTATCAGAGCTCTATTGATAAAGGCCAAAGATCTGGACAGTCAATACAACAGTAGTGTAGCAATAGGAAGAAATATTAAGCATTTTTACCTATTTAGGATACCTTAAATCACTTAGACCTTGCAACCTTTATAACTTGCATTTACCAACCTTAAAACACTTTCTTAGACCCTCATACAACATTTTTCTTAGGCTTTTGTATTTAGTTTTTTACCATGAGACTTATGTGAGCTTGTTAATAATATTTATTTTCCTTTAGCTAAGGAGATGGTAAAGGTTTCATCCAGGCCTGTTTCTTGAGTCTGGCAACAAGGCCATATTGTGTCTAGGTCTGACAATATCAACTCTAGGACTTAGGCTTAAGGCATGTGAAGAGAACTGAAAAGGCATATGAAGTCTCCCAACACAGAAGTTGGGAATATGTCTATGGGACCCCAGTGTGAGGCTAAAATAGATGTGCAATATTTCCCTGGGCTGTGTGAGAGTGGTGGTAGTCACTGAATCAAGGAGCCATTTGTCTTCCACCAAGCCAAGGAGCTGGAAGCCTAGGAGTGTCTATGGCTCTTGTGCTGGTTGAGCCTCCATGACTGGGCATAGAGGACAAGCCTGCATGGGAGCATTTTGACTTCCAAAAACCAGTCTGCCAGCAGTGTGTGGTTTGTTGAGGCAGAACCAGCGTCCCCTTTGCCTGCATTTGAAACAGTCACTTGGTGGAATTGACTTTTGGCTAAACCCTGGCAGGATGGGGAATTGCAAACCTTTTTTTTTTTTTTTTTTTTTTTTTTTTTTTTTGGTGCAGGAAGGGGCTCGGCCTGTTAGGACATATAAAAGACTGCAGTTTTGCAGCTCCGAAAACAGTGGGACAGGAACATATTAGTAAAAGCAGCTGGCAGTGAAGGAAACCACAGCGTTTTTTGTTCTTGTTGTTTGTTTTATAACCAAGATGGTAGTCAATCATATGACTGTCCTTTATTGCTGTAAGTTAAGATGGTGGTAAAACCATGTGCTTGCCCTTAGTGGAGATGGCAGTGAAGCCATGGTTCTACCTTCCTTATCCCAAAACCAACATGGCCATGGCGGCTAGCCATGAGACTAGATGCTTGTTGGTAGGATGGCTGTCCTGGCCAGTTCAAAACTCTCTATATGCGCATGGCATGGCTGATCGGAAGTCTGCACAACTGAAAACCTTCCTCTACAAGACAGCTTCTCCAGGCAGGTGTTCCATGGGAGATTTAAAATCTCACCCAGGGGGCCTGAGGCATTGGTGCAATTTAAGCCATCTGTGTGTGGGCAGGGTCCCCAGCAATTACTTACCTAAGAGTAATAGGGTAGAAACAGGCTGTGTCTGTATCTGAAGTGACAGTTTCAGTGTCTGGCATGAGCATTTTAGTTTCCCCAAGCCGATTTTGGTGCATCGTGAGTGTCTGCTGTGTGCCTGGTGCTCAGTGCTCAGAGCATCTGGCAGGATGCTGAGCAGCCTTGAGCAGAGGGGCAGGTGTGAACAGTAAGGGCAGAGCAGTTGAGAGAAAGTATAGGTTTTAAAGCATGGGTGGTTCAGTGGTAGAATTATTGCCTGCCACCTGGGAGGCCCGGGTTTGATTCCCAGCCCATGCATCAATGTTAGGACCAATGAAAATGATGATGTGCACAGCAGATCTTTTGTATGAAAGAGGTTTTTTTAGATGGAGATGAAGAGAGAGAGAGAAGGAGAGTGAGACACAATAGGGTGAAAGGAGGGAGGCACCCCTAGAGAGAAAGGGAAGAGGGCAAGAGAGAGACAAAGTGGCAGCTTGGTCCTTTTAAGGAGAAACTTAACTATGCCTGTCAGGTGTGCAGGCATGATGACATCATAGATTGCTGGGCAACTCAGAAGCAGGCTTCCTAAATACTAACAAGCACCCCTCTTTAGCACCCTGCTTGCTCCTCTTCACTCAGATCTGCCCCCACTCCCAGCTTCAAGGAAACTTAAACATCTTTTCTCTACCAAGGATTCCCTAGAAATAGAGTTAAATGACATTTGATATGCTTCTGCTTTGGACCCATTATTATACAAAATTCCTAACACATTATGGACACAAGGATAATTCTAATATATTTAGAAAAGGTTTTCCAAATTACATCCTTAATGAACTCATATTCTCAGAATTTGACCCTAATTAATAAGTAAGTAAACCAAGTCTTCTTGAAATGTATATTAAGTTGTCAAGATAAGCATCTCAGTGCTTGGTGTTAATTTGGCATTGCATACTTGGCCATAAAATATTATTAAATACATAAATTAAGTTTAACCTCAGAGATATTTGAGCTTGCAAATATAGTAAATAATTGATTTATGGAGAAAGCAGGAAAACTTTTGCAGGACAAGGACCTGGCCACAATAATCAATTAGTGAAAGAAGCTTTCAGAGTTATTGAAATTTTCTGATTCTAGCTCTCGGCACTGTATGATGTCATAATCTATTATAACACAGAATGAGAGCCAGGCAGCCTGAGCTCAAGGTAATCAGCAGTGACCATTCTTCCTGCTTCAGTTTCTGCAGCTGAAGAACAATGGTTGAATACCAGAAACAACATGAGTCATACACTCAAAGTTTTGTTGGTGATGGTGGCGGTGGTGAAGGTGCTGTGTGTGTATGTGTGTGTGTGTGTGTGTGTCTGTTGGGGTTTGGTGGGTGTATGTGCATCTGTGTGAAGACATGCTTGTTTTTCTGTGTGTGCAGAGACTAGAGCAAGACTCAAGTGCACTGCTCTGTCACTCCTCACCTTACCTATTAGATGTAGAGTTTCCCACTGAGTTATCCTGTGTCTAGAGCTGGCTTAAAGGCTAGAAAACCCAGGAGTCCTTTTGTCTCTGCTTCCCTCCCTATCACAGGCATTCCAGGAATGTGGCCACACCCAGCTTCTTTTTAAGTAGGTAATCCAAACTCAGGCTTTATGGCAAGGGCTCTCATCCCTGGTCTATTTTTCAGGCAGTAGTTCAAACACCTAAATAGCAACTGGTACAGTCAACTTTCAAAATATATTAGACATTTTTATTAATCATTGTCAACTGTCTTCAAAGTAACAGAATTCTCATTTAGAAGACAACAAAATAAACCTCCTGTAGAATCTTTAAAATGATAGAACACTATAAACAAGATGCAGTGGTTAAATTAAAATCCAGGAAGCATTTTAATATTGTAAGTGGGCTAAATTCACCACGTGCCTTTTAAATACAGTACTGGAAGTTACCTAGAAATATGGTACATTTATGGTATTTTATAGTTCCTGGTATCCAGACTGGGATCACTATCGCCAGCAAAGCAGCAAATTAGATTTGACAAGGAAAATTAAATTACCATTGTAGCAGATTCAGATTTATGCTCTGGTTCTAAAATAGTATTTAGTTAAATGCAAAATAACAAGACTCAGTAACCATACATATTGATTTAAAATTAACCAGCTGTGGCAGATGAAATTTGAGCAATTTAGTTGTGATGTTTCAAGGCTAAAATCTTCCCTCCTTTGTTGCTGGAGTCAAACTGTCCACTGCTATCCCATCGATTAGAAATGTCTCTATTTTGTCATGTCCATTTTAAAAGTCAGAGACTAAATATTTCTAATTGCAGAATATACTTATTTAGAGAAAAAGTTATAATGGTATAAATCACACAAACCGAATTTCTCTAATTTAGTGTATATGCCATTAATTTGAAATTAGTTAAATTAAAAAAAAACTTCATAGTCATATTACATTTCCTAATCCAACACTTCATTTTTTTTCCTTCATCCAGTTCTTCAGCCATCTGGATATCTGCAAATACCTTCCAGCTACTCTGCCTTTCTTCCTTTTTTGCCAGCTTGTACTTGTTGAATACCATTAATGAAAAGACCTGTCCTAAACACAGTTTTAATGTTTTGCTTATCATGGAAAACTGTCATCATTTATTACTGTGAGATGCGTATTTTTGACTTGAAAAACATCTAGAAAGCTGAAGAGTAGAAAACACTGAGAAGGATGAGGAAGGCAGTGAGGAACAGGGAACCTGGCAGTATTGGAGGGAGCAGACTGGTACATGCTCTGAACAGAAGTCAGGCTGTGCCAAGTCAGGCTGACCATAGCCTTACCCTTCCCTCATCCTTCTCAGTCAGAAAACATATCTGCTGCATGGTTATTAAAACAAGGCCTGTGGATAGAGCCAGGTCTCAAAGGCACTCCTTCCTGATTGCTACAGTAGCACAAGCCAGTCCATCAGTATCTAGCACTTCAGTCTCAAGCTTTGGTTTGGCTACGGTGCCTGCTTGGAATATTATATAACTCATAGACATTAGTCGCACAAAGTAATGGCCTTGGTTGTGGGGAAACCAAAAATGTACATCTGATAAACAGGTAGAACATTGGGAAGAGGCTGGGCTCTCTCAGAGGAAAGACGATTAATTTGCTGGATTCCTCCTGATGCAGGTTTCACTGACACATTCTCCCTCTGATCATAGTACTTGTTCTGTTTATCATTAGTTTGTATCTATCATTGGAGTGTGGTACTATCCAATTGCCTTCATTAGTGCTGTTCTTCCTTAGTCCTTCTCATTCACATACACAGTTAATACAAATATATCTTATATACACATATATTTTATATACATATATTTCCTAAATATATGTTGTATTAAAACATGCATTTGGTTAACAAAAATATTATTCTGACACCTGTCACCATGACAAGGGAGAGATTAATCAGGGATATTAAACTAGTTGTCACGAATATCATAACACAGGACAGAGAATAGTTTCAATTCTCAATTCAGCAAAGACAGCTGAACATTTATGACTAAAAGGTAGAGCAAAGCTATCAGGGAAAAAAACAAATACAGAGAATGTCAGGATTGAGCAGCTTTTGCTAAAAATTATTGGAATGGCTTCTTGTCAAAAGTCAGCCAAGAAATGCCTTGTGATGACTAAGGAGGTCTTTACTTACTATGCAATTCTTCATTATCTAAGTTTGACCCTAGAAAGCAGCATGGAAGTTGGGAACTGTCTCCCAAATATTGCATTAAAAAAAGAAAAAAAAGCTTTTTTGCATTAAGGATATGTTGGCAATTCATTAGTCACCATAGCAGAACTTCCAAATCATGTTTAAACTTTACAAACCAATTCAGGATTAACCTGTGGTCTCCTGTGAAGTACTGTGAAAATTTGGGTGAATTCATTTCTTCTTAAAGTCTAATGAACACCCCAGGTTTCTATACCCTGCCAGGGAAGCACATTTTATATTTATACTCCGAGACTGGAGATGCTGTGAGCAAAACTACTTTCCCCATGAGATCATTGCAAGTTTGGCTCCAAAAAGTCAACCTTTGATCTCTAAAATTGACTACATCTAATGCTATGTATACTATTCTCTAGCTCAACATCCCAAAGCCTCAATTATGTAACCAGATTTTCCAATTATGTCTGTTAGAAGGACAACAGATTCCTAGTAAAATGTAGTGCTATGAACAAAACGTATCGTCGTGAACAAAAGAGGCTGAATAAAAATTTCCAAATTCTGGAGAGATAGAGAGTCAACAGCTATTTAGAGAGGTGAAGTCAATTATCTTGAGTCATAGTTAAAAAGAGAAACAAAGGGCATGTGTTGTGTCCAGAATCTAACTGGTTAAAGAGACAGACCCATTCCAAACTGTATCTCCACCAGAGTGATGCCATCTCAGCAAGTGACTCAGTCCCCTACAGCTAACTGTTTGCTGTTGAGTGAGCAGCTTTCCAGATCCATCAGCCTCCCTTACAGTTTAAGAAATCCACAGCAGACTGACACCAGTCTCTAAGGCATTTAAGTGGTTTCCACTGAAAGCGCACATCCTGATGCCACTAAACAGATCCAGTGGTTTAAAAAAGGAATAAATGATGGAAGGAAAAAGAAGCGGAGGGGGAAGGGATTCGGGAGGAGTTGGAGTGGAGAAAGTCAGGAGCAGATTTGGTCAAAACATAGTGTATCCGTGTATGAAATTCTTAAGCAAGAAAATATGAACCTGTGTCATAGAGGATGTGAACTACTGGCTTTCCCCACTGGTCTCTGAGACAGGCTCTCCCCTCTTTGGAGGAAGAACTCTAATGAAAGAAATCTGATCCATCAATATTACTGATCTATCATGTGGCCATTTAAAGAGTTGACAATATATACTTTGTGTGTGTGTGTGTGTGTTTGAGATAATGTCTCAAATTGTGATAAAATTAAAACAGGCATACCATAGAGTGGAAAGTATTACAATAACTCTGAATTTCACAGACTTTATGGAATATTTATAGAAACATTTACCATTCAAATGGACCATGAAATAGCCAAGTGTTTTTTTACTTGAAATGTTTTCCTTCAGTTGGACAGATGAAATAAACTCCTTTTCCTGGATGAAGTATTGAATCCTCTGAGATTTTTCAAGGGCTAGTGTAAAATCTCAAAGCTAGCTCCATGTCAACATGAGTGTGATGGGAGTTGATTCAGGTAAGACAAAATATAAGAACTATTAAAAGGGTTGAACCTTTTATCCTAGGTCATTAAAAATTAGTTAGCTTCTGTTTTATGCAGATTGGCAGCATAATGATTTTTTTAAAAGTTTTCTCAAGAAAGTAAGAAGATCTGGGCTTAAAAATGGTTTAGCATTTAAGAGTGTATACAGCAATGGACTCAGTGGTTATATTTATATATTTGTGCACAAATACATGCCATGAGCCATGAGCCATAAAATTGGGAAAGTTCAGTAGTCATATGAACTTTCTGGATGGTAGTTAGGTATTTTTTGCAAGGTCTGTACCATGATGCAACCCCAGAATTGCTTCCAGCCTCTGACACACCCCTTCTTCCTGTGCTGCTGTATCATTCAAAAATCTGGCTTTCGGTGTGTTTATGGACTCCTATGTGATCCTTGTGAAGGTGCACTGCTGTTCAGATGAATTCATTCCTGATTATAGAATTTTGATTTGAGTCAATTTTAAAAGTTAAAAAGTTTACAGCTGCACTATGGACTTCCAGGTACCTCACTAGGAGACGGGCTTGACACGGCTTTGTGACATCAGATAGGCTCTAGAGGTGGGACCACGAATCTTGGTATGCACCATAAGTAAAGTCAAGTCAACTTAAACTTCCCATGAACCTAAAAAACACTGGCACTTATCCAGAAATGTCTAAAGTACAAACCTTAATGTTAAAATATACAAACAGTTTCACTTTAATTCCTTATACCTTGTCAGCTTATAAAGTAACACATTTCATTCTAAATTTGCTTTGAGTCTTGGAATGAAAGGCTGTTAAAATTCACTATAAACTAAGAGATAGCTGAGAAATGTAAAGCCAGGTCATTTTTAAATGAACAAACATATAACTTGCTGTAATCTCTTGGACCCTGTTAACCTTTAGGCCTTGCCAAACTTTATCACTCTGAACTCACTATGAACTTATGTAATGTACACACAAATACCACAGATAAGAACTGCTTAATTTTAATGAAAAAATAGAACCTTTTTTATTTTCAAATACACGTTTCAGTGATTAGTTGCCCTTTTGACTATAAGGTAATTCCTTTTCTGATATAGAGAGCTTTGTCTCAGAAGTATAAATCTCTGACCAGATAAAAAACCTGGGTTGAAGCCCACTGAAATTCACTTCATCCATGTGTTGAAAATATGTGTATAGATATGTGTTTGTATGTAAATATGTCCATTTGTCTGTTTTTTGTACATGTTACATGAGTCTTTCTGTATGTAAGGAACTCCTCTTGTATCTTCCATTAAATGTGTAGAGGTTGTATCTTCCATTAAATCTGTAGAGGTTTTTATGCTGATCATTTGTCAATGTGTACACACAGGGAGAACCAGCCATAACAGCTGATGCGGGTGGGGGGGGAGGGGGTTTACAGAGGAGATGCTCACTAAAGTCAGCAATATCATCATATGTAAGCTTACTGTAATTTGTTGAAGTTGAATTTGAAGTTTTTAACTTCATCCTCCTTTTCCTCTTGAATGCTTGTATGTATGAGTGGTCTATTTTCTATCTCTCTTATTTCTTATTCCCCTATGGATTCATAAATAAGTTAACAGATTCAGAGCTTACCATCAGCCCTCTCAGAGAGCAGACAGGCTTTAGTGTGCTGGGGATCTCGACAAAGAGCCCTACCTACAGATTGGAGTCTCCTTTTACAACCTCCTGCAATTTTTGTCTAGGAACTGCCTTTTGCAGCCCTGCTGCAGGATAACAGTGGTCAGTTTAAGTTTTCCTCCTCTGCTATAGGGCAGTCAGTCCCCAGTCACTAGAGAAGAAATCCTGGGCTCCCTCTATTCTTTCTTGTTCTTTCAGTCACCTGTTGTGATCAGTTGCTTGAACCATTAGCTCAGCGACCCACGTGATAAAGCAATTGGGGCTCTGCAGCCCATCCCAGATTCTTCCTGGGATCCTGCTAAAGCTGAGCCTTGGCAGATACAAATATGTAACAATAATAATCAAGGAAGAAGAGGTTCTCAATTTGAGAGTACGGAGACAGATATGGAAAGAGGTGGAGAGGAAAAAACTTGTGCAGACCTGCAGAGAGAAAGAAAAAGCAGAGAGTTGTTTTACTTAAAAGTATATAAAATACATTAGAAATAAAGAGAAAATTATAATTACTAAAGTCCAGATTCTTCTTAGTTCATAATGAAACTTTCTTGCAAAGAAGTGAAAGGCACCAGCACCAGCAACCCAGAAGGTTATATGAGGCTCGTCTTCTGATGTCCACAAAAGAGAAAAAGGTAGTTTGGGAAACAGAGAAAAGAAATTTAGTAAATATAATCATATTAATGAAATGGATAAAGAAATTCAGCAACCCCCAGACCACCTTTCAGATAAAAACACCTTCTTTAAAATTTATTTTAAAAATTTGATACCAAAAGAGAAGAGATAAGCAAAATTTGACCAGTCCAAAAAATCCTTAATTGTGATTTCCTTAATTGTTTTCTCAGTTTTGCTTATGTAAGACCTCATGAAAACTACCTTTTCCAAGGATAGAGTCTCTGAAGAAGATTGCTGTTCTAAAATCCAAAACAAAAACAGACTAAGATGGCGACCTATCTCTGCACTTAACAGACTTTCACTTTTCCATACAGAATCAAATAAGAAGTTAATGTTTCTAACAAAAACAGCTGAAATAAGATTTAGCTCCTTGACAGTTTGGTTAAATTAGATTAGTTGGTGAAAAAAAATGTTCTCTAATTTTCTGATGGTTTGATTCTGTCTCAAATATAGACCATTATTTTTTAGTTGAAATATGGTTAATTTATTTTTTTAAGTGTTCTGGGCCTGGAGAGATTGCTCAACAACTAAGAGAGCATACTACTCTTGCACAGAGGATGAATTCAGTTTCCAACATCCGTGGTAGCTCATAAAACATCACAGAAGAGAGGGCAGAAAGATTGTAAGAGCCGAAGGCCAAGAAGTTTGCGGTTTCTAGATATACCAGGGAAGATATACCCATAAAATATACACCCATACAACATGGCAGCTCAAACAAGAGCTAACCAGTGATGACATCAGTTTACACAGCATCACACATAGGAGACATCTCACAGGGCCGATGATGCCAATTTACATGCTTCTAGATGTGGGGCCTCATCATTAGAAAGAGCTACAGGCAGTTAACAATGACTAAGAGAGGAAGAGTCAGTCTTTCTCAGGGATGAGACCCCTATTAGTTATCCAGCACTAAGTGATTATTCCTAAATAGACAAACATAGGAGCAACACTAAAGAGCTTCAGTGAATTGTTTTTATAGATTTATTTATTCATGTGTGTGTCTATATGTGTGTGTATGTGTCTGTGTGTGTATGTGTGCATGCATAAAAAAAGGAACATGGAGTCAAGAGGAGAGAAGAACAGGAGAACTTGAAGAGAGGATGGAAGAAAACAAAGAGAAAAGACAATGAAGGAAAGGAAGAGATATTGAGGAGCCAGTTAGGGAGCAGCTTATATTTATCAAGGAAGCCAAGATTTTTAAATAAGCTTTAGCCAAGTCATGACAATAATTGTTATGTAACATGACTCTCTTACTGATGGAGATATATACACACACACATTAAAATGCAATAAAACACATTTTAAAAGAGAAAAATGAAGCAGCAGAAACACCCTCACACTGGTAGAGGAGATGTCAGGGAATTGAGATGGAAATAGGAGTGGGAGGTAGAAAAGTTCAGGACCAGTCTATGTTCTTACCTGATGGTAAAGAAGGCTGCCTCGGAGTGTGCCCTAGCCTCACTATCTTATGAACTGAAAGGGCGTCTAATACCACTTCTCTCTGTTACCACAAGAACCTGGAATTCTGAACTGAATGCTGTTGTGGGAGCATCACAGTAAATCTAGGAATGTCCTGCCTAGAGGACAGAGTGAACCTCCTGCTAAGAAGGTACAAGAATGGGTTTGGAGAGATGGTTGGCATAAGAGCACTTGTTAAATGTGAAGAGGACCTGAGTTCAGTTTCTAGCACCCACTTGGTGGCTCACTGCCGTCTGTAACAATGGAAGTTCCATGAGACCTACTGCAGTCTTCTGACTTCCGAGGGCACCAGCCACACACGTGGTGAACATACAGAGATGCAGGAAAACCATTCATATACATGTAATAAATAAATATTTTTAAAGACCCAACAGATCCCATTCATGAGAATCCCTTCTCAAAAACAGCTGGGGACCTTGAGCAACTTGACAGTAAACTCAGAATCTTAACCACAGTCTTCCTCTTGTACCTCAGGAGAGAAACATCCAGGCAACAAGATGGGATCAGGATCTGAACTCATCATTTACAGAATTTACAGAAAAGTGCTGACGTTTAAGGTTCTAGTGACAAATTCTCTGGGTGAGTTTGAAGACAAAGCCTATCTGAAAAGATGGCCGGAGAAGCCTGGCTATGTTATGCCAAAGAGAGAATCTTCATCATCATCCTCAAACCAGTCTACAACTAAAGTCTTTACTATCCATCCATCCATCCATTAATCCATCCATCCATCCATCCATGCATCCATCCATTAATTTATCCATCCATCTGTCCATCCATGCATTAGTCCATTTTCTATATGTTTGTCTACCACATATCTCCCTATTGAACTCATATGCATACTGAATCATCACAATTATCATCATTATTTCAGTAGGCTTTGATGTGTTTCATAATACTTGTTTTTAATAAGCAAGAGTTACTTAAAATTCTATGAATGTGCTTTTGTAGTTCAAAGACACTTTGGCAAGGATCTGGTACAGTTTCTGGGAACATTCTATATTGTAGATGTCAGTCTTCAGAGCCAACTTGTCCCCTTTTGTGGTTTAAACTCGACAAGGCACATTACCTAGTGCTGTGTTATGGGAAATCTTAGATGTTTTTTAACTAAAATCAAAACCACCAGAGTTGGCATGAGCATAAACTTCCACCATGCCAAAATGTGATCAATAACCCACAACTTCATACTCTTCAAGTAAAACCTTATGAAATAACACTGATAATCTTACAGGACAATAAGCTAAAGTTTATAATATTTGAATTGAACAAATCTGTCCTAAGTAATCAGTATGTTTTATTTTTTTCTCTGAAAAAAGTTAAAGTAGCCAAACTCCAAACTTACTTATGTTGATTTGGGACTTTACACAAATATTTTTTAATTAATTTTTTGCATTAATTACATTTTATTAGCTTTGTATCCCAGCTGTAGCCCTTCCCTCATTCCCTCCCAATTCCACCCTCCCTCCTTCATCTCCTCCCATGCTCCTCTCCGAGTCCATTGATAGAAGAGGTCCTCCTCCCCATTCATTTACATAAATACTTAACCTGACTTTATGATAATGTGAAGAACAAATAACCAAGTGGTGTGTAAACTCACCAGAGATATCTACAACAAAACCTGTGTATCTGAGACATGGTAATCACTGAAGATAAGGAGTGGGAAGATGTTACAAGCCAGAGAAGTGGGGACATCTGCAGCAAGACTGCTTTACCACACCCACACCTTCTCAAGAATATGGACTCCTACAGGAGAATTGAGCAATGGCGACCCTAGTCGACATGTCAACACAGATGGAGAAATCCTCCCAGTACCTAACACATAGCTCAGAGTTACTGGAAAATAATCACTACTGCGATGGGAAAAATCAGTCTTCTCCAGTAAGGAGCCTCCTAACTGGTTATCTGATACCAAGTGGTCCACTCTAAAAGCGTACACACAGAGCAACCTGTGTATTCCAAATGTACACAACAGGTTGTATTTATGCTTCTTCATATGTATGCACATATAAAGCAATAATAACTAAAAGGAAGATGCCATGAAATTGAGAGAATGTGGGGAGGATGTAGGAAAAAATGAAAGGAGAAGAGGCAACAGGTATAAACTCAATACATATATATATGAAATACTAAAAATAAAAAAAAAATAAAAACAAAAGCTTGCTGCATTGAGCTGTTCTACTTTGGCTTAACTTCCTTAATGCAAGTTACTCTAAATAATGAAGGGTCCATTTAAGGTTTTTCCACCAGGAATGGAGCCAATGAGAGAACCCATATAAGTAGTAACACATAACTAGGTTTTTAAATTATGTGTCTTAAATTATGTATATTTGTGCACTAATGCATGCATGTGCATGTGTGTGTGTTAGAAGGCTGTAAGAAGGCACCTTGCTGTACTCTGCCTAAGATTATTCACTATTTACACTTGATTATGAGACTTTACTCTAGAATTCTAAACAATGATCAGTGTCCTTTATAGATACACAGTTTTGTTGGGTAAATGAGATTTTTGGACTTACTCTTTTGAATATTGAGTTTGTCTTTGCAAACAGTTCTGGCAAAAGAATTAAAAAAATTTCTTGGCATTGCCATCTTCTTCAAACAGGGAGAACCCAAACTTTAGTGGTTTTGGTATGCACAGTTTGATAAATTTCTATGTTATTTTAGCTATTGCAATATTTCCAATAGAGCTATAATAAAGCACTTTTATATTTTCTACCTGTGAAACTAAATTGTCCTTTTTAAAGAAAATGGTTTTATGGACATAACGGTGATGCAAATGCATGACTAGTGATGATACATAGACTTATTTTATAAGAATTTTTTTAACCATGCTTTTCATGGTGAGATGCAATAAATCCAATAGTTTAAAGATGAGCTCAGAAATGAGTGTCTAGGATTGAAATTTCAGATCACAATTTATCTGCTGTGTGGCCTTGTTCATATCAGTCATTAAGCCATCCCTATTTCTGAGTGGACTGCAGGAAAGAAAATTGTACAGCCCTCAGCATAGTATCTGTCTAAGTATGTGTCATCAGCACTAGACAACATCATTCTGCTAACCTCAGACTGAGATCAGAATTTTCTTATAAATATTAAGGAAGGGATTCTGTAAGTCTCCACTGCAGAAACTTCATGTTAAAGATTTAACTGAGAGACACAAACACAGTACATGAACAACTTGTGAAGCCATTCAACAAACCTTCCTGTAATGCTTCATTTTCTTCACGTTTCTATTTCAAAGACAGCTGAAATAGGAACAACAGACAAAACATCGTGTCTGGACCACAAAACACCATAAAATAGTTCTGAAATTTTAAAAAAAGGGAAATTTATGTCAATTTGATTTGAGCTAAAATGAAGCCACATTTCTTTCTTTCTGTTTCTCATTGTAAGGGAATTCCCAGAGGTCTCTCTATGAAGTTTTTGCATACTAATTATCCAAGGACATAGCTCACAGCTGCAGCACCATCTATTGGGGAGGTTTTCTGCTTTGTTTGCTTTTTGTTTGAAGAGTTTTACTTTATTTTTGCTTGACACAAATGTTTCTACATTTTTGAAAGCAAAGATAACAAAATAAATTTTAGATCATTTCAATCCTCAATTAAAGAAAATATATTTTTGTAATAATTTTTTTTAACTAGTATACTCAGTAATTGGTAAGAATCGTAAGTGAAAATTGCTTGACACCCACTGTGCAGTGGGGCATATTTTGAGATGTTAAAAAATTTTAAAAGTAATGTCCCCTTAGGGAGAGTAAGTCTCCCTTAATTATCACTGTTTAATGAATACATACCTTTTGATTGCTAACAACAGGGGAGGTGTAGCAAGTTCTCTTTAAAACCAGACCCTTGTCATTGTTCTGTGACAATGTGATTTGGATTCAAGGATGGAGAGAAACTTAAGCCAGAATCCACTGATCATAACTCTCTGTTGGATTTACAGCACCAGATGGCCTAATTATTCTCAAAAGTTCTCAATCTCTGTCTGTCAGGGAGACCAGATATAATTTCTACCTTCTGGTGAAATACATCCCACAGACTGAATGCAAGAACTAAAATGTGCAAACACAAGCCCAATAACTGGGAAGAATTCAGTAGATGTGAATCTATACACATATGTGAAAGCCTATCGATTTCAAGTAGCAAAGGTACAGCTCAAAGCCAGCGAAAACACTAAAGCTGGTAAATACTGACTATTCTTGTTGTTTATGTCTACATAGTCACATGAACGCACATATGTGTGCATCGTTACACAAGACTGAATACTGAGTTCCTGCTCTGATCAATGCCCTTGGCCTCATATGTTTGCCTTCTCATTCATCTTTTGGACCTGAGCATGCCACAGTTTCCTATTGTCTGAATGCTGGCCAGTGTGGAGCTCTCCACTAGTCACACTTTGAAAGAAGCTTCTCTGATCAGAATTGAGAGATACACTATGTGTATAAAGATAAGTTGAGGACAGTTTATTGCTATGTGCAATTAACAAATAATAGCATTAGGTTCTCCCTGCATCCCATGACCTAGCCAGTCAGGTTTTGGGTTCCATTCTGAGGTGTATGCCTTAAATCTGACTTCACATGTACAAATAAGCAGCACTAAGTGGACTCAGTGCATTTAAAAACAGCACCAAGCTGGGAGCAGAAAGTGGCAAGGGGTGCAAGAGAGGGTGTGTGAGAGGGGAGAGAACAGGGGGTGGGCTTGGTCAGAACCCATTATGTATGTGTGTGAGATTCTTAAAGCAGCATAAACCTTAAAATATATTTGCTGATTAAACAATATAAAAGGCATTGAAGATCTAAGTTCTTCAACTCGTTTCTTGTTAAGACTAACTTCAAATCAGACCTCGTTGACGTCTGGCTGGATATCTACTTCAGAGGCCTTGACTGTCTTTAGCATGAGTTTATATTTTCTCCTCAAAATGAGAAGACAAGAAGAAAGAAGATGGCGTTAAACACCTCTGAAAGCTTTATCTTCCTGTGGTAAAGTGACAGGAGAAACCTGTGCTCGACCCACCAACTGGTACATTGTCAAGGTTGTTGGAGAAGCCTCATTCTGCTCTACTGTTCCCATCTTGCTCACCGTGTGGAGGGGCAATCGAGGGGATTGTAGACGGGAGATCAGATCCACAGAACCATCTTCACTGAAGCCATTGCCTAACTAGTGTTCTCTTCTTCACAAGCAGAAAGTGTAAATTACGTTACTAACTTCTGTAAACCTGCTTTCAGCTTCCTGTGTTTCCTTACACTCCCATCCTCTCGCTCTCTCAACATCAGTTTCACCCCCCCCATTCTGATTGTGTCGTCTGCGGCCCACATTCAGTGAGCCTCTGTTCTCCTTTTATCTCTGTCTGCACACTTTCTGGCCCTGAAGAGACGAATGGTAAATATTGGGAGGATGATAAAGTACATATCTATACGGTATTCCCTAAAGACCAGATCATTTATATAAATAATATAATTATTGCTGCCTTTGCAGTTTACAGTTCCAGAACAAAAAGTTTTACCGTGACATCCTGACAGGGTATTAGGAAACCAAAAATGTGACACTGACATATTTCCATGGCCTAAATTTGTTTCTCAAAGATAAGCCACTTTCTACAAGTGTGGTAATTATGATCCAAAAGTTATCGATAGTGAAAAGTAAAAATTTAAAGACAAATGTTTCATGGAATACAGAACCCAAGCTAAAGTTTTTAAGATAATTATAAAACTACTGTACTGGGGATATCTTAGAAGAGAGGATTTGCTGTATTTCTATTAATTAACTTATAGATACAATATTTTATATATATATATATATATATATATATATATATATATATATATATATCGGTGTGTTTCATAATACAAATGTATCCAGAATCACAACAGATGCTCATTTCTTAAGCATGAAATAAAGAATTTAAAAGGCCCCAAAATTGGGATAAATATTTCAAAATAAGTATAATACAGCTAAGAAGATTGAAAAACATACTTCAACATTCAAAAGTGTTGGCAACATTCTCCAATTCAGTGTCTCCTGGAACCTGACACTAAATCAAACATGGTAATGAGCAGTCCTGAGGCATGAGGAGGAACATCTATGAAGATTTCGGCATGACTGTTCAGGCTGAACAGTGCCCTGGCTCATTAGTAAGAGACTTCTATTTGTTAGACTAGCTGGAGTTCAACGTAGCATTCTAACCCCAGGGAGCCCTGCTGTGGGCATTAAAAACAGGGAATGAAGATTTCTTTTCTGAATTAGGTTGTCAAGTAGCTCATTTACACTACACACTGGGTGTGTGGGAAGCCAATGAAGATGATGATATATGAAGCTGCAGACACAAACGATTCTAGAGATGCAGATACGCAACACAACCCACTTAGGAAGACAGAACATAACTCCTGTTATCTGCAGGAGGCATAGTCATGTGACTTTTGCCCTTAAAATTCACAAGTTATCCTACTGGGTTTGCAAATGTAAGAAAACCTCATCAACCGACAATTCATATTTTGGTATACTATTGGTATATAGCCCCAGAGACATGACCAGTTGGCTTAAGTTTTTTCTTTCTCAGAGTCTTTAGGCCTTACTACATGACTTTTATATTTTGAGAAGGTCTGTAGGCACTGATTCTCTCCAGTTACATCATGGACAGTTGTGATACAAAGCAGCATTAAATATATATATATATATATATATATATATATATATATATATATATATATATAATATGTATATAATATAGTTGTATAATACATATGTGTTATATGATTTTTTTTTAATTCTTGGTCTCCATTAGCAAAGCAGTAAGAATACCTTTTGGATAATTTACTCTACAAAAAATATTTAAAATTCTAGGCTGATGTAGTTTTAATGAATGTCTGTGGGTTATGAGCATACTGTATGTCAGAGAAAAGTTATACAACACAAGAAAATTGAAGTTTCAAATCAACATTACACTTGTATGTAAGCTTACTTCAGTGTATTTGATGTACTTCCTCATTAAATGCTAAGAAAAGTAACATTAATATTCTCCAGAGAATTTATAGCTTTCATCATTAAATTAAAAAATTCTTTATATCCTATTTATAGTAGCAATATCAATGATAAGGACATTTTCAAATAAACAAGGCAAAAGGGGAAAAAAACTCATTGCAATTCTCTACTTAATATAATATCCTGCTACAGTTTTATAAGCACTTTCACGCAGTGCACAGCTCACCTCTTAGAATAACCCAATACAACCTGTTTCTATATTTACATCATCTTAAAAATATCCCGAGTTTTCATTCATGTGGATATTTGTACTAGATTGTTATATTCTTCTTTTTCTGCAGGACTTTAAACACACATTGACTATTTCATTAACAACAATGTTATCTTAGTGCAATATGTGTTTCTTTATAAGAGAATAGAAAACACTGACTGAATGTCCCTTGCTCTTTTTGCTGCAGTTGAAACCAATATAGCAAGCCTGCCTTGTTTTGCTAGTAGAAGGTAATTTGTCAAATATTTCTCTGACATCTTCCCAGACCCCAGCAAAATATAGCTAATCCATGTATTTTATTATATCACTACTAAATTATCAAGTGTGTATATTGCAATGTCTGAAGGCAACAGTGCTTATGCTGCATCACAGGTACTGAGTGTGTGACCACTGTGGTTTCTCGGATATTAAGAAAATGTGACAAGCCACTCAAATTTCAGCAGAGGTTTTGTTTTGTTTTATATACTTTAAAATTCTTCTGAAGAGCAATATAACTTGATTTAGCTAAGTTTATTTTCAAGCAAGTAAGTAATTCTATAACATCTCTGTAAATGGGTCTGTGGGTTTTCAAATTAGTATTTAACAGGTTTCTTTTTCTTCATCAGCTCTGATATGAACAGCTATTGAAAGCATACACTATATAAATGTATGTATTTTCTGTTGTACACAGAAGCAGCAACTGCCACTGTATTCTAAGTTAAGAAAAGACTGCTCCTTGAGAAACATTTACTTCATATGGCTAACACCATCATGAAAGAAAGTGAACATTAAAAACTTGCGTTAGTGATGCTGATGTTATCTATGGTACCTACGTAAGCACATAATCACTCTATAATTCTATAGATGTGACGGCATAGACCAGGAGAGGAAGGTGAGCATGAACTGTAAGGGACAGCCAAGTAACATAAGTAAGAGTGTGATTAAATGCAGATATATCGACGTTGATATTATCGTATCCTTGAAAAATTAAATTAGGGAGAACTTGAACATAACACTACAGCATCAGTGTTCTTCTGAGAATTGTAGAAATACGTTTACATGTGCAGTCATCTTCCTGTCAGACATTCTTTTATTTTTTTTTAATTGTTGGTCTCCATCAGCAAAGCAGTAAGAATACATTTTGGAGAATTTAGTCTACAAAAATATTTAAAATTCTAGGCTGGTATAGTCTTAATTAATGTCTGTGGCTTATCAGCACACTGTATGTCAGTGACCTTCACAATGGCACATTGAAAAAAAATGCTTTTACGAAAATATCCTCCCAGGTTTAAAAATCCACCCTGTTACCCCTGTGCTCTCCATTCATTCTCCAAACACTTCTGAGCGGTTCTCTCAGCGGCCTCATGGGGAGCATGAATTGGCTGAATCTGCAGACTTGACTACTGAGTCTAGTAGCCAGGAATCCTGAGGTCAGTCTAGAAATTTAAACCATTCGTCTTAACTCAAGAGAAAACAAAACAACCAACTAACCAACTAACCAAACAAACAAACAAAATACACATCAACTTTTGATCTGACATATATGTTTTTCCTGGCTAAGCCTGAGAGTGTTGTATCTCTCAAAGATATCATAAGCAAAAGAAAATTTCAGCAAAGATCTTGTTTTGTTTGATGTATTTTGTAACTCTTCTGATATTCAATACAATTTGATTTAGCTGTTTATTTCTCAAGCAAGTAATAAATCTACATAATTTCTAAAGGGTATGGCTCAGGCAGATGCTGCAATAGATGGTCAGCAACCTCAGAACATTAGCAGGAGGGCTGTGTACTAATGTACTTTCTGGCATTGAGAGAGAAGAAAGAAGGCTAAGAGTAAAACCATCAGGAAGCTGATTTTCTAATAGAAGATAAACTCCCAAAATACATTTACATTGGTCAATTTAATAACTTATTTATGAGACAGTATTACCCAGTGGCAGTCTGTACACAATAAAGATATAAATACAATGAAATATGTGCATTATATATTATTAAAGGATACAAATACTAATAACAAGGGTTCATAAATCTTCCAATCTCTACAGTGTAAAATTGTCTTCAAATAAGGTTTCTTGCTTATTTTAAATTGAGTATGAAGTTAAAGAAATGAGGGGAAGAGAATTAAAATATCTAAGAATAACAAAACACAAAGACACACTCTGCATCCACCTCCTGTTTATGTTTGCAGCATTAATAAACACAGCTCACACTTAGAAATGTCTCCAAGTCAGAGTGGAAGGACCTCAAGTGCTTTTTGGTTGACTTTTCCTCCTCACAAGACAACATTATTTTAATGAGAATTAAGCTTCCCATCCTACTTTCTTGTTGATTTAAAGATAGAAAAGCTGAGGCCTTTAACCCAACTGCAATTACACAGTGCCTCTTGAACTAGCCTTTGGACCATGCAATTCATCCCCCCCCACAAGCTGAAAACAAATGAGTCTTTGCAAATGTTGGAATCTTCGATATTAATAGTTAATTTTTGAAATGTGGGACTAACACTTGTACCACCATGTCAAAGACAATGTGTGATAAAAGCATATGATCTACTTTTTTAAACATTGATTTTTTTTGTCTCTCTCTCCTCCAAAATTTTACTCTTCAAAAAATACATTAAGTACAAACTGAATATACCTAATTGAGCTATATACTCTCAGAGACCTAGAGCTGCATCAGTATTTGTGTGTGTCCTCTATAAAGAATCACAACATAAACTTAACCTCTCCAGTTTCTTGATACTTAACCTACACCTCCCCATTATTTTGAGAAAGACGATGAGGAGGAAGCAGAGCAAGGCAGACATCAAATCCATTTATTCTGAATCTTAAATTATGAGTTTTATCATCAATATTTTGGTTACATTGTTACACAAAGGACAAATTAACATCCAGTTTGAGGTCACATCTTTGATTGCTTTGGGATTAGTGACATTTCCTTGGCACACAAATACTGTACCGGGTCTCTCAGTTGCAGCTTAATAGTGTTGTTGCACGAGATGCCAAAAGAGCAGGGTTTAAAAACCACTCCCAGGGTACAGCAGCCAGTACCTTTAACGACTGTGACTTCTAGTCCAAGTGGCTTCTGGCCAGGTGTTCATCCACAGGGCGTCAACACATCCCTCTCCCTGACAGATCAAAGGAAGATCTCCAGGAAGAGACACCAGTCCTGTTTCTTTGAAGCATCTGATAATGCGTGGCCACTCAGAGGCAGGTCTAACTGACCACTGAGACATATCCAGAGGAAAAGCAATGAGGGGATTCGGCCACTTCAGCTCCACCTTTGTTAAGAGATTCATGACCAACGAGGAATGCAAAGCTACTAAAGGATCCCACAGTATAAATTAAAAATAAATAAATAAATAAAATCCAGGCTGCAAATTTGAAGATGCCTTTGAGAGAGTCCAGGGAAAAATATGCGAAATGCTCTATTTGCTGTCCTTACTTTGAAAGACTTTTTTTTCCTGGTTTCCTCTCATCCAAAACAAAGTATGCAGATTTTTTTTTTTTTGCTCATCTCATACAAGTAAGTTTTTTTTTTCTCTCCACGACCCCAGCATGAAAACTACATAGGTTTGAGGAGTGAAACCTGAGGAAGGAAAGGAAAGCTTCCAGAGGAGAAAAAGAAAACCACTGACAGTACAGAACAGAAGTTGCAGTCCAATCGTGCAAAATTTGCTTCTCAGGATAAAGCACTTTTTGACAGGTTCCCAATGCCCGGATCCCTCCCAATCCTCCCAAGACCCCAGGGAAAAGCTACAGAATGAAAATGAAGCCATTCTTTTTTTTAAGGCTACACACACACAGAGAACACAGGCCAAAGACTGTCTGGTAGGTGGTTCTTTGCTGGGCTCTTGCTTCAAGCCCCGACTGCAGCGTGCAATCCATCTGAGGGTCAGCAGCATCTACGTCATCAGGACAAGGATACAACGTACAAACAGAAGAAGGTAAGTCAATGGTTCCAACAACAAAATCCAATATTGACTTTACAATCACAGGTACAAATTGCTCAAATCGATAATTTCATTTCTCCTTAAGACCATGTCGTCTAAAACTAATTAGAGGCCAGGTTCCCGAGGAATTGTCAAGAGTCAAAGAGAATACTGGATCTTTAGAAGAAAATCATTCTTCTACGACAATCATCTGATGGAGCTGGGCTCAAGCCATCCTTTCCAGACAAGTTCAAGGTGTTAGAGAGGGCAGATCCCTGGGTCCTGATCACAGCCTTCCTGCCGTCCTGTCCTGGTGGCTCCGAGTCTATAGGGGAAAAACCAAGAAGCCCGAGAACGTGGAGTATTTCCAGCCGCCCATGAGGTTGCCTCGCTCCAGCTTGAGGTGGACTTTGTCTTCTCTTTCCATGAGCAGCAGAACGCCATTGCTGGCCGCTTCCCTGGTAACATCCTGGTCTCCCGCAAATGCGGAGATCACCGGGTAACCGTTCTGCATTAAGCTGACCTATAAGGCAGAGAGGAAGGCTCAGCAATTAGAGACCACCTCAGGCCACATCCTACTGGCTTCTCCCCTAAAGCTTGTCACCTCCATCTAACTATTGGAGCCCACACACCGGGAAGCTGAGAGAGCAGTCTTCCATCTGGCTCAGAATCCACCCCTCTGTTTACCAGTTCACAAGGGCTCAGCTCTCCACCCTACCCACCTGGATTGTTTGTCTGTTGTACACTTTGACCACGTGGAAGCTGAAGCTGTAAATTCCCTTCCTTGGTGCTACAAATATGCTGGAGGCAAGGTCAAAGTGGTTGCCAATGTTTACTAAAACCTGAAAAAGAAGAGCAGACTCAGTGCCCACAGTCACGTCCCTTCTCAGCTTGTGCTTTCTCCACTCTTCCAAGTGACTCCCCAAGTTAGCTGGCTCACTGGTATGGAGAATAGGTGCCACCAAGTCAACAGTGTCACCCAAACAATGTGTGACACATCCAGTAGCAAAATAATAAAAATTAAAAATTAAATGGCAGAAATGTATTCAAAAAGTACTCTCACAGTTTCTAATTACTAACGACTTTGGAAGTATATTTCAACTACACATTGAAACAGATAAAGGCTTTGTGTGATTATGTACAGGGTATGAGGAAAGTGATGAGAGATAATAAGGTCAAGAAAAAATTTGTAAATCCGACCTGTTCTTTTCCTTTCTTTTTCTTTTCTTTGTTTTGTTGTTTTTGTTGTTGGTGGTGTTGGTTTGGAGGGTTGGCTCCTAGGGCGTTCAGCCTAATGCTCTGTTTCATATTAAAACTTCATGTGGAATGAAGAGAGAAGATGTGGTGGAGCAGCAGAGCAGTCTGTTCCACACATTCACCGAGTGGGATGGAGCTGAGCTTAACTCCCTGGAGGGGATGGCCTCGGTATGTTTTCCCTGTCCAGTGAGCCCCAACCCACAGTAATATAGAGCAGGTCCTTGAATGATGAGTTTTATCAACAAGCACTGGCTTCCCTGTTCAGATTCAGTCTCCCCTAAGCAGTGCTTGCTTTGTTGGCTTAGTGAATGGATCATGTTAAAAAAAAAAAAACAATTGAACAAACAAAGAACTCTGAACTGGTAGGTTGGATGCTCCTAGTCCAACCTAAGGGAATTCCACAGCAGGTGAGAATAATGGCAAAGTTAGTTATCAGCAGAGGACTGTGTAGCTCTGCTGGTAGTTTTCCTAAATACAAGAGGAATAGGAACAGAAAGTGAAGGAAATCAAGCTCCTGCCTTTCTGTTCAAAATAGAATCTGGCTACTTTGTCTGCACCCTCTTCCCATCTCTCCTCCTGACAAATTCCAACTCCGTTAAAATGATAAAAGGAGCTGCTTGTGTTTTATGTGTCCCAAATAAACAGCAAGCTACACTAAAACCCTGGACTGCCTTTCACCTGACCAGAAAATAAGCATCAGCCTCACTGCTTTTCCCACAGCTGTACAGATGAACCACACAACCCCCAGAGCAAATCAAGGTGCTGCCAGCCACCACTGCAGGCATAGCCTGGGGACACTCTGCATCCTCATCGTGCTGTGAACACAGCCTCAGCCCACGAGGGCAGGTGTCCCACGGGCACAGCGGGCACCACTGCTGAGGACAAAGCACCTCTGCTGTCTGCTCAGTGTCCCCAAGGTGCTCCACTGGAGAAGGAAGCATTCCCCTGCTTGCCCTCTGAGCTGTGTTGACTCCTCTCTCCACCTCATCTCCTCAATGTGGATTTTAGATTCATGAAACAGGTAAGTCCAAGGCTGTACTGTTAATGAAAAGACACCCAGCCAAGCCCCTGAGCAGAGGGCTCCCTCACTAACAGAAACCAACGAGTTACCTCATCTATAAAACAAAATTCCTTTTACTACTGGCCCCATATCAGAATTTTCCTGACAACCCTGCAAATCAGTGGAACTGAAAAGGCTGAGAATATTTGTAGGACACTGTAACTGTAAAACAACAGTAGTAAAGTAACACTGGATAAAGAAGAATATGAACTGTACATGCTATGGCATGCTCTCTTATTTGAAAATGACAAAATGAAGTGTTTTGTATTAAAACAACTTACCTAAAACCCTTAAATGCTTGAGTTTTTAAAATGAATACAACAGCCTAAAAAGAATTCAAGTGTGTGCACTGGCTATAAGTGGGTTTAAAATCTGGTTCCTGGACAGAGGGACAGCCAATAGTGAGTAACTCCACCTGTATCCAGAGATGCTTCAGAACTACATTTTACACAAAGCCCCTGGGCAGGAGCATTAGTTGATCAGAAAAAGCATGAAAACACCATCACCTTCTCAGTTTCTGAAGACTAAAGGAGAGAGTACTCAGGAAGGCACCACCCAGAGGAACAGTTACAAAGCCATCTCCCCAATTCTTGGCTGCTTAGCCCACAGCCGGAAACTAAATGGCTTAAAGCCACTTACATCACAGGCCTGCGTCTCGTTAAGTTTTCATAGCATTTATATTTGAATAGCCCGTATAGACTCGTTATTGCATGGACTGCCCATAGCAGGTACAGGGCCACTTTATACTGGCACATATTCAGAGAATATATGCTGTTGTCCACACTCTTCCCCACTTATTTTTGGTTGAAAATGAACCTTTATGTCACTGGATTCCAAATATAAGCAGTAGGTCGAGCCTTTTGTCGGACCCCTTTTTTGGAAGAGGAACTCCTCACCCCTGGTGTCTGAAGATGGTTCACCACAAACACTGCCTTGCCCTCAGCAAAAGGGAAAGAGCAGAATATTTCTTTCAGAGAAATGTATTTCATATTTTAGCTTTACCAAAACCCTTGGAGGTCTGGGGAGCCTTACAGGACTCCCAGCAATCCGCATGGGGAGAGCTGGTGTTTAAAAATAAAACTCTACAGTGCGCTCCAGGGGGACTCCAGGAGGGCACAGTAGTGAAAAGAGCAATGTAAGGGCAAGGCAGAGGTAGGCACACCAGCCCGGCGGCGCTCCTCCTGGAAATGTGGGAGCCCGAGCCAACTGTGCACCCCGGCCAGTCCTCTACTCGTCCACGGGTGGGCAGGTTAGCCGCTGACCTGGTCGAAGTAGATGGTCATGGTGCGGTTGCTCATCTCTGAGGGCTCGTGGTTGGTGCTCCGAGTAGCGGAGAAGGCCACCTTGGCGCTGCCTGAGCGCACGGAAATGCCCAGGGAAGAGGTGACGGCGCCGTCCCCGGATGGGCTGGAGTCGCACACCACCAGGCACTTGCCCTCCAGCACGATGGGCTCGGTGTCGTTCTGAGCCCTTACCGGGTAGCAGGCGGGCAGCAGCAGCAGCAGCAGGGCCAGCGCCGCCCCCAGGCTGGAGCCAAAGTCGGCCGGCTCGAGCAGCGCCCCCCGGCGCCCGGGCATGCTCGGCGGCGGCCCTCGGGGGCCCCGGCCAGGCGCGGGCATCTGGGCTCGGGGGCGCCCCGCAGACGCCAAGGCCGGCAGGAGCCGGAGGGGTGCCTGGGCACGCACAGGGACACGTAGGACTGAAGTAGTAGCCTTCTCTGGGCTGGGTTCCCACCTCAGATTGTCAAAGCCAAAGGATTCTCAGAAGGAAGGCACCAGCGGACCTGTCAGAGCAAAGAACCCAAACCCTTAGGCAGGCAGGCGGGGCGGAGGAGTGTCCGGTCCCCAAGCCCTTCGGCATGGCCACCTCCTCTGTCCCCCAAAGCTATTCTCATTCCAGATGGGATGTACAGAAAGCTCGGGCGCACTGGTCAGCTATCCTAGCTGATTCTTGAAAGGTGAGCGCCTGGGCTGTGATTTCATAGACCTTGTAAAAAGGGTTGGGGACCTTCAAGACGGTTTCAGTACCTTCCGCTGCCTACTCAGACCAAGACGTCCAGAGGAATTAAATGCAGTCAAGGCAAAACCAACAACCAAAAAAAAAAAAAAAAAAAGGCTTCATCAGCTTTGTTTCAGTGGCTTTCTGGATAACCATGTGAAGAAACCCTTCCACTCCCTGCTTTTTTCCCTTTATCCCGTATTTTCCTGTCCAGGAAGTAATTCTTAAGCAGGCCATTTCGAATAAAAAGAATCCCCCTCCCCCAAAGAACAAACCCCGGAAAGCTCCTTAGGTGGGTGAGATAAAGAAAAAGGAAAGAACAGAAGCGGAAGAAGACGGGATGGGGGTGGGTGAAGAGCGAAATTCTAAGACCCACTTCCCCGCAGCCCAGGGCTAGCCCCCAGGAGAGCTTGCTGGAGTCCTCCATCTGGCAAAGGCTGACTTCAGCACCACGGTCCCCGGTTTTTACTCATTTGCAGACGTTTGTCTCTGCACCCGACTCTCCGCTCCTGTAGCTTTCCGCTAACTTAGGCGGGTTGGCACTTTTTCCCTGGTCCTCTCTTCTGCTAGACCGGAGAGGCCATTGGAACACCCATCCCAGGAACACAAACAAACAAACAAACAAACAAACAAACGAACAAACCTCCCCTGGCTGCCCATGCTCTCCGAACTACTCTCCCCATATTCTTTCTAAGAAAACAGAAGTTGGCTTCCAATAAAGAGCCTGTCTAAAGCTCCCACACAAGGGATAACGGACCCCCTCCCCAGCCCAGCCAGCTCCACCACCGACCCTCCTGCCTGTCTTGAACCCCCAGCCCTCGCTTTGCTCGGAGTCCCGTTGATGCAGTACAAAAAGGCAGCCAGCGAGCAGACCCCAGGGGTCAGGGGTCGGGTGGATTACCTGGAACGTCCATGACGGGCGAGCACCGACCTCAGCGAAGTTGTTCTGCGGAGAGAAAATGAGGCAGCAGGAGCTGGCAGGAGGAGGACACCTCGGAGCGCGACCCTTCTCCCGGCGCCTGGCCAATAACGGCTGCGCCCCGCCCCGCCGCCTCTCTCCGCGGTCCGCTCCGGCTCGGCGACTCACCACGCCCCGGCCCCGCGCGCGGGGAGCCGGCCACACGGCGCTCGGTGCTGCTGCGCGCCCCGCCGGCTGTGCCGGGAGCCGAGCCCTTCCCGCTCGGGTCCGGGGCGCTCCGGCTCCCGCGTCCTAGAATCCACAGCCCCTTCCCCGCGACCCCCGAGCACCCAGCCGCGCTCAGGTCGGCTCTCACCTAGACGCCCAGCGCAGTCCTCCTCGGAGCCTTCTTAACACTAGGCGCCCTCGGAAGCACCGGCCCCGTTTCTTCTTCCAGAGTCTTTTTCTTTTCCAAATTCCCTCCAAGTCTTAATCTTGAACGGGGTGGTCACTTTCATAATTAAAAAGGGAGAGGGGGCACTTTAAAAAAGAGAGAGAAAATAAAAGAAAGAGAAAAAAGTATTTTTTTTAAGGGGAGGAAAAACCTTGGTAATTTAATGATAACCGTGATTCCAAAATCTCTCGTTAACCAAGCGTCAGCGTTTGGCAGAAATTAAAGAGGCTCTTCCCGACTGGGTTTATGTGTCTGCGGTTCTGAACCCCGCGGCTGGAGGAGCGCGCTGGCACCGCGCAAATTTATTAAAACGCAGTCTCTGGGCTCTAAAGACCCGGGTTGACTCGCCGGTTCCGAGCTGCGCCTGGAGAGGCCAAGATGCGCTAGCACGGACGAGGGGCGCCACCTACGGGCGCCGGAGCTTCCTGGCCTCCGCTGCGAAGGAGCCTGCTCAGTGCGGGGGAGTACCCGGGGACGAGGTGAGGCTTGAGTTTTTTGGTTTTTCTTCTTCACCGCAGCCCCTAAAATAGCGCCGCTGCCTGAAATAGAAAAAAAAAATAAAACATAAACAAAGTAAAAAATCAAAGAAGTTCTCTTTGGATGTTCGTTCGCCTCGCAGTTTATCGCAGGCTTGTGTTTATAGCAATTTAGCCCTCTAACTTTCCAAGGGGATGCATGCTCCTGTAGTGGTTGTTCCTGGGGTGTTCTGCCCGCACAGCCTTTGCACAAACCTTTGGGATGGGTAGTCCATATCGACGTTGAACAAAGGCAAGGCAGCTTTTGAATATGGACTCTCGAACCTGATTTTTAGAAACGTTATTACAGCGTGTTTGCTCTCCTGTGGGTAATATGCCTTTCTGATAGGCTGATGGGAAAAAAAAAATCAGCTCTTGTACAGTTCCTTGGAGCATGGCATATTCCTGTCTTATTCCCCCAGAAGTCTCCACACCTGCCTGTCTTCCCTCTGAAGATTCCAGTCGCTCTGCTTCTGCCTGATGAGACGTGTCTTCTCACATAAGAGATTTTTGAAGCCCCTTCTTATTGGCTCTTTCATAGCTATTCTAGGGTGGAAGGCCTAAGCACAAAGGATTTCCCGCCAGCTCAACCAGCTTCATAGGAAAATAGGGGGTGCCCAAATGTCCACGTGAAGCCCACCGCACAGTTTTAGTTAAGGCCAAAGGTTTCCCGTGGGTATCAGGGTAGTGATTTAAAAAGCGTCAGAGACAAATGCATTTTGCTCCTCACAACATGGAGAGCGCTGCAGAGTATAAAATCCCTTCACATCCCTCAGCCCTACACCACAGTCCCTGGAAACTAGTTCTGCATTGCCTGGAAGCTTGCAGAGGCGCAGCAGCCGCGTCTTACCATCATTTGTGAGTTTAAATCAGCAGAAGTGGTCCAATCTTACTTTAGAGTTATTTTACTCTAATATTGTCTGAATTTGACTGTCTCTGCTGTAGAAGTATGATTGGGTGGCGCCATCAGAAGACTGAATTGGGATGTAAATCTGACAACAGAGAAGAGAATACAGCAGAAATGAGCAGGTTTGAGCGCACGCCAGCGTGTTCATTTAGGAGGAAAAAGCCTTGCACGCATCTAAAATCTTTAAGTAATTGTTTAATTAAACACCTGAACTAACTTATCAGAACCTTTGAAACAACAACAACAAAACAACACCAAATAAAACAAAAGCAGAACAAAACCATTCATTTTGTGCGTGTGTGTGGTGGGGGCAGTGCATAAATAGCATACTAAGGAAACGTTCGAATCACACTACTTTCGAAGTAGGATATGATGTGAAAGGAAGTATCCTTGTGTAGTGACGTGATGTTTGAATCTCGCTTTAGTTTTATGTTTAACATGAAGTTAGAAATTATGGGAAGTATCAGATTGCCAGAAAAGTGGATAATTTATTGGTCCAACAATCGGAAGTTCTATCTACCAGAGTTTTGCTTAGAGCTAGATTTTTAGCTTGTAAGCGGGTTTAGGAAGAACATCCGGAGTGCTGAGTTAAAACGGGAAGGTTCTGTGTGTGTTCAATGATTAAATGTCCTGTTCCATCTTTTCCTTACCAGAAATCGTTGTGATTATCATCAGGGTATGGGGAATAGATTCTGACAGTGATGCTATCAAACAGCTCTTTTTTTGTTTTTTTAAGTAATTTATTTATTTTTATATTAATCACAGGTTATACACGTTGTATCCCAGCCGTAGCCCCCTACTTCATTCCCTCCCACTCTCCCCATCCCTCCCTCATCTTCTTCCTGCCCCCCTCCAAGTCCACTGATAGGGGAGGACTTCCCCACCTTCCTTCTGACCCTAGCTTATCATGTCTCTTCAGGGCTGGCTGTAATGTCCTCTTCTGGGAGCTAGGATTTATTGAGCGGTCCTGATGTGGGTGACCTTACCATGGTCTTTGTCTATGGTAGCGGTCAGCTGTCAGCAAGCTGCTCCTGAGCAGCGCCCTGAGCCCCAGGCTTGCATCATACACAGCTAGTGGGGAAGTATTAGAATGTCAAAGTGCACTTATGGAACCTTGGGGGGAAGTTAAGCTCCTACTCATTTTATTTGTCCCAAACAGTCATCTCTCTTAGAGCTTACCATGATCTTCACTGCAGAGGACCCATGCTGCGAAGCAGCTTCATTCTGCACTGGTCTTGCTTTAAACCACCTACTACATATTTGTGTGTGTGTGTTTTTCCAGGTCTGTCTTAGATAGGATCTCTCCTGGGTCCCCTGTTCATGGATGCAAAACTCATAAACATAATTTTACAGAAGAACATACACATTAATAATAATGTGTATTTCTTAAAAAATATTAGAATATTTAATGTGGGTGGTGGCTAGACTAGAAAGTGACTAAGCTGTGGAATATTGCACTGATACAGAAATATACACTACTTCAGTTACACGTGGTGATTTGTTTAAACATCTTCATATTTCACAGTGAAGCAAAAGCGTTAATGGATGAATGATGATGGAAAAACATAAATGATTCAAGCAACATGGGCATTTTGGTCTTAATAAATTACTAACATGTAAAAGGTTTTAAAATTGGAAAAAACTGTAACTCAGCCTCTGATCAACAGAAAGACTAAGAAAATTTACTTATATGAGGTACTAGGTTGTATTTATTAACTGAAATAATGATGCAATCATATTATCCCAGCCAAATTAGAGAAATATTAGCTGACTGGGTTAAAATTCAGGCTTACTGAACTTATACTGTCATTGTTCTAGAGTCATAGTGAGCTAACAAGCTATTAGTTCTATCCAGGAACAGATCTGATTTCTCACATCATACTTCAGATACTTCTATGGACGCAGTTCAATGTTTAATACCCATTCCATGTTTTTGTTATCAAATGATGTCACACCCAGATCATGGAATTGGGTACTCTCTCCTCCTCCTTCTTTTCTTTTTCTTCTTTCTTATTTGTTTGTTTACTGTTTTATTTTTATTTTTTATTTTTTGACAGGGGCTCACTGTGCCTCTCTGGCTGGCCAGGAACTCACTATGGAAACTGCAAAGACCCACCTGCTTCTGCCTTTGTCTCCTGAGCACTGGTATTAAAATTGTGCTACTCTCTCAATATTGTAAAACTAACATACTGTCTTGTAAAAATACATTTTATTCTTTTAGGGTACTTCATTATCCCCATTATGGATATATTAGGTCTTATGGGACTTATGAAGAAATTGTTTAAAATATCAAGTAGCTTACTTGCTACTTCAAAGTCTAATAATGCATGATCTTTTAAAATTATTTATTTTGTTCATGTCTATGTCTGTGTTAATGTGTAGCATATGTGTGAAGATGCCCAGGGAGGTCAGAAGAGGAAGTTGGAAGCAGTGGACCTAGAGTATAGCTATGGGCTGTCTAAAGTGTGCTAAGGAACAGACTCAGGGGGTCTGGAAGAGTAGCAAGCGCTCTTATCCTCTGAGCCACCTCTCTAGCACTACTATAGGACTAGATTGTCTTAAAAGTTGCATAGAACCGAAGTTAATATGCTTGTGAGTATGTAACGCTTGGCTTAGATAGCCATCAGAAGACATAGCAAGAATTTATTAGAAAAGGAACACTTTCTCTTAATTCTTTACATCTTCCTGTGTTCTCAAAGTTTCCTTTCTTTTATTTTATGAGAGGAAAAGTCTCTATTGCCTTATAAATTAGGTCAAATGTCTAATGTCAGTCATTTCAGGATTCTCAAAAATAAATGGGTTTAAATACAAAGGAAATGCTTGTCAACTTTTTCTCAATTAGAAATAGCTAATGCTAGACAAAATAGTCCCTACATATTTTAGTTTCAAAAATAAATGTTTTTGGTAAGAAGGATATGGAAAAATCACTAACATATAGCTAAAACATTTCCTAAATTTTTCCTTAAATGCTCTTTCTACTAAAATAATGGTACATTTTTTAAATTTAGAATAAGCTGCAAATATGTTGTCAAATGTTATAATACCCACAATATTTTGAGTATGTGTAATAAATATTGTTCTGTGATCATGTGTGTGAGGGATTGTTTTCTTGTTTTAATTTCTGTCAAAGGGCCAACCAACTGTGGATAGCATCGTTATTGAGCAGGACCTCCAGGGCTCTGTAAGGAAGGTGGATAAGCAGGAGCCAACAAGATGGAAAATTCTTAATCCAACATAAACTAAGAGGAATCATGTATTGCCTAGATATGAGCATAACCATAACACTGTTGCTTCAAAATATATTTGGCAGTCTTCACTGGATTATTTTATGACTGACATTAACTCTTGATCTTGAGAGTATTGGATAGACACGGAGCACCCTCAGGGAGTGTTAAATGAGCACTCTCAGGAATGCTCTGAGCTAAGACTGAGCAACTTGAAGGCCCAGGATAAAAATAGTATACTCCCTTAGGAGCCACGCTTTTGATGTCATCCACTATAAAAGCCATTTTATACTGGTCATAAGTTTTTAAGAGAGATATGATTTCTCTGAACAGAAATCAGAGTTCAAGCACAAATAGCCTTAAGAAATGTCTCAGGATCTGATAGTGAAGCCGTACTACCTGGTCAGTTGACTGCTGAGTCCTCTTTATAAATGGAGTGCTATATTAAAACACTTGAGGGTCACAACCTGTGCCCCCAGTCATGTCTAGTCTAGCTGTTGTTCTCCATTAAAATAGCCACAGTAATAGTGAACAGCAGGACAGGGAGGAGACAAAGAGGTCTAGTGAACTCTCCACCCCAAGTCCATCTCCAGGGTTCTGAAGTAAGATTAAGATTTAGATAGAGGGCCAAGAAGATGCACATCCAAGCTTTGAGGTGCCTTCAACCAGTAACCTGTCATTGTCTAGATTAAAGTCTCATCCCAGAAGGATTAGAACTTCAAACAAGTTGTTAGAATGGTGTGAAATCTCTTTCCAAGAGAGACGTTCCCCACCTCTTGGTCAAATCTTTGCCTTTTCCTAGCACTATATTCCCTGGGCAAGTCCTATTTCATTGGGTTCCATTGTTTCAATAGTCCATCAGCTTCTTTGGGTCTGTGGGTCATAGCATATCTATCCTGTACTAGAGGTCTAATATCACTTATAGGTAAATACATACCATGTGTGTCTTTCTGCATCTGGGTTACCTCACTCAGGGTGATCTTTCCTAATTCCATCTTACTGCTAGCAGATTTCATGATTTCCTTGATTTTATAGCTGAGTAGCTCTCCTTTGTATAAATGGATCACAGTTTCTTTATCCATTCTTTGGTTGATGGATATCTGGGTTATTTCCAGATGTTGGTTATTACAAATAAAGCCGTTATGAGCATAACTGAGCGAAAATCCTTATTTTATGGTGGAACATCTTTTGGGTATATGCCCAGGAGTTGTATAGCTGGATCCTTGTGACAGCATTTGCTCTGGGGAGGATATGGCAGTGACTCTAGCTAAGATTCCTAAAGGGGGGTGGCACATGGAGACTAAAGTAACCACCTCCTAACCAGGCAGGACTAGTGGAGGAAGGGGAACAACAACCCACCCACAAAACCTTTGATCTAAAATTTACCCTGCTTACAAGAACTGCAGGGATGAAGATGGAACAAAGATTGAGGGAATGTCAAACCAATGATTGGACCTTCCTGAGACCTACCCCACGACAGAGAGCCAGCCCCTGAAACTCATAATGTTGCTCTGCTATGCTTGTAGACAGGAGCCTAACTTAACTGTCTTTCTGAGAGGTTCCAGCTAGTAGCTGATAGGGACAGATGCTGGGACTTGCATCCAAGCATGAGGTGGGACTCCAGAGGTCTGTGGAAGTGTTGGGGGAAAGATGGAAGGATCTGGAGGAGACAGGGGCCTCACAAGAAGATCAACAGAGACAATTAACCCAGTTCCATGGGGTTTGCAGAGACTGAGACATCAGCAAAGGAACATGCAGTATCTGGATATAGGCCCCCTGCACATAAGTGGCCAAAGGATAGTTGGTCTTCAGGGGGCTGCCTGGTGAGTGGATGGGGGGTTGTTTTTTAATATGGACTCTACTGCCTGCGTTTGGATCATTTCCCCCTGGGAGCATTGCCTGGCCTGGCTTCAGGGGATGAGGATATGCTCAGTCCTGATGTGACTTGATGTGCTGGGAAGGGTTGATATGGGGAGGCATCCCTTTTCTGGGAGGAAGGGGAGAGGGGAGGGGGAAAGATTGAAAGAGGGTAGACTGGGATAAGAGGAGGGGCCACCCTTGGGATGTAAAGTAAATCAACTTAAATACAATAGAAACTAAAAATATTTGGGCCTGTTAGATCAGCAGCATCTATGTTCTGTAGATGTCCATGTGCACCCCATCACTGCTTCATGTGAAACTATTCATAGGAACTGAAACCAGTTCCAGGTAGGAAAGGAGGGCAGGCAAACCTGGGAATATGTTCACAGCTGCTTAAGCTGTCAAAGTGAAATGAGAATGTGAATCATCTGGACCCTTGTTTAAAATGCTGGAATGGAACTTGCTCTGGAACTGGGCTGGGTGTGAGTCTGCCTATTGCAGAATCCAGGAGCCTATTTTTATGGAGACCTTACTCAACTCCTGAAAAATATTTGGAAGGCTTACTCTGTAGAACATCTGTGAGAGATGTGTGTTCACAAAACAAACTCACACTGGAGAAGAGCCAGGTGGTTGTTCCACAGATGTGGACACCAGCGTTTGGTAGTGTGGACAGAAGCTTCCAGGTTCATCACACTGCAGAGACTGTTTTCTCAAGTTTTATACACCATATTTATGTGTATTATTTCAAAGGGGAAAGAAATTATGTTCTTCTTAAAATCAGACACAAAACCTCTTCTTTGGAGCTTTTGATTTCTGCTAAGTAAAACTTGGTCAGAATACATCAAAGATAACCAAAAAGACCCAGGAGGCCACATTCTACAATTATCTTACTCGGCAGGTGGGGACAGTGTATCACCTGTCCCAGGTTGCTCTACCGGAAGTCTTTTTACAATTGTAGTGAAAAGCGTTTGAGCTTGATTAGGTGTTGCTGAAGCTTTCTTTTAATTCATGTGAGTCCCTGTGAGTGCACACAATACAGAGTAAGCTCCCACAACTGAGCCAGGAGTTACCACGGTCCCTGTGTGCTACGGTGAAGATGAGAACAAGAGGAATGTTTAGATCTGCTAGAAATGGCAGAAACAGAAGGCTGTATGCAAATGTTAAAGCAAATATTTTCTTGATGGTAATATTAAAATATTGTCTTTCATATGAATCTGGGCTGTTGCTTACTCACTGCCAAAATAATACAGAGTTAAAAATGTACTTCAGAATCAGCATAACTTATGCCCAAACACATCTCTTGGCAGACTGACTGGATCTTTATCTGATACATTCTTGTGCTGATTTCTTATGATAATCTACATGAAAGAATATTGATTTTCCTTCAGGATTTTCATCATCTCCAATAAGCATAAACATTTGTTAAATTTCTAATACATCCAAGGCAAGGCATCATCATTTTTCCTGAGGAAAGTTTGGCTATATAAGAATGCAAAGGAGAACTGAACAAATTAGAATGCTGAAAACAAATAAACAAAGGAAAGGAAAACCCACAAGGAGCTGACTGACAGTGCTCTTAAGTCAGAGAGTGAAGAGAGAGTACAGTGACTCTGGGACCGGACACCCTGGCATGATCTTTAAGGTGAAGTGGGTCACTGGAAAGGGAAAGAAAATCATTTTCATCAACGACTTGATATTCAGATGCCTTTCTTAGAAAAGAAGTGTTTTCTATAACTTTAAAAATACTAAAATAACATTTTTTTTCCACAAAGGGAAACATTATAGCCCAAATTGTCTTACTTTACAAGGAAGAATTGTGTTCAAGGGTTTTGTAAGTCTCTGATTTTAATCTCCTTATTTCCTTAGTCTTCATATTATCTTCATTTCTCTTCTATAATGAAGGTGTTTTTTAGGATGACTGTTTCCAAACAAGTACTATCAGGTTTGTGTTTTGCTGTATCTCAATACACACAGCAAGGTATTAAGAATACTGTATTTGTAAACTGATGAACTGATTTTGCTGTTCATTACATGTTACTTTAGGAAACTCTAACTCTCTAATTTTGAGAAAGACCTACTGGGTTAAATGGTTTAAATTAATTTATCAACAATCAGAAATTGGGAAGAAGTTCACCAAGCAAGAAAAAATTGATTAACAATATTTTGAATGTATATTTGAGTCTTTGAGTTTCTCTAGCCTCTTCCCCATGATTTTGGGCATTTGGGTCTTTGAATACTGTGCTTGCATTTGTTAACTTTTGTGTTTTCAAAAGTTCTAAACAGGGTGCTGGAGATATGGCTCAGAGGTTAAGAGCACTGGCTGCTTTTCCAGAGGTCCTGAGTTCAATTCCCAGTAACCACATAGTGGCTCACAACCATCTGTAATGAGTTCTGCTGTGCAGGTATACATACATACAGAACATTGTATACATAATAAATAAACAAATCTTTTTTGAAAAAAGTTCTAAATATTTCCTGAAATGAAAACGAATAAATGTGAACATATTTGAGTTGACTGAATATTCACAAAGGTTTCCAAACATGTGTCTTTTTAGTATACAGTGTCACCAAAGCATGGCCATGTGCACAGGCTGGAATTGGTGTGCCAGTCTCTGCCTGGACACATGGATAATGAAAGCATTTCCCAGAAGAACAAGAAATCCCAGAACATTAATAGGATGACAGTGCCGAGGTTACTCAGGTCTAGGAACATGGAACTATGGTAGCACTGCTCTCTATGTAGAGTCTGCATTTATTGTGTGAGCTGGGATTAACAGTGTGACTCTTAAGTTAAACAGTTTCCTGGTCTACTGAGTTTGTCATAGGTAGGGAATGAAGCTCAGTTTTCAGAAGCAACTTCCCCTGTTGTCATTTTCAACTGTGTGGATCTTTCATGTTAAAGCACTCTGCTCTTACATTTTTTGAGGTCTATTTAATTGTTTGGGTGTAATTAAATTATTATTAAATTCTTTTATGTTTTATTATTGCATTTTCTACTTTCTTCTGGCTATTTTTTCAATGTTTTCTCACCTTCATGGTACATTAACATTTCCACCAAATAAACTGACATTTTTAATGGATAAAAAGTTTTAATTCAGTCTATCATAAACATATCTTAAAAACATTTCTTTTCTAAATGCATAAAAATTGAGAAGCTTCTGCTTGAGCATAAAATTCAAAACATTTTCTGACTCACATGCTGTAAATGCTTTGATGTGGAAATTCATGTCAAGAACATAAAGTAGGATCTAAAATGTGATAGAACCACAGTAACTCATATTCCCTTTAATATTAGAGTTGTGGAAAGCAGGCTAAAAATCAACAAAATAGCATATTGCTGCTACTATAAATCAAATAACATAATTTGCATGTAACAATTATATTTTAACAATATCTTAAGCAGAAAGACACACAGGGTATATACTCATAAGTGGATATTAGATGTATAATATAGAATATACATACTAAAATATGTACACCTAAAGAGGCTAAGCAAGAAGGAGGACCTCAGAGAAGTTGCTCAATCCTCATTCAGAAAGGAAAATGGGAGAGACATAAGAAGCTGGAGAAAAGAGGACAAAGTACAGGAGCCTACCACAGAGGCCTCTGAAAGACTCTACCCAGCAGTGAATCGAAGCAGATGCTAAGAAGCATAACGAAACTTTGGTCAGAGTTCAGGGAGTCTTATGAAAGAAGGGGGAGATAGAAAGACCTGGATGGAACAGGAGCTCCACAAGGAGACCAACAGAACCAAAATATCTGGGCACAGGGGTTTTTGCAGATACCAATACTGCAACCAAGGACCACGCATGGAGATAACCTAGAACCCCTGCACAGATATAACCCATGGCAGCTCAGTCTCCACGTGGGTACCCTAATAAGGGGAACAGAGATTGCCTCTGACAAGAATTCAGTGGCTGACTCTTTGATCACCTTCCCTTGAGGAGGGAGCAGCCTTACCAGGTTACAGAGGAAGACAATGCAGTCAGTCTCATCGGGACCTGATAGACTAGGGTCACAGAGAAGGGGAGGAGGACCGCCCCTATCAGTGGACTTGGGGAGGGGTATGGAAGGAGAAGAGGGAGTGAGGGTGGCATTGGGAGGGGCAACAGCTGGGATACAAAATGAATAAATTGTAATAAATAAATAAATTTTAAAAATAAAAAATAAAGTTTAACTTTTAATTAAGAAAACAATACCTTATATGTCAATTGAACAAAAGTAGAATAAATCTAATGCTTTTGAGTTTTTATCTCAAGCTTTTAACTAAAAAACAAAAGTGAAATGAATAAAGTTGGTATATTTGCGACTAGACAGAATCATATTCCTTACTTTGACTTTGAGAAAAAGTAAAATGAAACAGTATGAAAATATTTTTCAAAAATATGACAATATATGGGCATGGTGGAGGACACTTTAATGCAAGCACTCAGTAGGCAGAGATAGGTGGATCGTTGATTGGAGGCTAACCTGGTCTACAATGAAAGTTCTAGGACAGTCAGAGCAGCAAAATGAAACCATATCTCCAATATATACATATATATATATATATATATATATATATGTCAAAAAGGGAGGGGAAATCCAATAGACATTGGGCAGGTGTGGGGAAGGTACTAGGATCAGCATTACCTACTCCTGTGATTTCTGAATTTTTAGTGTTTAATTATTTTGTAAGATATTATTATTGTTATTAATAATTTATTCACTCTGTATCCCTGCTGTAGGCCCTTTCATCATCTCCTCCCATGCCCCTCCCTTGGTCCACTAATAAGGGAGGTCCTCCTCCCCTTCCATCTGACCCTAGCTTATCAGGTCTCATCAGGACTGGCTGCATTGTCCTCCTCTGTGGCCTGGTAAGGCTGCTCCCTCCTCAGGGTGAGGTGATCAAAGAGCCAGCCACTGAGTTCATGTCAGAGACAGTCCCTGTTCCCATTACTAGGGAATGGAGACTGAGCTGTCAATGGGCTACATCTGAGCAGGGGGGGGGGAGGTCTAAGTCTTCTCTGTGCACGGTCCTTGAGCAGCTCTAGGCTTGGAGATCTCATTAATTAATTTATTTTATGTAAATTTATTTAGGAGGGCTGGGGTGGAGGTTAGAGAGCAACTTGCAGGAGTTGGTTCTCCCTTTCCACCATGTGAGCTCCGGGGATCAAAGCCAGGCTTCTTAGGCTTGGTTTGCTGCCTCATCTCAGTGGCCACTGTATTTTTTTTAATGGTGTACGGATGCAGTGCTTTAAAAATCGGGAGACACCGTTTCCTTCTGAGATGAATGCACACTTGAACTTTGTGCAAGCATTTTCTTTGAGAAAGAAGAGGTCACTCTGCTAGAGCCGAAGGGCGGCTCCCGCTCAGCCCGAGGAGGAGACACTGTGAGTGCGCTCACTGTCTTAAGAACCACACGTTTGGTTTGTTCACCACTGAAAACCTGAGAGTGCTCTCAAGGCCAGCGATGCCAAAGGGAACGAGCACAAACTGGGTATCTCCCACAGTAAGCAGGAGTTTTTAAATTTCAAAAAAGTAAACGAGACAAACTTCTTTATATAGGTATAAGAAAAATGAGAAAAAAAAAAGATCATTGCCAAGGGAAAACTAATATGCAAATGCAATATGCTAAAAATAGATTCCAATATCCAGGACAGATATATAGAAGACAGTGAGATAAATAGATAGATATTGAAGATGGATAGAACAATAAATAGAGAGATAGATATATAGATGGAAAAGATAGATAGATACATATGTACATAGATGATAGATAGGCATATAGATAGGAGATAGATGATTGACAGACCTATGATAGATTGCTAGATAGATATCTATAGATAAACAGATGATAGAAAAATATATGATAGATGATTGGTAGATAGATTGATGATAGTAAATAATTACATACATACATACATACATACATACATACATACGTACCATACATACATACTTAGAAGGATGACAGATAGGTAAATAGATAGGTGATAGATGATTGACAGATAGATAGATAGATAGATAGATAGATAGATAGATAGATAGATAGATAGATCGATCTGCTTATAGCTATTTGGATCTGTTTATTCTTCTACTATAGTTTCCTTGCCCTTGAAAATAAAGTAGGAAATTAATTGGTAAAGGAAAATGGATCTCTTACAGTTTTGCTGGAACAGAAGTGGGACTTCTAGCTTCCTCTTCACTACAGCTGTGAGAGTGTTGCAGCTTACAGGACACAGTGCAGTACAGGGCAGAAGATCTTTGAAGTTAACTGTGAGATGGTATAAGCAGTCATTTCTTGCAAGAGGGAGGCAACTGGTTACCATATTGTCTCCATTTTCAGCTACAGAGTGGCTATTGTCCTCATGATGGTGTGGTGTGTGTGAATGTGTGTGCATGTGTGCCTGTGTCTCTGTGTGTGTTTCTTTGTGTGTATGTGTATAAGTGTCTGTGTGTGATTATCTGTGTCTGTCTGTCTATGCCTGTCTCACTCTATGTCTTTGCATGTGTGTGTTTATATATGCGTATGTGCCCATGTCTCTCTGTATGTTTCTTTGTGTTTGTGTATAACTGTGTGTCTATGTCAGTGTGTGTCTGTGTGTGTTTATCTGTTTGTCTATGTCTGTGTCTCTCTCTGTGTCTTTGCACGTGTGTGTGTGTGTCTGGGTTTATGTTTCCTGTCTTTAATTCAAATCTGTACCTGAGGAAATGAGACAGGTACTCCAACATAAAGATCCCCGGTGCTCAAAAGAGAAGCCATCTCAGAGGTTCCATGAAGTAGTGGTGAGAGATTTCTGTCTGCTCCTGGCCTGGCAGCCTTTCAGCCCTAATTCCATTCCTCTGATAGACATGGGTGTTTGAAAACTTTCTTAGGAGATTAGTTTCAACCTCTACCTCTTGCATGCCTGTGAAACACCAACGTTGTTGGAGAAAACTGGTGGCTCTCATGCTAAAGGGAGGACCAGGCCTCTCTCTAGAACTTAGCACATCTCTCCACACTCCCAGCTCCAGCTGTCTCAGCATGAGATCGCTGTTACAGGTGACGACAGAGCCAGAGAGATCTAATTTCACCTTCTAAAGCCCAGCTGGTGACCTGACTCTGGCACTGAAACAGTGAGCCCCCTTGCCAGTAACACCTAATCGGAAAAAAACTTGGTTCTGAGTGGGCTGTGCTAGGGAACATTAGGCCTTGTCCCCTGCTGCTTTCTTCTTTGTTTCCCGGCAGCCATGAGGTCAGCAAATCTTTCTGACATGACCTCCCACCGTGATGTTGTCTGTCATCAGTCAAGTACACACTGGCAGCAATGAGATCACAAGACAATATAAACCTTTCAGTCTTCCAATTTGTTCATCCAAAGAGCTTTATCACAGCTGTGAGAAGCTGACAATGGCCTTAGATAAATATGTCTTTGACACACATACTGTACCTATGCCTATGTTCATGCGTTTTGGATATTATTTCTTTTAATCAACTAGCACAAATTATATGAGAGTAATGTAAAGCTCAGACAAATCTTTTAATTTGAATAATTTCAGTAAAAACAGCTAATGTTGTACAGGGGAGATATGAAATCGAGTTATCAGAGAACTGGTTCATTATGTCACAGGATGTGGGGTAGAAGAGACTGAGGATAACTTCAGTCATATTCAAGGCTAGAATCCTGAAATGTAATTGCGAATGATAAAAACGCACTGTTGATTGTGATCGACATTACAAATGTGAGCCAAAGGGCCATGTGTCAGGTTCACCCTTCCTAAGTAGGAACACCTAGTAAAGATTCGCCATATTACAGAGAACATCATATCTCCATGAATGTAAATCTTCTCCCAACACATGGATGCCAATTCTTCAGAGAAAGAATTAAGAACTAATCACTTAATCTTTTCTATACTTTATTCTTCTTAATCCTTAGTGTGTAACAGGACTGGCAATGCCAAGGGAAGTCCAATAATGATTATTAATGTTTGTTGTTTTCATTACTCCCTTCAATTTTGCTTTCAGTGTGATAAAAGCAGCCACTTTGAAGTGAATAATAAAATTTGAAATCCATTATGCCTGATTTACCTAGATGATGCTCAGAAAAAAAGTGATGAGTTTCTTTTGAGAAAAATGAACTATGTTATCATCACCATTTGGGATGCCTGCCGAAATGTTAGCTATTGACTCTGAAAATAAAAGATTGAAAGAAATTTCAGAAACTATGCTGTGTGAAAGTATTGTTACTATTCCCTTCTGGAATTAAATCCTGGTATCTGGGTTTGCTTTTTATAACAGTTTATATGATTTGATACAACATAATATTCCACAGTGAATGTATTTATCATAATTGCTATAGTGTCTTTTAAATATATACAATTCATGTGTGTCTGTTGATTTTTGTACATTTACAATATATTTTTGTATGTTTACAATTCATACTTTCCAAGGTTAAAAGGTAAAAAAAAGGATGGGGAATTCTCAGCAGTTAAGTTCTCCTGCTATTCTTGCAGAAGAGCCGGGTTTGGTTCTCTGCATCAACATGGAACTAGACTCCTTAACTCCAGTTCCAGTGGATCTAAGGAACTCTTCTCGCCTCAGCGGGCACTGGCATGCACGTGGAACACAGATAGCATACAAGCAAGACACTCATTCACATAAAACAAATACATCCTTTAAAAAAAGGCCAGGGCTTTTTCTTAACATTTGATGTCAGCTTTTACTGGTGTATAATATAAATTGCATCTATTTATATAAAAGGATATTATTGTGACGGCTATCTAAGTAAACTTATCAGAAAGCTGGCATTCACGTAACATTAACTGTCATTTTTTTCTTGTTAAAAATCCTCTGACATTATCTACACTGGTGCAAGCACAAGCAACTCCAGTAAAACCGAGTGTGTTGCATAGAAAAAGGCTGAAAAATGTAGAGATTGGGCCTTGAAGCATTTCGGTAAGAGAGACAGTGTGGGAGAGAGTGGAGAATGGAGGATGAGAACAACCAAAATCACTTTAAATTAAAAGAAATAATATTAGCTATTTGTAATAGTCTAAATGAATTGGGAATATTGATAAACACTGTTTTTCCTAATAGAATTTTAAATGAACACCTGAAATAAACTAATAGTAACTCTTTAGAAATCCTTCTCAAGGACCTAAGACAAGTTATGTGACTTGTTGCAGTCTGGCATCAAATATTATGCTTAAGATTCAATGATTGTGCGCTCTGAATTCAGCATTCACAGGTGTGTTATGAAGCCGGCCTCTGCAGTCGGTGACTAGCACTCTGAGCACAGGGTGGCTCTGTCCCTGGACCCCTACTTGTGCTTGAGTGGGCAATGTGAGCTGCTCTGTGGATGCATGCAACTGCAAGCGGCCATCGCTTCTGAGAGCCTCCTCGCCACTGAGATCCTCTCACCCTCCCAGTACTGGCCTCGCCCTACCAGCTCAGGGCCAAGACAAGGGGATGCTGAGCAGAACCATTGACTCGTGGGCACCTTTAACCTGCACAAGAAAATGAGTCATGTGATTTGAATTACTAAGGTTTTTCATTATCAAATACTTTATCACACTCTAGCTGTACTGACTAGAACACATTTGTGGTTCTTTACACCTACTAAGAAATTTTATTTCTGATACTGTGTGTAAGGAAGCCCATAAAAAAGGAGAAAGGAAGCAGGAAGAAAGAACAAATTCCCTTAATAGGATATGGCTGATCTATAATTTTAAATCCTATGTGATCAGTATCAACTTTCTCTTATCATGTTCTGCCACATGCAAATAATTTTCAGTGGATCATACAGAGAAAGAAGGGGAGCGGGAGTGTATCTCTGTGGCAGAACATTTGCCTAGTGTGTGTATGGACCGGGATTTAATATCCAGGAAGCACTCTGTGCACCAAAAAAGGAACCATTTATGCCTGTGTTGAAGACCCATTTACTGTGAGTTTAGAGTACTTTCAGAAAAGGCAGCAATTACAGAGAATAATAAAATAGTCCCTTTTCGTCTCTATTTCTGTTTCACAGCAGTAAACACGTGGGAGAGTTACAGAGTAATGAAAAGGCCTTACCAGTGGAGCTGCAGGCCCTGGGATGAGCGACAACTGAAGGTGAGTCACCAGACTGTCTCATAGAAAAGGAGAAAAGTGAAAATTAAGCCAACTTACAGAAAATTACTGACAGGTGGGTTCTGAGTGTTTTCTGAAGCTCAGGAGTCGAAGGTAGAGAATCATAATGACACTTCTGAGGCAAGCAGGGGTCAGAAGAGAATCTCAAACCCACAGAGAGGGATAGTTAAGGATTTGAGATAAAAACCAAATTATACACAGATGTATGCTTTTAAACCAGTTCCATAAAAGCTGCAGTTGTTCCCATCCTTTTTATACAAATATCCAAACAGTAACTGAAGAAAGGAAACATGCCATTTTTCACTCTCAAACATTTCATTGTTTATAATGATAATATACCATTTTTCCTGAAATATTTTCAATAGGATTTACCACTTCTGTCATTTAAATAAATGAGAGTAAGTCAAATTTAGCATAAACTATCTGTTTTGACTTTTAATCTGATTTTATACAGTAGGCAGGTATGAAAATCTCAAAACAAATGTAATAAATGTGAACAAAATCATTTGATTTTGTTATCAACTGAATGAAAATAGTACCTAGGTTAGGATCTACATGAAAATGACGCTGAGACAGCATGGGCTACCCAAGGGTTGCTTGGCAATAAACAGGAAGGGTGGGCTGAGAAGAAGGTCGACACAGAACTGCCACTTAGCACTTCCTGATGATAGCAGAATGCTGACAATGTTTAGCCTGACAGTATCCAGGCATGTGGGTGCATTCTGAAATCTAATGCCTGGAAGGCAGGAGTAAGGAAAAGGCCACCTTGAACTATGGAGTGATGCTGTGTCTTATCATCCTCATCTTCTTCTTATTCATCATTATCATGATGTTAGTAAATGCCTGAATGAGCAATAACAGTATTAATATCTTGAGGATAAACAATAGCTGTTTTGTTGGATTTAAGGCCTGCTCAACAAGAGGGAATCCATACCTGGTACTGTAAAACTATTGAGTGGAGAAATCAACTGTTGATCAAACATTCAAACATATGAGCCTGTGGGACCATTCTCATTCAAATCACTGTAGTTCCTTTTGCCTTTTTATATCTGTGTTTATATCATAACCTGTGCCATCACAGTGTCTGTTCTTACCCAGGGATTTGCTCTGTGTTTAGAACAGCATGGAAAACATAATGTGAAAGAAGTGAAGGTTCCTTATAGAAATCTGTAATAGAGTTTTGCCAGAGAAGAAGTTACTTTATTGAACCCAACTAACCCTAAAGAGAATTCAAACTATAAATAGATGTTATCAATATATATTCACATGTTGCTTCCAACATTTCTGTGATTTTTTTGTAAAGGATTGCTTTCAAACTGTTGACTACTTTTATGTACCCAAATGATTACTACAACACACACACACACACACACACATCTACATGTACACACATACCTTATTCTGGATCAGCGGCATAGAAGCATAAATATCTCAAGATTAAAACTATGAATTTAGTGTAAGCCATAAAGGCTGATTGCCTGAGAATTTCAAGGCAGAGTAAGTTTGGTTATATTGCTTTCATAAAGGTTTTAACTTAAACATAAAGTATTTAGCTTAAACAGGGTAAAGTACACAGTAGGTAAGTCAGGTGCATAGTTTTGAGTGGTCTCAATTATTAATTTGGCTGCAAGGTCTAGCAAAGGTTCATTTTCTTCAAAGTTAAAGAGACATTTGCAGTAGAATGTATTACCACACATAGATAAGTGTGCCTCCTCTACCTCCTCCTCCTCCAAGAAGATTCTTATTGCAACAGACAGAGACTATTGCAGAGAAGCTCACCTGGTCACAGTATGACGAAAAAGTGACTCTGGACTCTTATCGCCAAACAAGGCATCTGTAATGCACTCTCTATATACAAGATTCAGGGAAAGAGAGGACAGAAAAATTATAAGAGCCACAAGCCCAGGAGGACTGCATGATTCTGGACATGACAGGTGTCTTGAACTCATGAAATCTCCACAGCATGGTTTACTGTACAAAACCTGTTGAAGACCAGACTTATAAACATTCCAACATGGATGAAGGAAGTGATAACAGAGTCTACCACATTTTAAGGAACTGTAGGCATTCCATAACCACTGAGGGACAGAGAGTGAGTTTTCTTCAGGGAGAAGCCCTCTGGCAGACTGTCTATGCCCAAATTGTCAGTTCTACACTCATGTACGTGCTAACCACATTGACTGGACTCAGAAGATTATACGTAAACACACACACACACACACACGCATTATACCTAACCTAATAATATTATTGATATAATGAGTCCTGGACCACATGGTAAGAATTAGGCTCTAGAATCCCCATAAACTAAATCTGGACATAAATAGGGTTAGCACAACTATGCAACCAAACTTTAGGAAAATGCCTGGAGGAGAATGGCTCAGGGGAGGCCCTTCCACGGATGCTTTCATGTGTTACTGCTAGGGGATATCACCCCATTGGAGAAGGATTACCGAAGCTCTGCCTCTCATCTGTCCTGCTCTCACAACGTTTTCTTGTCCTTGGCTTTAATCATTTTCTTGTAACTATGATAAACTAACTAAATGTAGAGAAGTGTTGTCTACTTCCACAAATCCTCATTAGTCTCTGTACCATAGGGTGCCCATGCAGGCCTTTCAAATTCAGTAGCTGTTAGAAGAGGTGTAGAGGTGTAAAAGGGAAGAAGTATAAGGATTTTGCCTCCCAGCCATGTTTGGTCCTACAACATTACTGTCCATGCAAAGCAGTTCAGAGCCTGGGCATATTCCAGTGGAAAAGACCCACAGAGAATGTATGGAGCCTTCCAGGACCAGAAGTCACTTCTTAGATAACATTATGAAAATGGCTATCATATATGTACAGGAAGCCTCAAAAGAACCACCAGAGAAAATGGTGCAAACCCTGATCTGAAGTGACATGGTATTGAACTGCCCATTGTTACTCTCCCAGGTACAGGACTCCTGTCTTTCAGGTAGGGGATCTTGATGCTCATACAGCAATATACTTGCCGTTTTCTGAGCTGCAACATCATGGGCAGCAGGGCACCAAACGATTTCCTTGTCAATTGGCAAGGTCCCTTTCTGTGGGAGCAAAGGGCAAGTTCCCAGAAACATGTGTGGTCCAAGTGAAACGAGCATCCAGTTGGCCCAAGAAACATCATGGCTCTAATCAGCCAGGAGCTTCCAAGAAACACCAGGTGTTAGACGAGGGCACAAACCCACACCACATTGTTCAGTGTTTGTGAGTTCATGAGTTAGACTTCTCTATAAAAGCGATAAATCTTCAAATATTTAATTTCAACAAAAAGTGTTGCTGGCAATCACTGTGAAGGATGGCATGAAAAGCAATTAGATAAAACATCTTGATTCATATGGGGTTGTAGGGTTGTATGAAGGGAGAGTTTGAGTAAACATCTTCTGTGACCAGCCTCCAGCCTGTATTCTGATGGCATCCGGTGTCAGCACACCATTTTTAATGGGGGTGGGGGGTGGAGGATAATGCGAAGCACAGTGCCATACAGACATAGTTGACATTACTTTGTTTAGACTTCTAAAGGGCACTCCACATAGGTCTAGAGATAAAAAGCTATTTTGAAGTGCATTCTCTCGGGATTGCTGAAATCAAACAAAGTGAACTGAAAAGAGGTCATAAGAAAGACACAAAGCATCTTCACTTTGTGTCAGTCAAAGGATACTCCTCCAATGGCATTTGTTAATTTTTTATATGTGCATTGATCAAATATCCATCATTGACCCCCTTTCCTGCATAGGTATAATGGCATCCTCTTTGTCACATCAAGCCTGGAAAGTGCTTGTGGGACAAATGATAGGCAGAGAAAATGGCTGGCTCTTGCAGTCCAAGCTACTTACTGTTTTCTAAGCAGCTCAGTGACAAGACATGAGGCCCTAGCTCATCTGGGAATAGACCAAGGAGATAGATCCAATTGCCTCCTGTTCATTTTGGCTTTGAAGAGGACAGATGCAGGGACTCACTCTCCTGTACTTCAATATACACATTCTCTACACCAACCATTTTTTAGGTGGGAAGGGACCCTTTTCTGAATGTTATGTGAGTGACTTTTGGAGAGTGTCCTGGATGCTGTAATATCTCTAATAAATATGGTCTGCCTTTTCAGCCTAAAATGGAGAAGTCCCGAAGCAATCAAAGTGTGCCATGAAAATCTAATCCATGAGCATGGGAGATCTTTCCATCTTCTTATATCTTCTTCTAATTCTTTCTTCAGAGACTGGAAATTTTTTTTTCATACAAGTCCGTGACTTTCTTGGTTAGGTTCACACCAAGGTACTTTATGACCTTTGTGGCTATTGTGAAGTGTGTTATTTCCCTAATTTCTTTCTCAGCCCTTTTGTCTTTTGTATACAGGAAGGCTACTGATGTTTTTAAGTTAATTTTGTATCCAGCCACTTTACTGAAGGTATATAATCAGCTGGAGGAATTCACTGGTAGAATTTTGGGGTCACTCAGGAATACTATCATATAATCTGCAAATAGTGATACTTTGACTTCTTCCTTTCCAATTTGTATCCCTTGATCTCCTTTAATTGTCTTATTGCTCTAGCAAGGACTTCAAGAACCATGTTGAAGAGATATGGAGAGAGTGGGCAGCCTTGCTTTGTCCCTGATTTCAGTGGGATTGATTTAAGTATCTTTCCAATGAGTTTGATATTGGCTATAGACTTGCTGTACATTGCCTTTATTTTGTTCAGGTATGTCCCTTGTATTCCTGATCTCTCCAAGACTTTAAAAATGAATGGATGTTGGATTTTGTCAAATACTTTTTTAGCATCTAAGGAGATGATTGGTTTTTCTCACCAATCCTATATCTGACAGAGGACTAATATCCAGTATATATAAATAACTCAAAAATTTAAACAGCAACAAGTCAAGTAATCCAATTAAAAAATGGTATACAGAGCTAAACAGAGAATTCCCAATAGAGGAATATCGGATGACAGAGAAACACTTAAAGAAATGTTCAATGTCCTTAGTCATCAGGGAAATGTAAATCAAAACGACCCTGAGATTTCACCTTACACCCATCAGAATGGCCAAGATCAAAAACCTAAGTGACAACACATGCTGGAGAGGTTGTAGAGAAAGGGAAACCCTCCTCCACTGCTGGTGGAAATGTAAACGTGTACAACCACTCTGGAAATCAACCTGGTGCTTCCTCAGACAACTAGGAATAGTGCTTCCTCAAGATGCAACCATACCACTCCTAGGCATATATCCAAAAGAGGCTCAAGTACACAATAAGGACATTTGCTCAACCATGTTCGTAGCAGCTTTATTTGTAATAGCCAAAAGCTGGAAACAACCCAGATGCCCCTCAACTGAGGAATGGATACAGAAATTGTGGTATGTCTACACAATGGAATATCAGCAATAAAAAACAAGGATATCATGAAATTTGCAGGTAAATGGTGGGAACAGGAAAGGATCATCCTGAGTGAGCTATCCCAGAAGTAGAGAGACACACACGGTATATACTCACTCATATAGACATATAATATAGGATAAACCTACTAAAATCTGTACACCTAAATAAACAAATCAAGAGGGAGGACTCTTGCTAAAATCCTCTATCCAGAAAGGCAAAGAGGATGGACATCAGAAGAAAGAGAAAACAGGGAACAAGTCAGGAGCCTGCCACAGAAGGCTTCTGAAAGGCTCTGCCCTACAGACTATCAAAGCAGATGCTGAGATTTATGGCCAACCTTTGGGCGGAGTGCAGGGAATCTTATAAAAGAAGTAAGAAATAGTAAGATCTGGCGTGGTCAGGAACTCCACAAGGAGAGCAACAGAACCAAATAATCTGAGCACAGTGGTCTTTCCTGAGACTGATACTCCAACTAAGTACCATGCATGGAGATAACCTAGGACCCCTGCAGAGATATAGCCCATGGCAGTTCAGTGTCCAAGTGGGTTCTATAGTAATGGGAATAGGGACTGTCTCTGACATGAACTGATTGGCGTGCTCTTTAATCACCTCCCCCTGAGGGGGAAGCAGCCTTACCAGGCCACAGATGAAGAAAATGCAGCCACTCCTGATGAGACCTAATAGACTAGGATCAGAAGGAAGGAAAAGAAGACCTCCCCTATCAGTGGATTTGGGGAAAGACATGCGTGCAGAAGCGGGAGGAAGGGAGGGAACTACAGGGGGGATACAAAGTGAATAAAGTGTAATTAAATTTAAAAAAGAAAGAAAGAAAAAGAAAGAAAACCTAATGAGTTATAAGGGAAAAAGAAAAACTTTGGTTTGTCAAGTTTTCCTTGGGACAGTGTTTGGTAGACAGCTACACAGAAATCAAAACAGTCTGCTCACTCCCATGTGAATCGCTTATGTGTGTGCGTGTTTGTAATTTTACTATGAAGTAATCCACAGCACTTTAAAGGAACTCAAATTTTCACCAATTTCAAACAGAATTTTCAGATAAACACTGTACTTTTGGAATGCTGAATGAGCCAGTTGAGAGAGATTGCAGGTTCCCCACCGAAAAGGGCCTAACGGAAAGTTAAAGAAAGTGAACTCCAAGAAAGAAGACGATAGAGTTTTACACATTTGTATGTTTCACGTTTTACTTTTATTTGTTTTCTTTCTGACTTTACTGAGAAAGACAGGATGTCTCTGGTGGGACAGAGACCAGAGGTCCTACAGATTCTGAAGGATTTGACTTTGTTCCTGGCTTGGTTCTGATGACACTAGAACATGTCCTGAAGCTTTATATTTATGCATGTTTTTAAAAGGAATGAAAACGTGTGTGTATAATTTTCTGATGGGTGTCAATCATACTCAGATGAAAGGCAGATAAAATGGATATATGCACAGAGTTGCATATGTGATAATTTCATTTGTAGAAGATATGTCTGTGTGTATTTCAATTAAGTTAAAGATTATAAACTTGAAGTCAATTTCTCCAAACATAGGTATTTATAAATTATTATGCCTATGGTAACAATGTAATAACTTAAGCTTCAAACCAGAAGGGAAAGACAATATTAAAGGAGTTGATGCTTAAAAACATATCGGTGCTTACAGTGCACCATATAGGCTGGAGAGATGGCTGAGGGGTTAAGAGCACTGGCTGCTCTTCCAGAGGTCCTGAGTTCAATTCTCAGTAACTACATGGTGGCTCATACCATCTATAATGAGATCTGGTGTCATCTTCTGGCCCTCAGACAGAATACTATAAATAATAAAGTGTATCATATAAATGTTTTCTGTTTGAGGATTTCATGCATGTATACAATGCATTGTGATCTTATCTACCATCCACATTTCTTCTCTCTAATTCTGCCTAGACCTCCCAGGATAATCCTTTCTCACCTTCATGTCTACTCTGTCTATCCATTTTACTATATTTAATTATTGCTGCTCATGTGCCCAAGTGTGGGACCATCCACTGGAACATGGACAATGAGCCAGTAGAAACAATCTCAAAGTAAAAAGGCCTCCCAGGACTCATCAGCTGCAAAGGTTCCTCGGCTAGGAATGGACCTTTCCGACCATAGCTTTATCAGGTTGCTGTTTTCCTCCTCTTTTCTTGTTACTTCTCTGGTGATTCTCAGCAATTGTCTGATGACTCAGGACAATTTCACTTTCTAAAAGGAACCTAAAATTTTGGAACTATTAATGGTCCATACATTATTTATTAACTAGCATCAGGAGTAATCTTGTAATTGGCAAGCTCAGAGAGCTTCAGGAAATTATCATACCACTGCCACAGTGGGCATGGATGCTCAGCCGTCATGGCAGATAAAAAGCATTCAAAGAAAGTTCTTTCCTGGTTGTATATGGGATATATAACAAATTACTTGCTTCATTCATAATTTCCCCTCTGTCCAAGTAGAAAAAACTTGTGCATTAGCATGAAGGCTTCAGAGAACATAAACATCAATCTCAAAATCCTCTGAGGTTAATACAAATTATTGCATGTCAGCTCAGTTGAAATAAAAAGGTGTCTCAGAGCAGGCACGTTGTGATTTTTGTAAACCTTGGCAGGTGGTGTACAGTGATAAGACATAGAAGCATAGTTTCCACAGCTCACCCTCCATTATTGATTACAAGCAAGAGTAACTCACAGCTAAGCATCTACAAACACACTTCTTGCTTTATTTACCCGTTGCTATCCTTTAGCTAGTAAGCATACATTTGGGACTTCACCTACAACAGATGACAGCTGTCTGAAACAAGCATGTGTCAGACAATCTGAGCAGAAATGCAGATGTGAATGGCACAGGGCTCACCCTGACAGTGCAAGAGATACAGGAGGAAAAGTGTAATTGGGAAGCAGTTTTTAAAAAAGAGAGGATAGAGTACCTTCAGTTAGGAATAAAATTGGGTAAAGAAAAAGTAAGGTGCGCAATTTAGCGAAAATACTCTCTCTGGGAGTAGCTATAGTCCAAATTTTCCATTTTAATCACTGATTTTCATACTAATTTTTATTTTTACCTGAGTGATAATATATTTGATTTATTTAACTGATGTGTTTAGACAGCCCCCTTTGGCTAGCTTTGGTAAAAACAGTCAAAGATCATTTTGTCTGACTATGTTTTACTTTTACTTTGGTGTGTGCCTGCAAGGGTATGAATAGAAGCCAAAAGTCAACACCATGTTGTCGTTGTTTTTTTTTTTAACTTCTTTTTTATTAGCATTTGTTTTTCCCTTTTATTAAACTCTGAAAACAGTTTCACCTTCCTCTGTTTCTTCATTTCCTACCTATCTCCTCTTTCATCTGGATCAACTCTTTTTCTGTCTCTCATTAGAAAAGAACAGGCTGGCCCTGAACTGGTGAACCTCCTGCCTCTGTCTCCTTCAGCGAATCCTAATAGAAGCTAGTCCTTGGGATTGCATAACAAACATTTTAGCAAATGAGCGATCTCTTCAGCCTCAAGACACAAGTTTTGAAGCAGGAGACATGAGAAAAGAGGATATTGAACTTAAATTTTATCTTCTTTTTGATGCATAAATTTGTATATTGACATAGACATACGCAGTTCTAAACTTGCACATGTGAGCGTGCACACACACTCCAGAAAATAACACATGTACTGTTGATCCAAAAAAAATTACAGTGGAATGAACTTGGATTTGCTTCAATAAACAAAAACAAAGTGATAATATACTCAGTTTGTATCTTTACTATTAAAGATGTATTAAATGACAAATTATATCAAATCAGGTCAATTTAGTGAGTTATTAGTGCTTCTGTGTCTTCCATGAGCCTTGCGCGCTGTGTAGAAGTGGACTGAAGAGAGGGCTCAGTGGTGCACAGCACTTGCTTCAGTTCCCATCCCTCACATGGTTCTTCACAACTGACCGTAACTCCAGTTCCAGTGGACCCAACATCATCTTCTGGCCTCCAAGGGCACCGCACAGGGGCGGACACATACATGCACGAAGGCAAACACTTACGGACATGGAATAAACCAAAAATAAATCTTTAACAAAAAAGGAAAACAGGTGTTCTGGAACATGCAAAAGAAATGAGAAAAGGGAGAATTGAGGATGTTAAGAAAGACAATAAAACAAGTTAAAAAGCAGAATAGTATGTATATATGTGATATATGCCACAGCAAACACCATGAGTTAATATAAAATGTAAAGAAAGGAATAGAGCTCTACTTACACTAAGGTTGTGCAGTGGCTCAAAACTCTTCTAAGGATTGTTTGGAAGTGTACATTCCAGCACTCATCCATTACTTTTCATCTCTGTCTACGGAATGTTTGAAATCAACAAGTCATCGTATATAACTGGAATTTCCTTTCTTAGGGATATCTAAACTCAAATACCAATGTGCAGGTGGTGCACATCGGCAGAAGAACACTCGGTGCATGAGAAGCCTGAAGTTATGGAATGCAGAGAACTAGGACAGCACGAATGAGATCCCGAGTGCAGCATTTCCCTCCCCACAGCCCACGCTCTGTGTTCAGCACTCTCGGTACTGTATTCAGTTTTTGTCTTATTTTCCCCCTTTCCCTGACTACTTTCAGAACTCCAAACCCTCCTTTGCACACAGGCTGCTATGCCTTGAGGCTTAGCTTAGACCTGTTTTACATTTCAAACCTCCGAAGATGTTTAGCAGATCAAAAGCACTCACTTGTACTAAGATCTTAGAAATCAGTTGCAATTATAAACTGCCCTCATGGTTGTGCACTGCACAAGTTAATATCAACCTACCAAACATTTCCCCTTAAATATGAAAGGCCAGAGAAAGGTGTTTGTTAGGATTAAGATGTTAGGGTGACTGCCCTTCC
>CM053764.1:40283373-40388813 GCA_028658305.1 Pachyuromys duprasi
CTTTCTTTCTTTCTTTCTTTCTTTCTTTCTTTCTTTCTTTCTTTCTTTCTTTCTTTCTTTCTTTCTTTCTTTCTTTCTTTCTTTCTTTCTTTCTTTCTTTCTTTCTTGCTATACTCCATTTCATGACCAGGAAACTCTTTCACTTTGAATGAACTTTTTTCCATTTACACTTAGTTACCTAACATCCCTGCTCCCTTATTTTGTAAGTGTGGCTTCCAGTGTGGAATAACCCTCTTATTGGCACCAAGGCTATAATTCACAACTGCACTTTCTTCCAGCTCTTCAACTCTGAAACTTTGTTCTCAGGATTTCTATGTTTTCATAATTTGAGGTCCTTAAATGCTTTGCGTTTTTGAAGATTGTTGCCAGTGACACGTCATGGCTGATAAGCATTGAAAGTTGCTGATGCAAATACTGTTCTCATTCCAAATGTAATGAGAGAATTTATTCTGTACCAAACAGGACAGATCATGGTCCTAAAACATGAATTTAGGTTGGAAAAAGTAGCATAATGCATTACAGGTATAATTATGTGGCTCTTCTCTAAGCCCTATTTTTAGTTATTTTTTGCTGAAGTAGTCTATGAAGTAATGGATTTCATCACAAAATTTTCACAAATGTTTTATTTTGTTGTTGTTCTAGCTCATTTCCCTCTGCCAACACATTATGCACTCCTCTTCGTTCTCTTTACTCTACAACAATTCCCCCCTCTGCTTTTATGATGCTTGTACATGTTGGTTTAATTCACCTTTGAAACATGAGCGTTTCTCACAACTGAACAAATACATAGGCCAGTGGATTTATCCGATATACTGGTGGAAGCAGCAGGGAGGCAGGTTATGGCAAAGTGCTACAGCCTCCCTCAGGAATTCTTACTTTTGGCCTCCTGGAAGCTAGTGATAAAATATAATTCACAGGCTTTGCCCGGTAGTGAAACTGATGACAGGGCCAGACACACACGCTAGTGATAAATAGCTATTAAGGGGGTAAATGTGCTCATTGCTGATCATGGAATGCGCCACTGCTCAGCTGCAGAAGTTCTGATCAACCAGCTACCTGCTCACTCTTCTACTTGGGGGTGGAGTTTTCAGGGAACTTTACTTCACACCATGGAACCAGACTCAAAAGATTCACCCCTACCTGTACTTACTATGTGTGCCTGTTAATATCATTGTAGTGTCCAAAGCAGGAGGAATTCAGTGGTGAGATGGAGCTTTATGACCAGAAATGTTTAAACATTTTTCAAATTCTCAAAGCCAGTCTAGTAAAAATATGAACCACAGCTTACGTATTTACATTTAAGTAAAGGTAATTCTCAAAATTTAAAACTTTTCAAATTATTTCACTTTTGCTTACTGTTTTGGGGCTACATATATTATGTGTATTTGGTAGAGATGTGAATTAGAGACATGACACTCTGTGTGTACTTATGAGACACTACAACTTTATTCTTTGCATACATATGAAACACTACTCCTTCATTATTTGAATACTTATCATATACTACTCCTCTATTCTGTGCGTACTTATCATGTATTACTCCTTTATTCTGTGCGTACTTATGACACACTACTTAATATTATGTTAGTCTTTTGAAAGAGGCCATGATAAGAAATTGGGGAAAATGTCAAGAGCTACAAAGCAAGTTCTCACGTATTGTCTTGTTGGTTTAAAATAAGTTCAAGTAGGGCAGTCCCATCAGGAAAAAGTGATCAACAAGTAGACAACATAGTCCATGTCAGAGATGTTCCCCATTCCCCTAACTAGTGGCCACAGAAATCCTAAGATGCCCGCTGGCTACTTATAAATGGAGGGCCTAGGTCCAGACCTTGCATTGTCCTTGGTCTCTTTAGACTCCATAGACCATTATGGACCCTGTTTGATTGACTCTGATGGTCTTTTGTGGAGCTTTTGTCAGTTCTAGATCTTCCCGCTCTTTTGCAGTAGACTTCCTACGCTTCGCCCAACGTTTGGCTGTGAGTCTCAGTGTCTGTTTCCGCACCGTTACTGGGTGGAGCCTCTAAGAGGACAACTCTGGTAGGCTCCTGTCTGCAAGCATATCAGAGTATTTTCAATAATGATAAGAGTTGGCTTTCATCCATAAGGTGGGTCGTAGGGTTGGGCTCAGCATTGTTTGGACAGTTCCCCAGTCTCTGCTCTATCTGTTCTATTTTTGTCCCTGCAGGTCTTGTAGGTAGCGTAAGTTTTAGACTGAGATTTTTGTGGGTGGGTTGGTGATCTCCTAGGAGTTTTATCTAAGTAAAGGGTTTTCTCTTCAGTCTCTATGGTCCCTGCTACTAAGAGGCTCAGCTAGAGTACCCATCATATCCACCAAGAGGCCTATGAGGAGGAAGACAACTCAGTCCTCATGTGAATGAGCTGGCGTGTCTGGGTAACAGGGCTCCCCTATTCTGAGGAATAGGAAAGGGGGTTAAGTGAGGGAGAATGGGACTGGAATGAGAGGAGGGAGAGATCTATGAACCCAATATTTGGTTATTTCACCTAAATTCCCTTCATATATATACATACTTTAGGAAGCTTCCACTATATTAGGTTTCTATATTACCCTCGAATGGCCCCCAATTTTAGCTGTTTCTTACTATGCCCTCTTTCATCACCCTCCTCTCCTTGCATTTCACACCACTCTCATCCATTCATCCATAACTATCTACTCTATTTCTCTTTTTTAAGGAGATCTCTCTGGCACCCTAGCCCCTTACACTGTATCTATTGTGGTTCTAAAGATTACAGCTTGGGTATTAATGACCTAAAAGTTAATATCCACAAATAAGTGACAACATATTTGTTTTCCAAAGTCTAGGATATTTCACTTAGGATGATTTCCTTCTAATTCTATCAATATATCTTCAGATTTAATATTTAATGGTTGAGTAATATTCCATTGTGAAAATATACCACATTTTCTTTATCCATTACTCTCTTGAGAGACATCAAAATATGGACAATTTCTGGATATTATGAATAGAGAAGCAATAAATATAGTTAAGCAAGTATCTAGGCTAGAGCGAAGTATATTTGGGTATATGTCTAAAAGGGTGTAGTTGGATCTTGAGATGTATTAATTCCAATCTTCCATATGGACTATCACATTGATTTCAAGAGTGGCTATATAAGTTTGCACTTCCAGTAACAATAGATGAGAATTTACCTTAGTCTACATCTTTGCCAGCATGAGCTGTCAATGCAATGCTTCCTCAAAGGACAAATCAATGAAAACAATATTTTCACAAGTCTTCCATCTCCATTTTCTTAGATGAATTTATGGTTATTGGTACATTATGCCTTGATGCATATCATCTACACACACATATACATACACACAACACAGCACACATGTATGAACACATACATGTGATGTGTGCATACAGACATTCTTATTCTGTGTGTGTGTGTGTGTGTGTGTATGTTACTGTGATGGGATGACTCTGAGCCTGTGCACACTATGCAAGTATTCTAACACCTTTATACTACCTAACTTTACTTAATTTCTTTTTTTAATTAATTTTTTAAATTTATTTATTTTTATATCAATCACAGGTTAGGTACTTTGCATCCAAGGCATAGCCTCCTCCCTCATTCCCTCCCTCCCTCCCACTCCCTCCCTCATCTCATCTCCTCCCCGCCCCCTCCAAGTCCACCAACAGGGGAGGACCTCCTCCCTTCCATCCAACCCCAGCTCATCCTGTCACTTAATTTCTTAAGTGCAAATCAGACATATTTTCTAAGGTAGTGAGTTTTCAATATAGATTTTAAACTCTTCAATATTAATACTTCAGAAATATTTCAGCATAAATCTTAACCAGCAATCTTAAACATATAAATGCTACAAATAATGCATAGCTATTTACACAAAATGTAAACAATGTACATTATTCACTGGCCAGCTCTTCAATAAAAACATGACTATTCTCAGAGGATGCATATAATTGCAAAATGACCAATTGTGGGAAAGAGAGCTAGTGAAAATGTAAGAAAGTAAAAGTGGGGAAAAAAAGCAGCAACAACTCTACCCCCAAACTTTGGTACCTTATCCACTTATAGCGGAATGTCAATCATGTGGAATCTTCTAGTAAAATGCAAAGGGCAAGAATAAATATTGGAAATTTGTATGCTGTATAGAAAAAGTATTAAAATCTTAATTTAATTTAAAATCTTAATCAATTTAATGTAAGAGTAGCATCATGGAAGGGGAGGAGGACCACCCCCATCAGTGGCCTTAGAGAGGGGCAGGAAGGAGATGAGGGAGGTGAGATTGGGAGGGAATGAGGGAGGGAGCTACAGCTGGGATTCAAAGTAAATAAACTGTAGTTTATAAAAAATAATAAATTAATTATAAAAAAAAAGAGATGGCTCAGTGGTTAATAGCACTGGCTGTACTTCTAGAGGACCCGGGTTCAATTCCCAGCACCCTCAGGGCAGGTCACAACTGCCTGTAACTCCAATTTTTTTTAAATAAACAAATTAAGTTAAAAAAAAAGAGTAGCATCATTACAAGGTGTTAAAACCTCAGGACCTGTCTTCTGTACCGTTCCCATTCTCTGATGTTTTATTCAATCATGCTCGGAGCAGCACGGCTTTCTGGAACAGACTACTGATCTCCATGCTAAGTACTACTCCTGCACTAAAGTCCGTGGACTTTTGACGTGTGTTTTATTGTTGACCCAACAGTTTAAGTTAAGTTGTCTCACTACTTCACCAGGGCAGATCATTCACACTCTGCATTATACCCAGCCTTTAAACATAGCTCAACTGCGTGTTCCCACTGATACCACCAAAGGACACAGCATCCAGCAGGAGCACAGAAAGGAGAATTATTTCTAAAGATGCATACAGGGACATGATTGTATTTACAGGACAAATGACAAGGTTTTTTTTTTTTCAAATTAAGAAATAAATTGGGATTGTTAAAAAGAAAAAAAAAAGAATCTCTGGTAATAACATGAATCTTGACAAGTTCTCAAAAGTTAATTTACTGCTCTGCTTTCTGAGAGGGTGCCAGCTGGAGAACTCTGAGTGAACTGCAGCATGCATTGGACCAGTTTTAATGCTAATAGCATTTTGAAACTTATACTGCTGTTAGAATATCATAACATTTTGTCCGAGTTCAGCAAAATATATGTTTATATTATAAAACAGCATTTTATTTATGTTTATTGCAATTTTATTGTAGTGTTATTTTTCAGTATCTAAACATTACAGAAAACAAAGGTGAAATAAACTTTTTGAATTTATAAATACTAGGAAATAGAAAGCATTGATATTTTTAGAAAAAATAAAGTGATACAACTAAGTTTAATAAAGTTATATGGGTATTTTTAACTTGTTCTTGTTGGTTTTCTACTCACAAAATTTTACAAAAAATAAAAAAGCTAATACATAAGAATTAATGCAGCCACTCCTGATGAGACCTGATAGACTAGGATCAGAGGGAAGGGGAGGAGGACCTTCCTTATCAGTGGACTGGGGAAAGACCCTGGGTGGGGAAGAAGGAGGGAGGGTGAGATTGGGAGGGGAGGAGGGAGGGAGCTATGGGGGAATTCAAAGTGAATAAACTGTAATTAATAAAAATTAAAATAAGTAATAAAAAAGAAATGGATGACTTTCTAGAAACACATGATCTACCAAAATTAAACTGAGATAAGCAATTTGAATGTGTCTGTAACAAGCAATGAGACCATTGTATAAATAAAGTAATGCCCAGTCAAAAAAAAAAAGAATTTATTTTGAATGCTGGTTTCACAACTTATATCACATACATGTTTGATGCACTTAATATACAGTATACTAGTTTAGGTAACACTGGCTTTTCTAACAACAGCAACAACAATTTGTACACCTAAAGAAACTATTCAAGAGGGAGGACTCTGGCTAAAATGCTTAATTCCCAGCCAGAAAGGCAAAGCAGATGGACATCAGAAGAAGAAAACAGGAAACAAGTTAGGAGCCTGTCACAGAGGGCCCTCAAAGGCTCTGCCCTGCACAATATCAAGGCAGATGCTGAGACTTCTGGCCAACTGTTGGGAAGAGTGCATGGAATCTTATGAAAGAAGTGGGAAATAGTAAGATAAGGAGAGGACAGGAGCTCCACAAGGAGAGCAACAGAACCAAAAAATCTGAGCACAGGGGTCTTTCCTGAGACTGATACTCCAACCACATAACATGCATGGAGAAAACCTAGAACCCCTGCATAGATGTAGCCCATGGCAGTTCAGTGTCCAAGTGGGTTCCATAGTATTGGGAACAGGGACTGCCTCTGATATGAACTAATTGGCCTGCTCTTTGATCACCTCCCCCTGATGGGGGAGCAGCCTTACCGGGCCACAGAGGAAGACAGTGCAGCCAGTCCTGATGAGACCTGATAGGCTAGGGTTAGAGGGAAGAGGAGGAGGACCTTCCCTATTAGTGGACTAGGGGAGGGGCATGTGTGGAGAAGGGGAAGGGGAAATTGGGTTGGGAGGGGAGGAGGGAGGTGTTTATGGGGGGATACAAAGTGAATAAAGTGTAATTAATAAAAATTAAAATAATTTTTTTTAAAAAGCTGCCTTTCTTCATTCTCATAAAGTGTAAAAGATTGCACATCAGTAGATGAGCTTTCCTTTCTGAAGTAATTCATGACTTCTGTTCCCTCTTTCTGGTGATTTTAGCAAAGCTGTCACTTCCTCAAAGCCTTTTGGAAAACGAAAATGTAGGAAGCAGGCATGCACACCTCAGTACATAGGCTAAATGATCATCCTTTCTGACCAGATTTCATTGTAAAATATCTAACAGGACACACCCTGTGGCAAATACAACTTCAAATTAATCCTTGTTTGCAATTGATACCTAGCCAGAAATTAATTGTTACCAATGATTTTTTGTGGAAAAAAATATATATACTTTATACTTAGTTTATTATATATAATAAACAAAAATTAAATTTGATTACTTTCTAGTACAAAGTGAGAGTTAGAGAAATAGAATAATGGGGGAAAGTTGAACAATGGCTGTTAATTGTGCTTATTTGCAGTGAGATGTAAGTGATGTGTGACTGAAGGTAGGAATAAGTCACTACAGGTTTTAAAAATCTAAAATGAATTTAATAAGTGTTTAAGATAAATAAATGATAGATTTCTTCGTTGATACATATGTTTAACCTGTGTCTGAGTGACAAACTGTATAGTATTCTTAAAATACCAGTTAAATAAAAAAAATAAGTAAAATGTTACAGAAAAGAATGTGAAACGCATATTGATGGGCTTCAGTGATGTCTTTGTTCTGTCTGCCCACCTTTCCTTACTCCCCAACACCAGGCTAGGACTGACTTTTACTCTCTCCATACCCGTTTTGTTTTCATTCCATAGGTCATATAGTTGTGAACAGCACAGTTCCTGTCTCTTCATATCTCTTCTTTCATTTAATAACGTGTTTGTGTGTTTTTGTGTTTACCTTTACAATTTAATAAAATATCATTATGTAATCTGCTTTGCCTCAGTTTATTTATTAATATGTTTGCTGAATTGACTGATTCCGTGATCCAGCTAATGGGGTAAAACTAGTATAAAGATATATGTTCAGGTTTCTGTGGGGGTCTGCTTTCAACTCATTTATGTAAAAATCAAAACACAACTTTACTACAAGCAAGAGGAACAATACTTTTTTAAACTAAAGTTCCTGTTTAATGTCTTCGATCCTTTATTATAATTCAGTATCAAATAATCTCTTTTTATGATATCGAGTTTCTGAAATCTTGCTGGATTTGTGAAAGTCTTCTTATTCATTTATCTATGTATTTCGCCGTATTCACGTTGTAACCCCGCTGCAGCCCATCTGTCTCCTCCCAGTCCTACTCACCCTCTCTCTTCAGGGAGGGTGACAGTGTTTTTTAACTGATAATAAATTAACTGCCCTCAAAGTAGACATCCGTTTTTTTTACCAACCAACACCAAGTAAGTTTTCTTCACTCTGCACCTTTATTGACATTTGATGTTGGAATTATTTTGACTCTCAATCATCTTACTCTCTCCTTTTAATTTGCATAATTCCACTGGAACTCTGAATATCTCCCTGGATGACATATCTATTCATGTCCTGGTTGGTTGAATGATAATGGCCTCCATAAGGCTTATATATTTGTATTCTTGGTCATCAGTAGGTAGAACTGTTTGGGAAGGATTGGGAGGTGTGGCCTTGCTGAGGAGGTGTGTTACTGTGGATGGATGTTGCGGTTTTAAAAGCCTATGTCGTTCCCATTAGTCTCTCTATCTGTCTCTGTCTCTCTGCCTCTCTGTCTCTCTGATCTCTTTGTCTCTGTCTCCCTCTGTCGCTCTCAGCTACTTCTCCAGCACTGTGCCTGCTTGCTGCCATGCTTCCCACCATGCTGTCATAAGCTCATGCTCTGAGGCTGCAAACATGTCTCCAGTTAAATGCATTCTTTTATAAGTTACCTTGATCGTAGTGTCTCCTAAAAAGAGTAGGTAAAAAGTAACTAGGATGGGGTCATTTATTTCCTTATTTGTTAGGATTCTGTTTCTATGTTGAATTTTATGAGTTTTTCACATCTTGAAGGCAACGGGATTTTATTAGATATGGCTTTTGAATGTAGTGCCTTCCAACTTGTGGTTTATCATCTTTTATTCTTTATAGTGACCATATAAAACATAATTGTTTTATTTTAATAATGATTAAAAATTGTAAATTTGGTGTTATAGTTTTGAAAATCAAACCTACCTTTACTATTACTAATATTATTCCTTTGTGGTCTTCTGTAGTTTTTGTATTTTTTTTTAATCTTAGACTTCGTTTTTTAGATATTCTTGCTTCCAGGAGAACAAAGAAATGGAACATGATCTGGGAAAATAAGACTAAGAAACTAATTGAAGTGATTATGTTAAGGCAGGAGCTTACTGAAGTAGCTCCGGTGTGAGTGGGAGGTGGCAGAGTCTATGCCCAGATGGAGGGCTGGCCTTCGACGGGATCACAGCTCATAGTGAACAGCAGGAAAAGAGCACGTGGGTGCAGATGCTGAAGAGTGAATGGATGTGACTGTGGGAGTCTGGGGAGTTCTATTCTGAAGCCTGGCTTTCTCAGTGAATAAGAAATGGAGAATTGAAATGGGAAAGAAGTACTGGAGTTTTATAGAGAAGAATCATAAAATGGGGAGTCCAAAATCAAGAGGAATACACAACATAGTTGTCATGAGTGACTTGGGGCTGAAGCTGAAGTTGCCATTGATGAACTTAGAGGGTCTGTCCTGTCGTCATGATTGTGTTAATTTCTGTAGCAGTGTTTCCTGTAGTAGTGAGGAGGCAGATGATCTCATGCTGTGATGTTCTCAAAAAGCACAGTAAAGTGACAGTACGGGGGTTGAGTATGCAAAGAGGCAGTGATCCTATGTCCCAATATGTTAGCTGACATTCTGTTGTCCCAGAGTTCTTTCTGTTGCTTTGATAAGCACCATAAACAACAAAAATTGGGGGTAGAAAGAAGAGTTGATTTTGACTTACACTTTCAGATAACAGTCCATCACTGAGGGAAGTCAGGGCAGGAACTCAAGAAGGATACATTCAGAAAGCTCAAGGAAAGCTGCTTATTGTTTTGCTCCCATGCTAACATTCAGTTACCATTGTTATACAGCCTAGACCCATTGGGCTATGGATGTTACCACCTACTGTGGGCTGCCCTCTTCACAGTCAATTGAAAATCAAGAAAATCCGTATGCTAGGCCAATGGAGACAGTTCTTCAACTCTCCTTAGGGATGTCACATCGATAACCAGAGTTATGTCTAATGGTAGCAGTTAAGGAAAGCTTATTATTGAGATAGGAGAACCTGACATTTGTATGACTGTTGGAGTCAATGGAGGTACAGGAAATTACAGCTGGGTGGGAAATATGATGTGCAAGGCCTGTGTAATGCTGGTACCAGCACTGATGACGGCAGAGGCAGGGAGAGGAGAGAGTGAGAGAAGATGGATGTGTAACAGAGGTCACTTCAAGTGACTTGTATACAGGATGCTGGAAAGATCATCTGTATGAGCATTTACCACTACAAATGTAAGACAGGGTTATTTTGGGAGTAGTGGCAATGAGTCAGGAGCTAAATCCATCACAAACTGAGGAGGAGTCTTTAGTGCTTGTGACACTAACAGTGAGGGGTAGTACTTGACAAATCTTTGCTAAGAGATGACTCAAAAATGGAGATTTTTAAGAGGAAAGGGATGGATCCAGAACAAAAATGAGAAAGCAAATCCTCTTCCAGTAATGTGATAGTAAAGTGGCCATGGAAAAAACAGCTATGGCTTCAGAGAACAGCAGAGTAAGCAGAGCTCTTCAAAAAAGCAGTTAGTGACGCAGGAGAAGTGAGTAGGGGATGGACTGAGGTTGGCTGGGCTCAGGAGATTAGTAAATTGCAAATGATTTAAATGGATCTTTAGAGGGTCAGAAATAGTATTGAAGGTTTCGGGGAATTGAGAGACCGGAAGGAAAGAGGAGTTATATAGTGACCTACTATCTAGTGCAATGTTTTGAATGAGAATGCTCAGATATTTGGACGTTGGCCTGAAGTTGGTGGCTATGTTTGGGGAGACTTAGAAGATAGGGTCTTTTTGAAGATAGTACAGCACTGGGGACAGGCTTTGATCATGTGGGATGGACCCAGCTTCTAGTTTGCCCTCTCTGTTTAAAGCTCATGGTTGAGATGTAGTTCTCAGCTTCCCTTTGCTGCTGCCCACCTCAGCTTGTTGCCATGCTTCCCCATCATAATGGACTATATACTCCTGGAACCATAAGTCCAAATAAATATTCTTTCTGTAAGCTGCTTTTGGACACGTTGCTTTATCACTGCAATAGAAAAGTAATTAACATACCTAGAAATAATTTCTAGAAGGTTAATTTTATTTGCTAGTTTATGGAGTTGAACCAACAGGTTTTTAAGCAGACAATTGGAATAAAACAAGTCATGCATGTTAATAGGAAACCTGTCTTTCCTGCCCTGGTTTAAAGCACCCATTCATCTCAATCATTCTAAAATTAAAAGCATGCTTTCTGGTTCCTCTCCACTATCGGACAGTTTAATATTTATCTAGTAATATTTATTAAGGGTATATTATAGGCCAGGCACTGGAAAAAAAGTGTTGAACAGTGGAGAAAGAAATTGACACATTATAACAAATCATTGTCCTATATTTCTATGTAACATGAATTTAGGAGTGTGTATTGGCTTGACGAACTCAAAGGATTATGTGCAATACCTCCTGGATGAATTAATAATCCTTTTGTACCTTCCTTGTCTAGTTTTCTTTGGAGCCACTTCTTATTTAATGTATGTTGATGGAGACATTTCAGTTCTTTATATTAAGACTGTGAGCCTTTTATAGAGAATAGATCATGAAGGAGAAGCACGGGCAAAGGGATCATGAAGGTTTTGCCTTAGCTGTTTCACACATTTCCACACCAAGTTTTTAAAAGTTACCACAGAGATTATGACATTGTGTTAAACAGTTGTCACAGATTGCCTGGAATTTATATGAGCATTTAAAGTTAATTTCAACATGTAATTAATGCACAAGTCTATAAATAAACACACCAGAAGAAACATTCAAATTTAGTAAAAAAAAGTTAGGCATACAACCCCTAGCTGAGGTGCTGATGGAATCTAATGGCCACCAAAGGAAGGAGATGGTTTTCTGCAGGAACTGTACCTCCTGTGGGTTGCACACAGTGCAGTGAATGGTCCTATACCCATTAAGGAGTGTAGCACAAATTATACTCAAACGGGTTATAAAAAATTAAATGCATGAAATTGGGGGGATGGGGAGGGTGTTCATGTAAAAGTTGGAAGGGGAAGTGGAGGAGTGGATAGTATAAAATGCATTGTATATATGCATTAAATTATCAGATATAAACTATTACAATATATATGTATATATATGTATATATATATACATATTTGTGGATTATTAAATGAGAAGATGCCTGTTCTGACATCTGGAAATGCTTTTAACAGCATCCTCACTGACTTTGTGACAGCATTTTCACACACTGCTGGAAGGACGGTAAATTGGTTTCATTTACAACTAAAATAATGTAAGTTAATTCAGGTCTAAAGTCCTTGCAAAATAATTTGCCAGGTTCCATGTTGGGAGTTCCAAGGAAAGAGACATAAATGCTAGGTAGTATTTTTCCCTCCACAGTAGCAACCGATATTTTGGAAATTTCTTTAGATAATAAACAAATTTTAAAAATTACTATTTTTCTAACATAACTTTATATCTGAAAAAACCCACAATGACATTAAATTTTAGCCAATGAATGTAACAGGTGTGCATAGCTATTTTCATCCTAAAGTTGTATGTATGGGAGTGTATGTGTGGGGGTGTATGCATTGTGTTGAAATTTAGAATAATAGAAGTTGTTTCATCACATTTTGCTAAATGTCCAAACAAGTGAAAAGCTATACTAACCAGAAATCATTACAATAGACAATAAAAATATTTGTATTGAAATATAATGTGTAAACAGATTTTCAGAATACTTTAAATCTAAGAATAAATATAATTTTAGATGATTGAAGGATGAAAAGGAAATGTAACTAGTGTATTATCAATTATATTTTTTTACTTTTTAAAAATTTTTATTTTTTCATATTAATTACAGTTTATTCACTTTGTATCCCATCTGTAGTCCCATCCCCCACCCCTCCCAATTCCATCCTTCTTCCCTCCCTCCTCTTCTATGCCCCTCCCCCAGTCCAATGATAGGGGAGGTTCTCCTCCCCTTCCATATGACCCTAGTCTATCATACTGAAATCTGTATACCTAAGGAAGCTAATCAGGAAGGAGGACCCTGGGTAAGATGCTCAATCTTCATTCAGAGAGGCAAATGAGGAGGACATTGGAAGAGGGAAAAAACATGGAACAGGACAGGAGCCTATCACAGAGGCCTCTGAGAGACAACCCAGCAGGGTATCAAAACATATGCTGAGATTTATATCCAAACTTTGGGCAGAGTGCAGGGAATCTTATGAAAGAAGGGGGAGATAGAAAGACCTGGAGAGAACTGGAGCACCACAAGGAGAGCAAGAGAATCAAAAAATTTGGACACAGGTGTCTTTTGTGAGACTGATACTCCAACCAAGGACCTGCATGGAGATAACCTAGAAACCCTGCACAGAAGTAGCCCATGACAGCTCAGTGTCCAAGAGGGTTCCCCAATAATAGGAACAGGGAATGTCTCTGACATGAACTCTGTGGCTGGCTCTTTGATCACCTCCACCTGAGCGGGGAGCAGCCTTACCAGGCCACAGAGGAAAACAGTGCAGCCAGTCCTGATGAGACCTCAATTATACTTTTTAGTCATTTCAAAGTTCTCATATAACTTGTCTATCAAAACGACAACAGCACTGCAGCTAAGTTAAAGCTATGTAACTAGGCTTGCCTTGAGATATATCTCTCACATGAGCCTTTTCCAATGTGTCTGAAAACCTTCCTGTACCTACTATGGTATATAACTCCTATGTATTGATTCTCAAACAAGGTCTTTGTCATGAGTTCTCCCAGAAACAAGCTCAGTAATGCTATCTCCATTTAATCAATCCTAGATACGCTGGCACAACTCCTACACAAGCAAAGACTGAAGTAGTTTTGAATCCCATATAGACACACAACCAAGGAAACAAGTCCACATGTCCAGCTGATATCACCAAAACACAAACAAAATAAGTGTCTGAGACAGTATATTTTCTGTCCCAAAGCCCACAAGTCCAGTAGAAACTTTCTTCAGCAAGAGCACATAAATTAAGCTAACAGTAATAAAAGTCATAAAATTCAAATAGTTTCAAGAAGAAAAGGACAAGCATCTGATTGAATTTAAAGAGGGTGGCAATAGACAACCAAATTATGTCCAAGGAAAATATACAGCAGAATGAAATATCAAAGAAAATCAGAACCTGAAAAAAGATTTCAATACAGAGTTAAAACTACTGAAGAAAACACAGCCTGAAATCAAATAGAAATGAAAAATTCAACAACCCAATCAGAACACTTGAGGAAAAGCCTTACTAGTAAAATGAACTAAATAGAAGATAGAGTCTTTAGAGGCCCTCTGTGGTAGGCTCCTGTCCTGTTCCCCGTTTTCTCCCACTTCCAATGTCCATCCCATATGCCTTTCTGAATGAGGATTGATCATGTTGCCCAGGGTCCTCCTTCTTGCTTAGCTTCTTTAGGTGGACAGATTTTAGTATGTTTATACTATATTATATGTCTAATATCCACTTATAAATGAGTATATAACGTGTGTATCTGTCTGCTTCTGGGATACCTCACTCAGAATGATCTTTTCTAGTTCCTACCACTTACCTGCAAATTTCATGATTTCCTTGTTTTTATTTGCTGAGTAGTATTCCATTGTGTAAATGCACCACAAATTCTGTATCCATTTCTCAGTTGAGGGACATCTGGGTTGTTTGCAGATTCTGGCTATTAGGAATAAAGCTGTTAAAAACATAGTTGCGCAAATGTCCTTGTTTTGTACTTGGGCATCTTTTGGATATATGCCTAGGAGTGCTGTAGCTGGATCTTGAGGTAGCACTATTTCTAATTTTCTGAGAAAGCACCAGACTGATTTCCAAAATGGTTGTACAGGTTTACATTCCCACCAGCAATGGAGTTGGGTTCCCCCTTTTCCACATCCTCTTCAGCATGTATTGCCACTTGAGTTTTTCATCTTAGCCATTCTGATAGGAAAAGACAGGGAAGGGACAGGATATCCACAAGGAGAGCAACAGAACCAAAAACTCTGAGCAGAGGGGTATTTTCTGAGAGTGATACTCCAACCAAGGACCATGCATGGAGATAACCTAGAACCCTTGCACAGATATAACCCATCACAGCTCAGTCTCCAAGTAGGTTTCCTAGTAATGGGAACAGGGACTGTCTCTGACATAAACTCAGTGGCTGACTCTTTGATCACCTCCCCCTAATGGGGGAGCAGCCTTACCAGGCCACAGAGGAAGACAATGCAGCTGGACCTGATGAGACCAGAAAGGCCAGGGTCAGATGGAAGGGGAGGAGGACCTCCCCTATCAGTGGACTGGGGGAGGGGCATTGTAGGAGAAGAGGGAGGGAGGGAAAGATTGGGAGGGCATGGAGGATGGGGCTATAGCTGGGATACAAAAATGAATAAATTGTAATAAAAAATTTAAAAACATAATCTATATGTCATATGTCATATTTATTAAAGTACATGGAGGATGAATGATCTTTCTCATTTTGTGTCACTTCACGGTAACCTGGTCCTCACAATATTGAAGTAATATATTGTTCTAGATGACCTAGGGAAAATAATGACATCCTGAGAGTCAGTGAAGTCTGAATCAGTAATAAGTCCATGTTAACCCTGATTCCCCACAGAAAATTTCCCATTGGAATGTCTGAACCAGCAATAAAGAATAGTTTTAGCAATTCTCATCCTCTAAAGGACTCACCATATTTTATTAGATTAGCACTTTGGTGATATTAAGAACATTAGCCTGTGGAAAGACTCCCTGAGTAATAAATAACTAGAATACTCCCAGGTGCCCTTTTGGTCCGTTGCTTCCTGGCTTCTTTCTATTTCCGATATAATCTGACACAAAGATACAGATAGATGTGTCATGACTGATTGCATTTTCATCTCATGAGTAGCATATTTAAAAAATGCAGGACACAAATTGTGTGTGCCAGAGACATTAAGAAATAATAATTTGTGTTAAGGAAAGTATCACTATAGTCCATATTCTAGCACTGAGAAGTGAAGAAGGCAAAATAAGAAGTTGTCAATCACATTTCTGATCACTGATTAACAATGATGTCTTAGGCTTCAGAGATAAGCATGAAGTTTAATGGTGCAGAAGTTAGTTCCTTTTTGGGCTCTTAAGATACCTGAGCAAAGCAGCTTACATTGAACCGATTTATCTGGACTCACAATCTCAATGGTTTCTGTCCATGATTACTTTGCCTCATTACTGTAGACTCCTGGTGTCTGTGGTCATGCAGACATCATTGGCAGAGCAACAGTAGGGCATCTTCTCATTTCATGAAAAACAGGAATTAGAGCGGGGGTGCGACAGGAAAGAGACAGGGATAACAAACATTCAAGACATTTTTCAAGTAACTTACTGCCTCCAATCTGACCTTACCTTTCTATTTTTAGCACTAGCCAAGGCTCTGTTTAATTTTGATTGTAGAGCTCTGATGATCCAATCAGATCCTAAAAGTCCCACCTCTGTACATCTTGGAGAATCACAGTTTCAATTCATGAGACTTTTGAAAGAAAATTTTTATCTGGTTCATAAGAAGTAGTCTGCAAGCATGACTATTGTCAGACCCTGGAGAGCTGCTGTGCACACTTCTGGATTTCATGTTTAGGGTCTGGGGCTTTGGATAACTAAATTCAATCATTGGTAAAATGAAGCTTATTACATCACAGTATTGTGATAAGGACAGGAATCTGACATGTTAGACAAATTGAATTCATAGAAACTTTAGTCTCACAGAAGAGAAAATTTTGGTACTGTGTCACCAATGTGAAGTAGTCTCAAACCTCTGCTGAGCCATTAATAAACCTACTCTCTAAGGAATCACATGGGAATTACTACCAGGTGTTTTCATACACTTAATTTGTATTCATTCAACACTGTACATATTCACAACCGTGCTCTAACTGTATTGAATTAGTAAAGCCCCGAGGAGCAGAGGTGGCTTGAAACTGTTCCCTGGCCAGAATCAGAGAGAGATGCTGTCCACAAGAGAAGCAAGCCAATATGGAGATTCTTTTCCTTAACATTGACAGGGATAATTTTTATACTTCTGTTATATTAAACTAATTTTTGAGAAGCCTTACATTTTTCATAACCTTTTGTAAAGTTTTGTGTTTAAGTATTTTGGTTTTTAAATTGTGAAAATCCTTATTGAACTAGGACAGTTTATGTTTGGTGGTGTTTGGTCGTGGAGAAGAACTCACTGTAGATTTCTCTCTGTCTCTCCTCAGATGCTGTTGTGGTAGAGCTGCTCAGACACTGTAGCAAAGCTGGTCTGCACCTCATGGTGTGAGCCATTGACACCAACATGAACATTATTCAACACACTGTGCTTACCTTGTAAACACAGGTAGATATTTAAGAAATGTTTATCTTCTGACTATCTACCTGTTCTGTGTAGGGGAAGCAAATGAAAATTATTATTATTTTTTATTTCTTAAGTCACTCTTCACCTTTCATGCCTTCTGAATATTGGGGAGGCTACCTCCTTCCAACCATTCAATCACCTCATTTTGTGCCCAGTATTTAACACAAAGTTTACTCACTATCGGTACCCAGTTATCAGTCTGAGGGTGATACTACCATAACAAGCCCTACACTGTAGTTAGAGGGTCTCCTCTCAGGTTCTCACCAGCCACAAAGAGTTGCCTAGTTTACAATATCATGTATTAAATTCCTCCTATTGTGGTGAACTTAAGTTCAATGAAAATGTGACAAGTCACAACCAATATAGCAGTGCCCGCATTGCTCCCCAGGGACATCCGGCCACTCTGGTAGTTGTAGTTCTGAGGCTCTTCTGTGCAGACATCTGGCCACTCTGGTAGTTGTAGTTCTGAGGCTCTTCTGTGCAGACATCTGGCCACTCTGGTAGTTGTAGTTCTGAGGCTCTTCTGTGCAGACATCCAGCCACTCTGGTAGTTGTAGTTCTGTGGGGCAGGACTTTTAATTGCTGTTCTCCCTCATCAGCTTGCATAGCATGTTTAGATTCCATGGCTGTCAAACCTCCCCAAAGAAGTTTCCAGAGAAATTCCACCTTGATTCTTCCAAGTTGTGTGACTGAAACACAATCTTATGTTCAAATCCTGAGAAGCATTTTGGGGACTATTAGACTCCTCTAACTCATACCTTGAGGGAAATTTTCTCGTGCCTAGCATTCTTTGTTTTAGCTTTTGAAGGGAGTATAATCACCCCAAATAACATGACTTCATTTAAACTCTTTATGTGACTATACCTATGGATATATATATATATATATATATATATATATATATATATATATATAGTTTACTTGTAACTAAACATAAAGTATGTCTTAAACATTTTCTACCTTTAAACTATAGACATTCTATTTTATTTACTTGCTCTTATATTTTTAAAATCTAAGCAATTAATTAATTAATTACAATGTATTCACTTTGCATCCTGGCTGTAGCCCCCTCCCTCATCTTCTCCTAGTCCCACCCTCTCTCTCTCTTCTAACCCTATGGCCTTTCCCTAGTCCCCTGATGGAGGAATTCCTCCTCCCCTTCTGTCTGATCCTAGCCTATCAAGTCTCATGAAGGTTGGCTGCATCATCTTCCTCTGTGGTCTAGCAAGGCTGCACCTCCCAGGGGGAGGTGATCAAAGAGTCAGCCACTTAGTTCATGTCAGAGACAGCCCCTGTTCCCCTTACTAAGTTGCCCACGCGAAAACTGAACAGCCAAAGAGCTTCCTCTGAACAGAGGGTCTTCGTCCTCTCTGTGCATGGTCCTTGGTTGGAGTATTGGTCTCTGTAGAACCCCCTAGGCACAAGTATTTTGACTCTGTTGTTCTCCTTGTGGAGATCCTGTCCCCTCCAGGTTTTTCTATCTTCGTCTTCTTCCACAAGGGCTTGGCACTGTACCCGAAGTTTGGCTATGAGAAGTATATTCTTCGATACCCTGCTGGGTAGAGTCTTTCAGAGGTCCTCTGTGGAAGGCTCCTGTCTTGTTCCTTGTTTTCTTCTACTTCTGATGTCTATCCTGTTTGTCTTTCTGGGTGAGGATAAGTGTTATCTCTAGGGACCTCCTTGTTGTTTAGCTTCAATAGGGCTATAGGTTTTAGTATGTTTATCCTATATCATATGGCTAATATCCACTTACAAGTGAGTATATATCGTATGTGTCTTTTTGCTTCTGGGTTACCTCACTCAGGATGATCTTTTCTAGTTCCATCTGCTTGCTCGCAAATTTCATGATTTCCTTGTTTTTAATTGCTGAGTAGTACTCCATTGTGTAAATGTATGAAACTTTCTGTATCCATTCTTCCATTGAGGGACATCTAGGTTGTTTCCATATTCTGACTTTTACAAACAAAGCTGTTACGAACACAGTTCATAAGCAAATGTCCTTATTGAATGGTGGGTCATATTTTGTGTATATGACAAGGAGTGGTAGAGCTGGATCTTAAGGTAGTATTATTTCTAAAAGCAATCCACAGATTCAATGCAATTCCCATCAAAATATGAACACAATTTTTTACAGACTTTGAAAGAACAATTCTCAATTTCACATGGAAAAACAAAAACCCAGAATTGCTGAAACAATCCTGTACAATAAAAGATCTTCTGGAGGTATCTTCATCCCAGATCTTAAGCTGTACTATAGAGCAATAGTAATCAAAATTGCATGGCACTGGTATAGAAACAGAATGGTAGACCGATGGAATGAAGTAAACCCACACACCTGTGGAAAATGAATTTTTGACAAAGAATTCAAATAATACAATGGATAAAAAGACAACATCTTCAACAAATGATGTTGGTGTAACTGGACGTCTACATGTAGAAAAATTCAAATAGATCCATATTTATCACCCTGCACAAAACTAAAATCCAAGTGGATCAAAGACCTCAACATAAAACCAGACACACTAAATTGGTTAGAAGAAAAAGTGAGGAAGAGCCTTGGATTCATTGGCATAGGAGACAACTTCCTGAACAGAACACCAACATCACAGGCTCTAAGATCAACAATCAATAAATGGCACCTCATGAAACCAAAAACTTCTGTAAGGTAAAGGACACCGTCGTCAGAACAAAATGACAGCCTAACGACTGGAAAAGGATCTTCACCAACCATATGTCTGACAGAAGGCTGATATCCAGAATATGTAAAGAACTCAAGAAGTTAAAAAACAACCAATCAAGTATCCAATTAAAAAATGGGGTACAGAGCTAAACAGAGAATTCTCAACAGAGAAATATGGAATGGCAGAGAAACTCTTAAAGAAATGTTCAACATCCCTAGCCATCAAAATGACCCTGAGACTTCACCTTACACCCATCAGAATGGCTAAGATCAAAAACTCAAGTGACAACACATGCTGGAGAGGCTGTGGAGAAAGGGGAACACTCCTCTATTGCTGGTGGGAATGTAAACTTGTACAACCACTTTGGAAATCAATCTGGTGCTCCTATAGTTCTTATTTCTTCAGTGTGTTTGTGTGTGGTGTGTGTATGGTGTGTGTGGTGTGTGTATGTGTGGCGTGTGTGTGTAGTATGTGTGTAGTGTGTGTGTGGTGTTTGTGGTGTGTGTGGTGTGTGTATGTGTGTGTGTGGTATGTGTATGTTACATATACATGATCAGTTTCAGAGGATTTTCCTTTTCCTGAATGGCTTGCACATTAGAACACTAGGGTCCTTTCACTTTTGTGAGGAGTTTCTCCTGCCTCTGCCCCACTTGTAAAATGTCTTTACTCCACTGGTCGTGTGAGCCAGTTATCCCCCAAATCAAGTGTCCGTATATAGATGTGACTATTTGTAGGCTCTCTATTTTACAGTATTTTCTCACCTCCCCTTGCATCTGGACCATATGCTTGGGAATTTGCCTTTTATTCTACAGTGAAAGTCCTCCCACACCCTCTTCAAGGGAACTTTGTCTATTTTTTACCTTTGCCTTTCTATATAAAATTTCTGAATATTCTGTCAGGTTCCATATGCAGCAGTGTCACCCTTATCAACACTTCATTAAATAAGTAGATGAATCTCACATTCTGACATTTATGTCAGATTGAATCACTTGGTATATTACAGTAGTATATATGATGAATTAGGAAACCTAATTTTAATTTTTCAGTACTGTTTTAAATGTTTCTATCATTCTGTGCAATTTTTGTTGAGTGTTTATGAATTCAGCATAAATATCATTAGTTCTAGTGGTTGTACACTATAAAATTTCCTCAAACACAGTGAACAGTAAGATACATGGTGAGGTTCTTCTGGGTATCTAGACATACTTTTGTTAATGGTTCTGTGCATAACTTTAATATACCATCGATTACTTAATACTGAACTCACAAGTGACATTACTGTCATTTGCATAACATGAAACAACCGAACGCAGTCCTTCCCACATGAATAACAGCAAAGTCACCTTGTATTTATGAATATGCTACAGATAGTTACATCATTAGTGGTACTGTAAATCACTAAGATGTATTTAAAGTGTAAAGGAAAACTGAACAAAATGCAAGACAGACATGAGCTTCAGTGAAAGAACTGAACCAAGAAGGCAAAAGCCATTGCTCTGCTTTATGGGAAATTTTGCACCTGCCACTCATTTTCCACACCCACAGATGGCTCACAAAATACCTGTAAGAACTAATTCTTCCATATCAAATAAATGAATTAATGTGAGATCTGCTAACAATGAAAACAAATACTATTTGATACTTCGGCACATTTCACATGATTTCTGCTTTACTTAATTTTTCTGGGTGTTTAAAATGCAGATGACTTTAAAATACCTTAAAAATATAAGCAGTCATATTTTAAAGTTTATTCATTAAATCTATATTACCAGGAGAGTTTGGACGTTGTATATTAATATTGTCTGTGATGCTGTATCCTGGCATGAGTGAAATTAGGGAATGAAAGCAGAGACAAAACAATTCAGGCTATCCATAGGTTGTTAGCTAGCTTCATGTTCTCTAGTTAGCTAGCTTCATGTTCTCTAGTTGACCAAACACATACCAATTGTCTCTCAGAATATTGTACAGCCACCATCTCAGACACTTGGTAGAAACTGAAAGATTGAATCCTGGAGAGAGAAGATACCATACAGGCTTTCTGGCTAGACTGCAGCTTTTGGGGGTGGGGTGGAGATTGGCACAGAAGCTTTCTGTGTGTCTCTCCCTCAGTCTGCAGTCATCAACACCATGGCAAGACTATCTTCCTTAACTTTACCTTCAGAGGGAGCCCTCATCATGAACTCACATATAGTTTCTGGCTACAGAACAGACCGTGGGCATTCATACAGTCTCTGATGCCAGCATGTGCCATGGCACTCAGTATTGTCTTGGCAGCAATGTGGGCCATGGACACCAATGTGGGCCTCTGCTGCTGCTTGTGCCATGGACAACATCATAGCCCTGGTCAGAACACAGACCAAGGACTTCTGCATGGCCTTCGGTGGTTACATCGGCTACAAACATCAACACAGCCTCCAACCCAATTTTCTAATGAGAGACAGAAAAGGAGTGCATCCCTATGAGCTAGAGGATGGGTAAGAACTGAAATGGGTACCGAGAGGGCAAACTGCAATCAAGGTACATTGGATATGAAAATTATCTATTCTCATAAAAGGGAAAAATTTTTAAAGTCATTTAAAAACAAGATGTTTCATAGACTATTATTAAATGATCTCTAAAATCATAAAAGATCCAAGGAAAAAAAAAGAAAGAATATAGTATACACGATATGTTCTGAGAACAAGTTTTATGTATAGCTAAATGAATTGGGAATAAGGGGGAAAAGAAAAAAGAAAAATTGTTACTAGAATACACAGTAATATAGAATTTTCTGAAAGACAACCACTTATAGATAGAAAATAGTTTGGTAGAAAATTTTGTATTTACATATTGCCTCTCTACTGCTGTTAAAACCTGTCAGATTTAGAAGCATTTTTTCAATATTACTACATGTATATTATTCTAAGAAATAAGCCATTATTATTCATTATAAAGAGGATATAGATTTAACTCTAATCACAAATTCAGAATTTCATTCTTTTATCCATCCAACTTTCCATCCATCATACATCTTAGAACAGATGTAAAGATCACTTTTCCATTTCAAAACAAGCAATGCATAGCAGCTGATACTGAGGGAGTTAAATCTTACTACATTCGTATAATAATTAGGAAGATTAGTGAATAACAGTGCTAGCTATGTGTCTTAGTTTTGCTTTCTGTTGCTGTGATCAAATGCTATGAAGAAAAGAAAGATAAAGAATTAATTTGACCCATACTACAAGGCTTTAGTCCATCATTGAAGGGAGGTCAAGGCAGCAGGGAGTTGAAGCAGTTCCTGTCATTCTATCAGTATGAAGATCATTCTGAGGACCATAATTTAATGCATGCATGTTAGAGTCTAACTCACATTCAGAACTCTTATCCCTTCTCCTATGCGCATACACACAAGCCAAGTAAATCCCGACTATATCCTACTGAGACTCCTCTGCCAGCTGAGTCTACACGGTGTAAAGTTGGAAATTAACAGTGACTATCACAGTGTTACTTAGCAAAAAGAATAGAGATATAACTATAACTTCATCTTACATGATACTTGAAGTATTTTAAATGAAATAAATATTTTTTATTTTTATTTTTTATATTAAATATGGTTTATTCACTTTGTATTCAAGCTGTAGGCCCCTCCTTCATTCCCTCCCAAACCCACCATGCCTCCCTCATCTCCTTCCATGCCCCTCTGCAAGTCCACTGATAAGGGAGGTCTTCTCCCCTTCCATCAGAACCTGGCCTTTCAGGTCTCCTCAGGACTGGCTGCATTATCTTCCTCTGTGGCCTAGCAAGGCTGCTCCCCCCCTCAGGGGTAGGTGATCAAAGAGCCAGCCACTGAGTTCATATCAGAGACACCTTGTTCCCCTTACTAGGAAGCCCACTTGGAGACTGAGCTGCCATGGGATATATCTAAGCAGGGGTTCTAGGTTATATCCATGAATGGTCCTTGACTGCCACAGAGGGCTTCTGAAAGACTCTACCCAGCAGTGTATCAAAGCAGATGCTGAGTCTTATAACCAACTTTGGGTAGAGGACATGGAATCTTATGAAAGAAGGGGGCGATAGTAAAATCTGGAAGGGACAGGAACTGGACAAGGAGAGCAATAGAACCAAAAAAGCTGGGCACAGGGGTCTTTTCTGAGACTGATAAATCTTATTTTTTTCTGCCCAGAAGACTGTAGATAATTGATATTATTCAACTTCACACAGCATTCTTTAAAATGATTTCATTTGTTTATTTAAGGCACGTTTTCTTCTTTCAAAACCTTAAAACAAAAATGTTTCAAATTTCATGATTTCCTTGTTTTTAATTGCTGAGTGGTATTCCATTGTGTAAATGTACCACAATTTCTGTATCCATTCCTCAGCTGAGAGACATCTAGGTTGTTTCCAGATTCTGAATATTACTAATAAAGCTGCTATGAACATGGTTGAACAAATACCCTTGTTGTGTACTTGAGCATATTTTGGATATATGCCTAGGAGTGCTATAGCTGGATCTTCAGGTAGCACTATTTCTAATTTTCTAAGAGTGCGCCAGATTGATTTCCAAAGTGGTTGTACAAGTTTACATTCCCACCAACAATGGAGGAGGGTTCCCCTTTCTCCACATCCTCTCCAGCATGTGTTGTCACTTGAGTTTTTGATCTTAGCCATTCTGATGGGTAATGTGAAATCTCAGGGTCATTTTTGTTTGCATTTCCCTGATGACTATGGATGATTAGATTTAAGTGTTTCTCTGTCATTCGACATTTCTCTATTGAGAATTCTCTACTGAGAATTCTCTGTTTTGCTCTGTACCCCATTTTTAATTGGATTACTTGATTTGTTGGTGTTTATTTTTTTATAATTTAAAACAAGGAAATCATGAAATTTGAAGGCAAATGCTGGGAACTAGAAAAGATCATCCTGAGTCAGGTAACCTATAAACAGACACACATAGTATATACTCACCTATAATTGGATACTAGAAATATAATATGGGATAAACATACTAAAATCTGTACACCTAAAGAAGCTGAGCAAGAAGGAGGACTCTGGGTAAGATGATCAATCCTCATTTAGAAAGACAAACTGGATGGACATTAGAAGATAGAGAAAACTGGGAACAGGACAAGAGCCTACACAGAGGGACTCTGAATGACTGTAGCCAGCAGGATATCGAATCAGATGCTGAGACTCATAGCCAAACTTTGGGCAGAGCGCAGAGAATCTTATGAAAGAAGGGGGAGATGAAAGACCTGGAGGGGACAGGAGTTCCACAAGGAGAGCAATAGACCCAAACCAAACCAAACCATCCAACCAAACAACAACAAAACTTGACATAGGGGGTCTTTCTGAGACTGATATTCCAACCAAGGACCACACATGGAGATAATCTAGAATCCCTGCACAGATATAGCCCATGGCAGCTCAGTCTCCAAGTGGGTTTCCCTAGTAAGGGGAGCAGGGATTGTCTCTGACATGAACTCAGGGGCTGGCTCTTTGATCCCCTCCCCCTGAGGGAGAGAAGCCTTACTAGGCCACAGAGGAAGACAGTGCACCCAATTCTGATGAGACCTGAAAGGCTAGGGTCAGATGGAAGGGCAGGAGGACCTCCCTTATCAGTGGACTTGAGGAGGGACATGTGAGAAGAAGAGGGAAGAAGGGTTGTTTTGGGAGGGGATAAAAGAGGGGGATGCAGTTGGGATACAAAGTGAACAAACTGTGATAAATAAAGAATACATAAAAAAGGAAAAGTATTACAAGATATGAATTCGGACATGAAGTAAAAATAGAAGTCATCCCAAAACATTAGTAATATGCTTATAATAGACATGACCAAATTAACAAAGTCATTAGGCAAATACCTTGTACAAATAGTCTTGAATTCATAAAAACATTTAAAATACCAGTGTACACATGTTAAGAGAAAGTATAAAACACATATCACAGAGAACATACTAGAGAAGTTTAGTACATGGGACAGAGGTATGAATGCAAAATTTTATTTGCAAGCAGAAGCTGTTGAGGATTTCTTAGTTGTTATCACCCCAGGCCATGGAGGATTGAGGAATTTCAAAAAGGAAGGTGACATCCCTTCTAGTGTGTTGTGGGAATTTTGAAACCACTCCATGCTGGGAGAGTTATTTGCCCAGATGGCAGTAGATGGGCACAGTAGCCTCTATGGCTCTGGGAAGCAAAAGCGGTTCACTTCAGTCATGAAGCAAGAGCTATAAGGAGGCTTTATCCAGGAGATTCAGCATGAGGTATATGGGCTGTGTTGAGCATAGATGTACACGTTAAGTTTTTGTCCCTTGTTCCTTAATAAAGGTATGAAACGTATGTCTATGACATGCATACCTCTGAAGAGCAGGATCCCATGTACCCAGATGTAGCTTATTTATTTGGATAGAATGGAAAATAAAATTCACTTAAACACCACTCAGATTGAGGTAACAATCATACCCTACGATAAAGCTACAACTTTCCTTGGAATTTGAGCTTCTCTTTATATCTGCTGTGAACATCAACATGCTATATCTAAATAATTAAAACTTTCACAGAAGCTTGGGTCTTGCAACCTTGCCAGGGGTTTGTTTACTCTACACTGAATCAAACTTCTTTCTACCAGCCAGCGTGGGAACAGAATTCTATAGACACATGGGGAATAGTGGAGCAAGTAGACTGTCCTATACCTAAGGGCATGAGCTAGACCCTCCAAGGCAGGTGCGTGTTTGTCTCATTGTGTTAAGAACCCAGAAAGCTGGGGATACAACTGCTTCTCCATAAGCTCAGTTCAAAATTTCCCTCCTTGCTTCTGAACACTACACATGGCAGTGAAGATGTAAGGAAGAGGTCCAATTCTGAGTTTGTGGTCATCCTGCACATGCATATAGAAGAAGTTACAGAAGCTTTTGACTGAAAGATATCCTGGGATTTTTAGGATAGAGAATGTTTTTTTTTTTCTCCCTTAGGTTTTCTTGAAAATGCTACCATGCTCTGTGGCCTACATGGTCCACTGTAAGGCACTCAGTTCTGCTCCTAGTGTGTTAACACTGAATCTTTACCTCACCAGAAATAAAGAGTCCCTTTTCCCAGGCATTATGAGGATCTTCAGAGTTTAGAATTGTGTACACTTGTCAATCTGAGATCACTGATTTATTATATTACATATCATAGTATTTATAGATCTATATCTATATAATATACATATATCTACATTATAGATATACATTTATTTATCTCTATACATATTATCTTTCTAAAAACCAGCTTCAGAAAGATGGAAGTGGCCCAGGATTTCATCCAGTTCCCAGAAACTCTGGATAAGACATAGCCTAGTGAATGTATCTACAATTGATTTTTATAAGAAAATATAAAACAATCCATTGCAGAGCAATTTTCTGCATAAGTCTTAACTTCATGCAAGGATCCCTGCCTAGACCAGTTCATTCTTGTCAGTTTTCATCTCTGGGACCAAGGCACTTTCCAAAGACTTCCTGACCAGGCCATTTTACTACTGTAGCTGCTACTTAAGGCAGGTGCTGTTAAAGGAAATCTCTAAGATTAAGGTTCTGTAAAATATTCCTTCTTCCTTTTTAGCTAAAATTTCATGGTGTGAGCTTAACACACCCCTGGGAATTCCCGTGCATCTCTCAAACTTTCAGGCCATGTTCCCTGACCTTGAGTTAACATCCCCAAAAGAGAATTTCCATATTTTCTTCTGGAACTATGGCTTTAACCTGAGTATGAACAGGATACAGAATTTGATTGAGCTTGCTCAGGAAGGTGATATCATCACACCCCAGGAACTTTGCTACATGAGTTGACAAAGCTCTTCTGAGTACAATCCCCACCTCTGGTATTCAAGATAGGCATTGCATCAGATAATTCCCATGTTCTCCTCACCTCTTAGATAATAACTGTTTCTCTATTCTTTGTGATTGTGCTTCTTTTGGCTTTGTGCCCAACCACGTATGAGGCCATGGCATCCAGTCATATAATTGGAGCTGACAGCTTCTGGTTTTATGTTTCAGTGCGTGTCAAGTGCATATTTAAGTGCCTGTAAACTTCCCATATGCATTCTTGGTGTTTAATGAAGCCCTGTCATTACCGTGTAATATGGGATAAAAGATACATAGCTCACATCTTCTCCTCCTGATTTCTTCACCAGGCTTTTATCATTGCTGGCTCCCAGCACTGCTTTCCTCAGACACTCCAGCCATCTGTTTATTCACCCACATCACCCCTCCTAATGGAAGGCACATGTACTCTGCACCTAGAAACATCTACTTACGTGGATTCAGAGAGTCTGCTCCTTTTACATTATTCATTCATAAGGTAACTAGGGATGAATTACTCTTCTTCCTTTATGTGATTTAACATATAAGAAAAAGATAAAATATATAAGTTTAATCTACTAAAGGTGAGGAGCAAGGTCATGAATTTCTTCACCAGAAGTATTATTTCCGTGACTTTATAGATTTCAGATCATACTTCCTCTGGCAGTAGATTTCCTTCAGCTCCTATTTCCCTCATTCCACCTTTCTCTTTTCACATACCTTTGAATCTCTTTAGAATAAGCACCTCTTTTTAAAAGTCTTGTGGCTTCCATTGTGTAAATGTGCTACAGTTTCTCTACCCTTTCTTTGGTTGAGGGACATCTAAGTTGGATGAGTGAGGTGACCCAGACGCACAAAGACACACATGCTTATAAGTGGATGTTAGCCATATAGTACAGGATAAGCATACTACAAGACACAGACTCAAAGGATGTAAGTAACATAGTGAATCCAAGGGAGGTTGCATAAATCTAACTCATAAGGGAAGACAGAGCAGTGGCTGGAGGGAGAAAACAAGGGAGGAGAGGGCGTACAGACAGTTAAGAGGAGGGAGAACAGAGTTGCGTGGAGCAAGGGTGGGAGGGCAGGACCGTAGAGAAACAAGTGAGTAACTGAGTATGGGGTATCTCTTTGACAAGCTGGAAAGCTAAGTAAGGGTAGGCTCCTGGGAGGATATGAGGGGAACTCAAGCAAAGAGTCCTAGTAGCAGAGGCCATGGAGACCAAAGAGGACACCCTCTATCTAGATAAGTCTCCTAGCAGAAGGAGGGGAACACCAACCCACCCACAGGAACTTTGACCCCAAATTTACCCTGCCTACAATATATGCAGGGATAAAGATAGAGCAGGTAATACAAAGATTGAGGGAATGTCCAACCAAAGACCCACCCTATCAAAGAGAGCCAACCCCTGACATGATGAACAAAATTCTGTTCAGCCTGCAGACAGGAGCCTGACAGTTGTCTTCCGACAGGTTCTACCCAACAGCGCCTCAAAAACAGATGCTGACAAAAGTTTGGCTGTGAGTCTCTGCATCTGCTTCAATCTGTTGCTGACTGCAGTCTTTTAGAGGACATCTGTGGTAGGCTTCCATCCTGTTCCCTCTCTTCTACTGCTTCTGGTATATATCCTGTTTTCTCTTCTGAATGAGAATTAAGAATCTTCCCTGAGGTTCTCCTTGTTGTTTAGCTTCTTTAGGTCTTTAGATTTTTGAATGTTTATCTTACATTATACTGCTAATATCCACTTGGAAGTAATTATATACCATGTGTGTCTTTCTGACTCTGTGTTACCTCAGTCAGGATGATCCTTTCTAGTTCCATCTATTTGACTGCAAATTTTATGAATTCCTTGTTTTTAATAGCTGAGTAGTATTCCATTGTATAAATGTACCACAATTTTTGTATCCATCCTTAAGTTGAGGGACTTACATGTTGTTTCCAGATTCTGGCTATTATGAATAAAGCTGCTATGAACATAGTTGAGCAAGTGTCTTTGTTGTATGGATGAGCATCTTTTGTCTATATATCCAGGAGTGGTATAGCTGGGTCAGTTTTCTGAGAAAGCGCAAGATTGATTTCCAAAGTTTTTTGAACAAGTTTACATTCTTAACAGCAATGGAGGAGGGTTCCCCTTTTTCCACATCCTCTCTAGCATATGTTGTCATTGAAGAAGGGGGATATAGAAGGGCTTGGAGGGTACAGGAGCCCCATAAGGAGACTAACAAGTCAAAGAAGTTGGGCTTAGGGGGGACAGCAGAGACTGATGCATCAACCAAAGACCATACATGGAGAAGACCTAGACCCCATGTTCAGATGTAGCCCATAGACAGCTCAGTCTCTATGTGGGTTCCTTAGTAAGGGAAGAAGAGACAGTCTCTGACATGAACTCCCTTGCTTGCTCCTTGCTCCTAGGTCTCCCTGGTGGGGAGTAGTAGCCAGCCCACAGAGGAAGAGGATCCAGGGAGTCCTCTTTGTAAGCTAGGGTCAGATAGTAGGGGAAGAGAGTGGGAAGGTATAGGGAAGGAAGAGGGAGGAGATGAGGGCCATGGATACAGGGAAGAGATGAGGGCCATGGATACAACTAGGACACAAAGTGAATAGATTGTAAAAAATAATAATAATTTAAAAATTTTGCCTTCAAAATAAAAATAAAATTAGTCTCAAGGTGAAACAAACAAACAGATGCTGAGACACACATCCAAACATCGGTTGATGCATAGGGAATCTTATGGAAAAGTGGGAGGAAAGAGAAGAAGGCTAGAAGGTGACAGGAGCTCCACAAGAAGAACAGGACTAGCTAATCAGGGCCCAAAGGGGCTTGCTGAGATTGAAGCAGCAATCATACATGAACCATACATGAACGGGACCTAGGTCCCGTACAATGATGCAGCAGATGGGCAACTTAGGCTTCATGTCGGTACTCGAGTAAGGGAAGTGGAGACTGCTTAGGACATGGACTCACTTGCCAATTTTTTTTTATCACTTTACTCTGGTGGGACTGCCTTGTCAGGCCACAGGGGAAGAGGACATGCTCAACCATGTGCAATTTGATGAGCTGGGCTGGATGGAAAAGGGAACTCTCCTTTTCTGAAGAGGGGAGGAGGAAGGGGGCTACAATGTGGATGCAAAGTGAATAAACATTAATATAAACATCATGTGACTTATTTGTATAGAATTGTTTCTGAACATTCTAGGGGAGCAACAAACTTTCCACATCTTTTTATTTATTTATATTTTATTTTACAGTTTTATGTTCCAGCTATAGCCTCTCCCTCAATTCTTCCCAGCCCCACCCTCCCTCCTTCTTCACCCCTACTCCCTTTCCCCTAGTTCACTGAAAGGGGGAGTTCTCCTCCTTTGCCCTCTGCCTACAGCTTATCCAGTGTCCGCAGGACTGCCTGGATTCTTTTCCTGATTCGCCAGGGGGAAGTGATCAAAGAGCAGGCACCTGAGTCCATGACAGAGGCAACCCCTGCCCGCTTTACTTGGGAACCAGAGCATTTCCACACCTTAATAGCTTCTAAGTTCTGGTTAGAAAATGGCACAGCCACAGTCAGTGTTATAGTATGACTGAAAACCCCCAACACTGAAACCTGGAAGGTGAAGTCTCCCTTGCGGAAGAGTGTCTTGAGATTTTAGGGCCTGGCCTCACTCCCTGGCCAGCCACTCCACAGTCCTGCTCCCAGCCCTTTCCTTCAACTGTAAGCGAAAATTAATTATTTCTTCCTTAAGTGTAGTTTTGTTAGTTATTTGGTCACGTAAAGGGGAAAAGTAACTAAGACATGAGTGCTCAATAAATATTCATGGCACAAGCTTAGAGTATCCACAGTGAGAATGGACAGCTAGGTACTGAATGCATAAACTTTGTGTTATTCTTACTTTTCACCTCTTTTCCCTTTCACACTATTCATTCATAAGGTAACTAGAACTGCATTGTTCTTCTTCCTTTATTTGATTTAACCTGTAAGGAGCAGTGAAATATATGAGTTTAAAATAGCAAAGCATAAGCATGAACCTCTTCACCCAGATTCTTATTTCAGTAACTTTTCAGAGGAGGCCACAGCCTAACTGGGACTAGAAACAGAACAGACATCACTGCTGGGCGAAATTTGGCTGCCCCTTGAGGACTGGTCCCTTGGAAGAATCACGAAAAGGGAAAAGGACCAGCGCTCTCCTCTCACGGCTGTTCTCCAGCCTCATTTTAATTCAGGGGCTGCTAAGGACTCAGCTTCAGCTCAACTTGAGCATCGCATTGATCTGTCCTGCACTATTCATGGCGATCATTTGTACTCACAGGGTATGCTAGTACCTGGCTTCATTAGGTGAAAATGGGATCTAGCTGAAAGGAGAGAAAGCAAACCTGTAGTGGGAAGCAATTACCATATAAATAGACATTAACAATCCAAAAGACTCCTCCACATAAGATTAGTGAAACCAATCTTTTGGGGCGTTATTTCTGAGACTTCAAGTTGAAATGCTATTTCAACTCTCATATTTTCTTGTACTTGGCAGAGGAATAAAATCCCAAAGGGCTCAGAATGCTCAGGAGTCTACACCAGAGCTGTGGAGTGTCCTAAGAAATATGCCATGTAGCTACAGTGTTAAAATGCTTTCCAGCTTCAGTGTGAAAATTAAAACACATTATCCTCCACACTGAGCTAACACCATAAATTGTCTTAGGGTTTCTACTGCTGCGACAAAATACCAGAACCAAAGCAAAACAGAAGAAGAAAGGGCGTGTTTCAGCTCACAGTTCCACATGTTCGTAACTGAGCAAATTCAGAACGGGTCTCTGTCAGGGCAAGAACCTAGAGGCAGGAGCTGAAGAATAGGACATGGGGCAGTGATCCTTACTGGATTGCAGCTCATGGCTCACTCAGCTTGGTCCCTAGGGCCAGCTATGCAGGACACAGTCCGCAGTGAGCTGGGCCTGGCTATATCAACCACCAATCAAGGAAAAGCACAGCATGTTTGCCAGAAGTCCAATCTAGTGGGGACATTTTTCTCAACTGAGGTTCCCCCTTCCAAAGTGTTTATAGTTTGTGTCACACTGACATAAATCTAGCCAGTGCAATGGTCCTTTTTTTGGCACGGCAAACAAGCACATATCTGTTAAGCTATAACCTTTCCCTTCTTGTTTATCCCCAAGATCTCATAAGAATGTAAGTATTATAACACATAACGTTTCAAACTTTAAAAATCTCAGTCTTTAAAATTCACGCACTTTAAAATTTTAGTCTTAAAAAAAATCTAAATCTCCTTCAAGTTCATTATTTCCCTAAAATATTCAAAATTTCTCTAATATTCCAATGGCTCTCCAAAATTTCAAACTCCAAAGATAAGTTAAATCCTTTCCTAGTCCAGGAAGGAAAAAAAAAGCGTACAGTCAAAACCTGAACAAAGTAAAACTAAGCTCAAACTGTAAATGTCCAATGTCCAATATCCAGAATGCAATGGTCTTCTGGGCTCTAAAGGGCTTAGATTATTCCACTTCTCTCCCTCTGCCTTTCAAAACGCATACAGCTTTCTCCCTAGGCTCGGGCCACTTCCACAGTATGGCTGTGGTTGGTGGTTCCTGCGGTTACTGGAATCTCTCAGATGCTCTGGACTTCACTGAAACTGAGCTGCACCTTCACCACTAGCCTCACCAGGGCTCTTTTAATAGGATCTGATCCTGGCACTTGGTGCTGAGTCTCAGGCTCTTTGCATGACCTCTCCAAAACTGGGACTTAACCGCTAATGAGCCTCTCCCAGCTTTTCAGAGTGCCAAGCCTTGGCTTATATCCATGACCCCTGCATGCCTTCAAATCTGGAAGTGCCTGGGAGACTATTATATCTAGATCAACTGCCAGCGTACTGCCTATGCTTCCTGTAGGCTTCTACTTCTAAAACCTATTTTATTTGGGGTTTCTAAATGCTTCTACCTCCTTCAACTGTCTACCCTAGGCAGGAGAAAGATAAGGTTAGTAGGGACAGGGGATGTAGACCTCTTTAGACTTAGTTCTTTGAGGCAACTCTACTCTTCATCAACAGGAATCCAGCAGCCCATCCAAACAGCAACCAAGCAACCAACCAGCAGCAGCAGAATGAGTCAGCAGCAACTTCCTTAAAGTATTCTCTGGAAAGTTTCTCTCTAGGAGGGTCTCAAAGTGTTCTCTTTCCCTCTTTCCCTCTTTTCCTAGCTCTTTCTCTGGCTCATTCGCTCTCAGCTCCTCCTTATATACTTTCTGATTCTGCACAAAGATACTTTCCAGCTGACACAAACCACGCCCCCTCTCATTAAGCAGTTTTCAGCCAACAAAGATCATGCACCCTCTAAAGAGGCTGTGATCAGCTGTGGATAAACTGAAAGCATTCCCACATCCCACACTTCCGATTAAAACAAAAACATAGTTACATAACATAACTGATTTATTTCTAAAGAAACTAAGACTTCCACTACATGTGCTCCAGACACAGGGGTCTTTTCTGAGACTGATACTCCAACCAAGGACCATGCATGGAGATAACCTAGAACCCGTGCACAGATGTAGCCCATGGTAGCTCAGTGTCCAAGACGGTTCCCTAATAAGGGGAACAGGGACTGTCTGTGACATGAGCGCAGTGGCTGGCTCTTTGATCACCTCCACCGGATTGGGGAGCAGCCTTATCAGGCTACAGAGGAAGACAATGCAACCAGTCCTGATGAGACATGATAGGTTAGGGTCAGATGGAAGGGGAGGAGGACTTCCCTTATCAGTGGACTTGGGGAGGGACATGGGAGGAGATGAGGGGGGAAGGGAGGGTGGAATTTGGAGAGGATGAGGGAGGGGGCTACAACTGAGATACAAAGTGAATAAACTGTAATTAATAAAAAATAAATTAATTTAAAATAGCTTTTTGTCAACATTAATAAACTATATACAATAAGAATACTTATGAGAATTATTAGGTAAAAATTACATGTATGATGTCCAGTCCATATGTATTTGGCAATCATGGATAAAGTATTTCACTATTCTGTCCTAGTGAGTCCTATCCTAGGGTTCTAAGTTCTGTACCTAAATCACTTTCTTATTGTAACTTACATTTATCTGCCTAAAAACATGTTTTTAGACCTAAAACCTTGTCTTACTTTTTAAACAACTAAGCTGCTTATGTTCAAAGCATTAAATAGTGAAGCAAACTAACCTTAAGTTTTTATCAATAAACAATGAGTTACATATGTGCAATGCATTGAAGCAAGAGTTGATCAAAATAATCTTAAAATGTCTATCAATATACAAAACTCTATACCTATGAAAAATATCTGAGAATAGTAGATCTACCTTTCACCCTATTATCCTATTCACCCCCTTTTTATTTGATTTTTCCTCTCAGTAGAGGAGAGAGATATAAGAAAAAGAATAGAGAGGAGAAAAAAAGAGAGCCCGGATTCTAACCTTTACTTTGTTTCCTCCCTGCCCATAACAAATAACAACTTATAACCACCCTCTCCCTTTATAAGTTCCTTTGAACTCTAAGCTACATCTCCATCCCTGGGCATGAGGACCAGCCAATATGATTCACTTGGTATGCAAAGATATTCGTGCTTCAGTTAACAGAAGGTCTTCGATGGTCAGACCTAAACTTTATAAGTTTTGTTGGTAACCATATATTTTATTCCCTGTATATACTTAAGCATAACCACATCTGCATCTCAAAACTATTGCGGTTTTCCATTCTAATGTCAACGCATCCTGACAGTATATTGGTTGACCTATATACTGTCACTTATGTAAGTACGTAAGTATTATAATTACAGTTCACTCTTTCTATAACTGTTTGTCCTGTGTGATTGAGTGGTTTACCAACAATGTGCTTTATATTATAAAATGCAAAGAATTGCTTCATATTACTGAATATATACACAAGAAGATTATCATTTTTAATTTGGAAAGGTATCCCTATAATTGCCAATATTTCTAATAAACATGTAGCTACACAATCAGCCTTTCCAGAACTTAAAGCAATTGCCCATTGAAACTGTGAGTTTTTATCAATGTTATAATGTACATACCTTTGTTTTCTAAATTCTGCAAAATAAAAGATGTTCATCTGACAGATTTCATTTCTTTTAGCACCCATAGTATTGCTTCCAGCAGGTAATGGAGTTTGGCTATACACAGAACACATGGGACATTTGCTTTATTTTTTTCTTTGGCTTGTTGCCAAGTGATATAGACTTATTTTCTTTAAATATTTACTTCTAACATGACATGTTTCATGAAATGTTGAGACTTCTAACACATTTCCCCTTCCAAAATGACTCAAATGTGTACCAAACTCATGTAAAACCAGACAGGACACATATACAGTAGGGATACTTCATTAGTGTACTGCTATGTTTAATATTGATTATTAACTTCATGGGATTCAGATTTATCATGATGAAAAATCATTAGCCATGGAAGATGCAGCCTACAGCAGAGGAGATGCAGCCTAAAGACTTAGCTGACAGTCTGGGAGACTCTCACTTAGACCTTACCTTTGAAGAGTTACTATCAATTCCATATATGTTAATTTTCTTTCTAAAATGAGGCTACAGTCTGTATCTTCTCTGGGCTATGGAGCCAATCCCTCCCACCTCTAAGTTTTAAGACATGTTGTCATTTGAATTGCTGTTGTGTGGGGCTCACAGCACTGACAAAAGGCTGGATACAACACTTCTGTGTTGCAGGTACTCACGGACAAGTCTGGTGACAGATGCACATGGGATAGATTCAGGACTCTGGCAAATTTCAGCAGAGAGCAAGGGCTGATGTTCACCCTATGCTGTAAGCAAAGCAGCCAGTGTGAAGTGCTTCATATCACGTGTAAGTGAAAACACAGGGCAGAATAAGGTCCAGATGGCCCTGGGTAAAGGCTTCAGAATTAGCATATCAGTGAAACAAGCCTTCAAAGAACAGGTAAAACCCAGCCTAGGTCTACATGTCCTGACCACTTGCTCAGGACCAGGAGGAACCTCAGGGTCTGAAGGTGACCTATGATACATAACTCACACTCCTTGATTGATATACTGTGTGGGTTAATGAGACACTACATGCAAAAAAATCATAGCTGAATTATGTCACAGATACAGCACATTCCTCCTTCTAAATCCTTCCATTCAAATGAGTTAGTTTCAGCTGAAATCTCTCAAAGTACTCGCTAGGAAAGTGAGTGATTCAGGAAAGAAACCTGACATTGTTCGGTGGCCTCTAAATGTAAGGATGCCTGTACATGCACATACAATGCACACAAAAACACATTAAGAAATACATATGCCAACACATATACAACAACAAAATCATACCCACACATCTCACACACACAAAATTCTTGTTAGCATTCTACCGAGTTAGATGAGAAATTTTAAGAGTTGGTCAAGGTAATCAAATATTTGAAATTCAAAACTACGTTTTGGAATCTGTGAGCCATACTGACCTCCTCACCTTCCGTGTGAGGTTCTGTGCCTAACATGATCAGTATCTTTAGAGGCATTGCAAAATGTTCAGGAATCTGGACTCCTCCCTCTGCTTGCTGAACTGTGCAGGGGAGTCTTCCTGCACACCACCATGAATGGATCCCTGCTCCAATGACAACTCCATTTTACTTCTCTGATTGTTTGGGTTAAAGGCAACTGTACTGTATACTACTTTCTACACACTGACAGACATTACATCACTCTTTTTCAAAGATGTCATCAATATCCTAAGAGATCATTGTCTTTTTATCTTATCTTACACAATTCACCTTATTTATTTTTACCTGTCATCTGCTTATTACCTATCACCCATTTGTCTATTTAACTAGCCAGTATTGTAAGGGAGAATACTGTAGGTTTCCAGGAGCAAATAGTTAAGTAGGTATATTCTACCCTTAGAGATTTCTCTCAGTCTGCCTGGACCAGACAGAATGGCATAAATTTAATTATAATACAAGGCAAAAATGGTACTTTCTTAGGACTCAGCCTGCCATAGAAGAAAGGAACTTGGCAGATTAGAGAGCATTTCTCACAGAACTGTCACCTGGTTTTTGCATCCAATTAGATCCTTGTCATGTCTAAATACTTGACCCTACCTTTCTCAAAGAACTAACACCTCTTCTTTCTTCTTCTCTCAAAAGAAGTTTCTAATTGAAATTAATTCACAGTCAAGCAAAATATGATTGCTTTACCCACTTGTCACAAGCACATCTTTTCTAGTGGTATAAAATGACATATAAATATAGCATAGAAATGCAGGCACTTGTTTAATGCATGACCCTACATATTCTTCACGTTCCCTCTTCCATTTCTTACTGAGGATGTTGAATGACATCTAAAACAAAATATAGAAGCTAATTATTGACATATTAAAAATGAAGATAAGTTTTTGAATCTGTACCCATCTGGCTTATCCCAACATTTCCTCACTTATTTTTAAAAATGCAAACAATACAATAAATAATTTCATACAAAATATTTAATCAACTTTAAAATTTTTTGTCAATGTTTATTTTTACCTTTTAAGTAAACAATTTCATTTCATACTGATGATCAGTGTCAAGGAAGAAAAGTCAAATTCAGTAATGTTGGGGCAGTTTTCCATGAGTATTTGAGAAACAATAGCAGACCTTCACCTTTGAGGCTGTTCAAAATTCACATTGCAAGTGGGTAGAACAAATGAAGTTCAGCATTTTCTAACTTCACACCTTTAGGGTCATGGTCAGAAAAGGGGGAGGCAAGATCCTCTAAAGGGGTTTCTTCACTGCACTAGCTTCCTGCTTCTCCTGCTTTTTAGTGTGACTTTCATCTCAGTCATCTAGACTAAGATATTATACAACTAATTCCACAGTGGTTCACAACACCTGCAGCTGTGTATTAAAGGATTATTAACACAGAATTTAAAAAAATTCTAACATCTTAAGACATGAAATACAGTTTCATATAGAAAATGTTTTTCTTGACCTTTATCTCTTTCATTTTTATTTGTTAAAACCTCAACAAATTTCAAGTATATTACTTTATGATAACTTTACCATTTTAGTGTGATATCCACCCCAAACTATTGCCAAAGCTAACTATTTTCTTAGTTAATAATACAAAACATGTAAATTATAGTTTGACACAATATTAATTAACATAAAAATAAAATTATCCTACCTTGATCTGCACAATTTGAAGCAAGAGGAATGTAGTGGTCACTTGCCAATTCAACTTTACGTGGCAAAAATCATAGACACATACACACAGCCGGAATTCTGAGCAATGTTTTATAAGGGATAATTTTAAGAACAATAATGAATTTGCATAGCTCAGATCTAAATCTAAGTCTAAATTTAACACTGCTAAAAGATATTTTAAACCAACATTGTGAGTTTTCAATCAAACAACTGGTGATTTAAACCATAGTAGGAACATTTGGGCTGGAAAAGACATCAACTAAGGGGAATCTGGTCCAACACATCAATGATGACAAAACAGAAAGCTACATCTTCCATGGGGACAGAAGGCTAGAGCAATGTTCAAAGCACATCAAGAAAATAGTCAAACACGGTAGAGAAATAATTTCTGCATTCCAAAGACTAGGACACATGTTCGTTCCCATACGTCTTCCTGTTGGGGCTGAATTGTGTTACTTCATCTTTGTATTGAAGCCATGTTCTGAAAAGTAGCTCAGCACAGGCTCTCTTTAGAAACAGCCTTTACAGAGATAATGAGATAAAATGAGGATACTGCAAGTGAAGGAAGATTTTCCTTCATGGAGGGCAGAATCTTGACAGAGGGTTTCACACAATGAGAAGACCACAGGAGCAAAATTTCATTCCATGTCATGTATTTCCAAAGTTAGGCTTAATGAATATGTTTTGTACCACCCCATAAGAGACCATGATAATTAAATTCAGCTCACAACTTACCACAAACCTAAAGACATCTGGAAAGAAGGAACTTCAACTGAAGAATCTCCTCCATCAGATAGGCATATCTGTGGAACTTTTCTTGATTAATAATTTGTGTAGGAATGCATAGCCCACTGTGGATGGCCTGGTAACATGGGCTTGGGATATACAACAAAGCTACTTGAACAGGAGCATGGGAGTAAGGCAATAGGCAGTGTTCCTCCATGGTTTCTATTCCAAGCTCCTACCTTGTGTTTTTGCCTTGGTTTCCTTTAATGATGCACTGTATATAACCTGCAAGAAAAACTAAGTTCATTTTTCTCCAAATTAGTTTTTGTCATTGTTTTATCACAGTAACAAAAATCAACCTGAAATGTGAAATAATGCTGAAGACACCTTGATTTCAAATTTTCAGCCTTCAAAAGTTAAAAAGTGTGTGTGTGTGTTTACCGTTTATGGTATGTTGTTATGGTCAAAGTAAACTAACCATTATGTTACTATGCCCAGGTCCAACCTAGGGACAATTGCACACCTGCAGTTGTTTCTTGTCCAATAGATTATTGAAGTAATTTCAAACAAAAATTTTTTCTGTAGGGTGAATTATGACTACCCATGCCTTTTTAATCAAATGAGGAGAATGTAAAATATTTTTTCTCATTGCTTCCAGAACACTTTCCAACACATACTCTTGATAGCCTATTTATTGACAGGTTATGATAATAACTGTATTCTGTAACATTTGACTTAACTATATCATCAAAACAAAATATTAGTCAAGCTAAGTAGTCCTATTATTTTATTCTAGATTTAGAAGTCTGGGCAGGGGAAGAAGTCCTTTCTCTCCCTTTCAATTTGGTTTTGAGCTCTACCTTCTGTTACTTTATCCCCCAATCTGCTTTCTATTGTTCCAACCATTCTCTCCCTTTTATAGGGAGCATTAAACATATTACAGGTCCTATTTAGAACCATGTCTAGTAGAAATCCAATCAATAGCTTTCTGGTAGCCTTTTCAATTCCAGAGAGAATCGCATTTAATGCAGAAACATTTGAATGTTTACTATATGAACTCTCTCAACAGGTTCACAATCCCTTTTCTATTTTCATAAAAATAATCCATCCTTACACTTGTAATTTTCCTTCTCTCTGAGGTTTATATGAGTGAACAAAATACCTTAGACATATTCTTGGGGAATTTATAATAACAGAGTGCACAACAGTTATATTTGGCAGCTGCTTTATTCCTGATAAACAAATCTTAAGCAAAGAAATCCTCCCTAAGAACTCTGTCTCCACTCTTCACGTTTCTAAAACACAGTATAAATCTACATTTTAACCTCTGGCTTCTCCTCTCTTGAGAAACTGAATGAAGAAAAATAAAATCTAAAATAGGAAATAACTGCTTCATTGTTCTCTCCCCACACTTTTTCCCTTTCCCTTTCTCCTCATGCTCTCCTCCTCCCCTCCCATTCTTTTTATTTCCCCCAATGACGTCCTTCTCCTTGATTCCTGAGCTTCCTGCACTGCCGCTCACTTTGAAGCCCTCTATCCTTCCCCTGCCTGCTCTGCATACCCACCAGACACCGACTGCAGTAAACTTATGAAAAAAGTGAGACCTCTGCTTCTAAAAGATGAGCGAAACCATTAAGCCAATGGAAGTATACAAACTTAAAAGCTGTTCCTACATTCTCTCATAAAATCAAATGTGCTGAAATAAGTCAGAGCTTAAAGTCAAATAAAAGCCCAGAATGTAGGTCAGTGGCAGAGTTCTTACCCAGTCGGCTCTAAGCTCAGGCTTCAATTCATAATATTGCAAAAACACTAACATGAATAAATTTTTACAATTTCTATTCTTATATATGGTAGAAATTATATGTGTGTACATATATATGAATAGAAATGATATATATGTACACATATATATCATTTAAGAGTTTATCTTTCATCTACCTTGGGGGAGGGGAGAAGAACAAGCTCAGACTGGTTTTGCTAACTTAGCATTGGGCATTACAGAAACAAGAAACCTCATTTTTTAAATTTTGCTTTTTATTCACAAGGTGTTGTAATTTCCCAACAGCCTCACTATGCTCTTTCTCAATAGCACCTGGAATGTATTTCTGCTTTCATTATTCAAATATCCATCTCTAAGTCTCTTGTGCCTAAAATGCTACCTGTAAAACCGAGGGTGCATTTGTAGAGAATTTGTACAGTTAATACTGATAAGCCTATCCTCTGGTTCTGTTTTCAGTAGTGCTAGTGCATAATACTCAATGTTATTGAATCACAGATATGGCAAATATTTCTTTCCTTCAAGGGTGCTAACTCAAGTTGGTTGCCCACACTGTGATGGATGGCTCTATATACCCAAGCCCATGGTGACAGTAAGAACTGGGCTTAATGGTCTGAAAAGAGAGTGGAGAAATCTGGGAAGGAAATGCATTAGGTAACAGGGTCTTAGAGTGAAATGGGACAAGGACTTGGTGTGAATCTTATCAAAGCACATTATACACACATATAAAATTGTGAAAGAACATAGAAAAATACATTTTAGAAAATAAGCACAGAGCCACCAGATGGTCTAATTCTTATTTTCTCAATTCATTCTTACATTTGATGCATTAGGATGAGATGACAAAAACATAAGGCTTGATATATTCAGATGTATGCGATGCCAGTCCTAGAGAATACTTTTCATGAGAAATAGATTTCTTATTCCATTGTTTTAGTTGTTTAACAATGTGCATGATTTGGACAGCTAAACAATTCCTTTTACAAGTCAAATATTCATATACTGTGTAAATAACAATTCCGTGATTGGCATTACAAATCAACCTATGTAAAATTTGAACTAGTTACTAGGTAATGGTGCACTTTTAATCCCAGCACTCAGGAGGTGGAGGCAAGTGGATCTCTGTGAGTTCAAGGCCACCCTGGTCTACAGAGTGAATTCTAAGACAGTTGGAGCTTGAGAAACCTTGCTTAAAAAACAAAACAAAACATAACAGAAGAAAACAAAATTAAGTTGTCAACTAAAACACAAATACATACACACACACCTTTGATTTTTATCAGAGATTAAATGTGAAAAACCATGATAAATTTATAATTTACTACATGTTAAATACGTTATAACATTCATTTCCTTGTAGAGTTTGGGGAATTTTCTTGATATTTGAATATATATTCACAGCTAACAAGTTGTTATAGAAAAAATATCTATTCTGGGTTTTTGAGAGCTTTCTGCAAATATTGACTTCCTTCAAATTTACATAGCTATGGATTACAAGGGTATTTATCTTGCAATAAGCATAATGCATTCATCTCTAAACCTGGATCTTGATATTTTGACTGGAAATGCAAAAGAGGCAGACTTCTTCAGTTATCTACTCAAGGAGATCAAAAACCTAAAATGTGTGTTAGCTGACAAGAACTTCTTTGTTACCCAAAGCTGTGGTTTATTAAGAACTGAAACACAACTTTCCATGATATAATCCATCTATGATTTTACTTTTAGTTTCTTCTTGGTGGTTATCTGTAAAAAGTATCAAGATGAACAATCTTATATATTTCATAGTATCAGTTGAATGTTGGCCATGCAGCAAGTAATTATCCCAGTTTATAATTCTAAACTATGATCAGGAGACAGTGTCCAGCTCCCCAGGACGAAAGAATTTATCTAGTTCGGACATGAATGTGAGATTCATGAATGTTAGACTTTAACTATTCTTAGACAATAAATCAGGCTTCTTATTCTTTCTCCATTATCATGACCTATTTTCCAGTCATATGAAGTTCTGGTGAGTTTGAAATGTGAGGTGATTTAGATGCATTTTCTCAAAGAACTATGCTTGTTTTCGCTCATTTTAAAATGACTGTATCTTTAGTTATAGTGTTTCTGGAAAATAGACCAGGTGTTTCTGCTACCCCTAGTGTGGCCTCCTTCCAGGGAAGTGGATCAGTAAAGCCCTCCTTAGACTTGAATATCTCAGTAACACCTCCTTTATCCTCTCTTCATGCAATTTTACAAAAAAAAGTCTTAGCAATTTCTCCTCTTCCTCCTCCTCCTTGACACTGCTCTCTTGACTACAATGGCCAACATCCGTCCAAACTTCATCCTCCATTGTGGTCTTACTTTTTCAATTAGGACTCAATGGCACAGACAACATTTCTCTCTTCTATCCATCTCTTACTGGTGGGCTCAAATCCTGGTCCTTAATGTGCATTCTTACCCACAAGTATCCTGAGAATTGAAGGGTTTTGACTCTTTCTGAATAGTTCTTTGATTATGGATGTTGGAAATTTCTTGCCTTTCTAGTGTGATTATTTGGCCACGTTGGGAACGCATGAGTAGTTTATTATTTTCTATTTCAAATATTTTGATTTCAAGTCAGTTAAAAACCCATAACTATTAGAAAAAATCTTAAATATTAATTAATTCCTTTTCTTGTTTTGATTGTGCTATTAAATTGATGCGATTTTAGAATTGAAGTCCTAAGATTTTTTTTCTCTATGTGTGTTACCACTTTGGAAAGTCAGACTAAGTTTCACTTCTGAGGGCACATACATACCCTCTCCTTAAATACTATCACTGTATTATTTCTTAAATTCTTAACAGAGAACTATTGTGATGGATTTAGTGATCCATCCACTATTGTGATGATTTTATAAATCCATGTTCCAAGATTCATAGGAATTAAAATTAAACTTCAAATAATCTAACTGTATTTTGAACAAAACAGATCTATATGGAAATCCATTCATACAAATTAAGAATCCTAGTTTGCATAAGTGGAAAAAGTATTTCACAAATGACTCTAGTTGATCACTGCTAATCTTCTAAACGTGTCTAAATATCCTCTAACTTACTAAGTTACTAGACGATCACATCTTTGTCCTGCTCGGGAATGTTCTTCCTCATGGAATACTATTTGAGTGGCTGAATTTGTTAAGATTATTTCTTATTTATGTGTATATGAATGCATATCACATGTGTGTGAGTATTTACAAAAGCCAGAAGAAGGCATTGAATCCCCTGGAACTAAAGGGGTAGGTTGTTAAAAAAACAGCTTGGGTTGTGTGAACTGGATTTTTGTTTTCCAGATGATCAGCAGGAGATACTAGCCTCTGAGCTATATTTTCAGCACCATGAATAAGGTATGTTGGAGGTTGTGAATAATATAATGTCATAAAATATAAATATCTTGTATAAATACGGTCCCTTATTAAAATATTTTATTATAAACTTATAATTTTCAAGATTTTTGGATTTTAATATGTTATAGAGAAGCTGTATTTGTGCCTCTGCCCATAAGCCTGCTTGGTCTAGCCACGTTGAGAAGCTGCTCATTAGGAGGTAAATCTGGCTATAAAATCCTGTGCATTATGTATTCTGCCAGCCTGCAGTAAGGAGCTGGTATGTGTGAAAGACAGCTCACAATTATTCACCTCCTAGTCTCCTCCATGAAACTGGAGTTATGGTGAAAATATACAATCAGTAGGTGTGAGGTAAATTCATAGTAATAGTGCCTGAAGGTGATCTCTTGTTAAAATGAATGATTTTTTAAAAATTGCTTCTAAAATGAAAATAAAATCCTGAAAACAAAACATGAATGGACATCAGAGCATAAATTGGGGTTCAGAAAAGATATTTTAGTGAAAAAGACTAAACCTTGATAGGCTAAAGCTTGATAGGCTCTTGTCTAGATTGTTAGAGCAGGGTTTGAACATCAGACATTTTACTAATGCGAAACTAGGACTTGGTTTTCTCTGTATTATGATGTTTTCCCAATTTATTTATCATTGGAAATCATTGAAAAATAAGCTACAAAATCTTATTCTTATTCAGGTATAGCTTAAATTCTGTATCTGCCTAAATTGCTCTTTGGGTTTTTAACAAGTATTAATGATTTTTATAATTTATGAAAATATGTTTTTACATATGTAGAAAATAAAATATGTGTAGTATTGCTAACTGTATTCTTAATTTTAAAATATTTTCACTTTGATTCATTATGATTTCTCAGTAACTCAACATCCTGTCTTATTTATGTCCTGAGAGGGTCGGAGAGATGGCTTACCAGTTACAAGCGCTTACTTCCCTTACAAAGGACCAGGTTTCAGTTCTCCAAACTCAGAGAAAACACCTTACCAACATTTGTAACTGCAAAGATTCTGATGTTCACTTTTAGCTCTTAAGGATACTGATATGCATGTGCACACACACACACACACACCATACATATACATATATAAAAAGTAAACTACATTGAAAAACAAAAAAAAACAAAAAACACAACCAAAAATAAATTTGCCCCAGCATTTTTTGTTATTTTGATATTTTTGTTTCCAATGAATTAAGCTGCATTTCAGCCTCAAGACTCTGCCCAGCAGGGTATCAAAGCAGACGCTGAGAATCAAAGCCAAACTTTGGGTAGAGTGTAGGGAATCCTATGAAAGAACGAGGAGACAGAAAGACATGGAGGGGACAGGAGCTCCACAAGGAAAGCAACAGAACCTAGAAATCTGGGACCAGGGATCTTTTCTGAGACTGATACTCCAACCAAGGACCATGTATGGAGGTAACCCATAACCCCTGCTCAGATGTAGCCCATGGCAGCTCAGGATCCAAGTGGGTTCACTAGTAAGGAGAACAGGGGCTGTCTCTGACATGAACTCAGGAGTTAGCTCTTTGATCACCTCACCCTGAGTGGGGAGCAGCCTTGCCAGGCCACAGAGAAAGACAATACAGCCAGTCCTGATGAGACCGGATAAGCTAGGTTCAGATGGAAGTGGAAGACCACAAAAGACTGCTAAGCCTTCTCTGCAGCCCCTCACAATATAGTCTTAATATGCCTTAACATACTCTAACAAGTGTGATATATTATTTCAGGATTATTGTATGGAAAATATGGAGATATTTGAGGCAAAAGATAGTTTCATCCATTTTCCAGTTAAAGTTACCTTATTTTTGAGAGTAGAGTAAATAACTTAATTAATTACTACTTTATAAGTCCTGTTTTTCTGTTTTTGTTTATGTTTTTATTTTATTGTATTGAAAGTTGCAAGAACAGGACAAACTCATTTCTTTATCCAATAAAATTTTTTATAATAATTTTTTATTCTTTGATAATTTCTAAAATCTGTGCAAGGTATTTTGATTGTATCAGTGAACCACTATCTCCCTCAAGATTCTTGAAATTCAGCATGTGCAGACATTATAAGAAATTAACCTTGTCTTAAGTCTCTGTTTACTTTGGAAGGATTGGTTTATTCAGAGGCTGGAAAGTTCTTGAAATCAGGCATTACTCAGAGCTCATTAACTTCTACCACAGAGGACATTCTCAGAGCTCTGCAGCACAAACACAGTGTAAAGTCAGCGTTTGGCCCAGTCTTCTGATGATGTCATTTACACAGCTCTGAGACCCATCAGTACAGTCACTTTGGACTTCCACATAGCTTCTAACTGCTAAGAACATGAATTCCGGACTGTGTACATGTTATGTGATTTGAAGTCAAGTAGACCACAGGTGAGTTAACCAAGGACAGAGGAACTGAACGGTGTGGAGAAATTTTATTTCAGAACATGGCTGCTCTGACAAGAGATCACATCCAAAGACCTTTTAGGTCTGTGTGATCTGGGTGGAATACAAACATGCCTTTAATCCAGGAGACAGAGGAAAGCAGATCTGAGTTCAAGGCCAGCCTGGTATAGAGCCAGTTTCAGGTAAAATTTTTAGGTCCAGGTGTGGTGGCAAATGCCTTTAATCTCAAACAATGAATGTAAAGATAGTTTGTAGAAGGAAGCACCCATGGTTGAAAGTGATGTCTAATTGAGTGGCAGAAACTGAAGAATAAGAGATAGAGTTGACAAAATAGGATAGGCCCAACTCCCATGAGAAGAGAGAGGAAGGGAAGCTACTTAAGGGGCAATGCAGAGAGAGGAGGCAGTTTTTACTGGAACAGTAATAGAAAGACAGTTCACAGAGAAAGAACTCAGGTGAAAACTGAATGAGTCAGAGAATGAGACAGAGCCAGGATATTAAAGCAGATTGCTGGAGTTAGTTTGAGGCCACACAGAGCAATTCAGAGGCTGAGAGGAAAGCAGGACTGAGTAAGTCACCTGGGAGAGGAGTTTGAGCCACAACAGCTGAGCTGAACCAGCCAGCCCAGAGCTCAGTAAGAACTAGAAAGGGTGAGCTTACTCAGCAGTAAGTCTCAGAGGCTGAAAATAGTCTAGGCCTAGATTAGATTGTACAGAGGCTAGAAGCTTCCAGGACTAGGCCTAGGTTAGCAGAAGAAGGCAGCAAGCCTCCGAGATGACAATTGAAACAGGAGAATAAAAGTTACTATTACAGAACGGAGATGGATTTCATTTATACTATTATGAATTTTATTTATTAGTGCTGATTTAATGTTTTGTTTTTTTCTCCGATGTGAAGATATTAGGAACCCCTGTCTCCTCATGCTTTTTCACTCATATTGGTACACACTTAACTTTTTAAGTTTAAATGAAACATTTAGAAATGAAATACTTCTTTTCCTACTTGTTTTTTTTTTCAGATTTCTGAAACTCTTAAATGTTCTTATTTTCATAGCAGTGTAGTTACATGCATACATTCACATTATGTAATGTAGTTATTTGCATGTCCTTGTTAAAAGAACATAATTAGAAACACTGGTTATACAACCAAGGTCTTGCTTGGAATGTCATATTTGAGGATGATCCTCCTTAATCCCCTGCAATCAAGCATTTTAAGAAACTAAGTTCAATGTTATGGAATCAATACATGCAAATTCTTAAAACACTGACCTGGACTTGGTTACATGGTCACAGCCTAAGAGGTGGGCTAGGTCAGTGACTTCCTTGTAGGCCAGGAAATCTTAATGCGTTAGGGGAAGTCAAAAATTAAATAATTAGTTCAAAGACTGGTTTTGAATTTTTGTTTCTCTTCTTAGACTTCCTATTGCAGCTTTTGAAATCCAATCTGAGCTACCTCATAAACAATTCCAGAAAAGCAAATACGGCAGCTTGAGTGGTGATTTACTATTCTTCTACACCTGTGAAAATAATCAGGCCAGATCTAATGAGACAAGACTTATTTTGTGATTAAGACTGATGTTTCTTTGAGATTACTTATTCTCAAAAACTCTGTAAGCACAGATTGCTTGTCTCAGTGAGAAACTGTGTCATCTGTTGCCCACATTTCTGAGTTATCAGATTTTAACCTTGTTCATTTGTCATACATCTATTTTATAACTCTTTGGAAATTCAGGATGTCTTGTAGGTATATAAACACTTGTCTTATCTCACAATCATTTCACTTACTTCTTCCCTTAGTGGGGAGGGGAACACATAGTTTTTGTTCTTAACTACAAAATGGACACAATCTTGTTATTTTGAACAGCCTGACAACCCTAATCCAATTCCTTCTCCACCCCCGCATTTTCTTGAATATATGTTATTGAAATTCCAAAGCTACCTTTTTCAATTTTTTCATAGTAACCTATTTAGAGTCATTTGGGAACAATTCCTGACTGCCTGGTTTCTACCATACCTCTTGCTTGTTGAAAAGCTGTTCTTGTCTCTAGAATTTGGAGAACCCATTACCATAGCTCAGCGGCAGACAGGACCTTGAGGCCCTCAGCACAGCTACAGACATTAGCTGGAAGTCACACATGACAAGCTCTTTCTGCCCAGGAGACTCAGGAGTTGAAGAAAAATGGAGATAGCTTTCGCAGGGCATTGAAGACCCACCAGCTCCACAAGAAACTCAAGAAGCACTACTGTGAAACCAGGGTTTTCTCAAGATAGTCTCTGGAATTTACCTGGTGGTGATCCTGAGCTCAGTCCTCAACTTTAGCACAGTCCTTACATTACTTCTGTTTTCCCTCTGAGACTCTGCTTTGTATGAGTCCCTAACACGCATACTCATGGGAATTATGGGTCTCCCACCATCTCTCATTTTTTTTTATTTATTATTTATTACAGTGTATTCACTTTGTATCCAGGCTGTAGCTCCCCCACACCCCACCAGGGGGAGGTGGTCAAAGAGCTGGCCATTGAGTCCATGTCAGAGACAGCCCCTGTTCCCCTGACTAGAGAATATCCTGGGAGACTAAGCTGCCATGGCCTACATCTGAGCAGGGGTTCTATGTTATCTCTATGCATGGTCCTTAATTGGAGTATCCGTCTCTGCAAAGTCCCCTGGGCCCAGGTTTTTCTGTTGTTGTTTTGTTTTGTTTTTTGACTCTGTTGTTCTCCCCGAAAGAAGGGGGAGACAGGAAGACCTGGAGGGGAAAGGACCACCATCTCTTAATACTTTAGGTTTGCCTTTCAGAAACATCCCCCACAAGAACCCAGGAGACACTGTCTCAAACTCACAAGTTCTGTTACTGGGTCTTCATTACTCAATAACTTATTTAAGCAAGTGAGAGGACTTGTGATGTTGAATTTCAGTGTCAACCATAGCCAAGGCTGATAAATGTTCTCACTCAGTTGTGTACAAGAAAACAGTTGGAGTACTGGTCTCTGCAGGCCCCCCTGGGCTCAGGTATTTTGGCTCTGTTGTTCTCCTTGTGGAATCCTGTCCCCTCCAGGTCTTTCTATCTCCCTCTTCTTCTAAAGAGTCCAGCACTCTACCCAAAGTTTGACCACAAGTCTCAGTATCTCCTTCAATACCCTAGTGGGTAAAGTCTTTCAGAGATCCTCTGTGGAAGGCTTCTGTCCTATTCCTTGTCTTCTCCTACTTCTGATGTCTATCCTGATTGCCCTTCCGGGTGAGATTTAAGTGCCTTCCCTAGGGTCCTCCTTGTTGTTTAGCTTCTTTAGGGCTATAAATTTTAGTGTGTTTATCATATATATTATAGCTAATATCCACTTATAAGTGAGTATATATCACATGTGTCTTTCTGCTTCTGGGTTACCTCACTAAGGAACAACAGAGCCAAAATACCTGGGCCTAGGGGGTCCTGCAGAAAGGAGTGTGCATGGAGAGGACCTAGAACCCCTGTTCAAAGGAAGCCCATTGGCTGCTCAGTTTCTAAGTGGGTTCCCTAATAAGGGCTACAGGTGCTGTGTCTGACATGAACTCAGTGGCTGGCTCTTTGATCACCTCCCCCCTGGGAGTGCAGCCTTGCCAGGCCACAGAGGAAGATGATACAGCCAGCCTTGATAAGCTGGGGTCAGATAGAAGGGGAGGAGATCATCCCCAATCAGTTCACTAGGGAAAGGGCATACAGAGAGAAGAGGTAGGGTGGGTAGGAGTGGGAGGAGACAAGGGAGGGGGCTGTAGCATAGATACAGAGTGAATAAACTGTAATAAATAAATATATAAATACATTTAAAAATTAAAACAAGAAAACAGTCAACAACAAAGTGCTACCCTGCATTGTGCATTATAAAGCAAAGCCCACTGCCAAGCTCCTTTACAGCCCCTTTGTACTTCCTTGAGACACTTTGTTCCATTGCAGTATTCTAACTGAAACTATCTCCTCATGTATCTCACATACCAGTGCCAGCCATGGCATGTAGCAACACCGTTGTAAAGGCTTCAGTTGATGAAGTATCTCACAGTTGTCTAATGTAATCAATGGAATCTCTATTGAGACATTGGAGTGGTGGTGCTCAATACACTTGGAATATGGTATGCAAACTTTCATAGTGCATGCCTTTTAAAAAGAGGGAAAGAGTTCATGTTGGAAATAATCCTTGTCTCCCTTCCTAGGGAACCCACTTGGGTACTGAGCTACCATGGGCCACATCTGAGCAGGGGTTTTAGGTTATATCCATGCATGGTCCTTGGTTGGAGGTACGATCTCATAGAAGACCCCTGTGCCCTGATATATTTGGTCCTTGTGGGGCTCCTGTCCTCTCTAGGTCATACTAACTCCCCTTCTTTCATATGATTCCCTGCACTCTGCCGAAGGTTTAGTTATGCGTCTCAGCATCTGCTTTGATCTACTGCTAGGTAGAATCTTTCAGATGCCCTCTGGGGTAGGCTCCTGTCCTGTTACTTGTTTTCTCCTACTGGCTCATTGAGCTTCCCACCCCTCCAAGGGAGGAGCAACCTTGCTAGGCTGGGCCCAGGGGGGCCTTCAGAAACCAATACTCCAACAGATAAGGACATTGCAGCCAGTCCTGAAGATATCTGATAAGCTAGGGTCAGATGGAAGGGGAGGAGGACCTCCCCTATCAGTGGACTTGAAAGGGGGCAGGGAGGAGATAAGGGAGGGAGAGTGGGATTGGGAGGGAAAGAGGGAAGGGGCTATGGCTGGGATATAAGTGAATGACCTGTGATTAAAAAAAAAAAACTAAAAAAAAAAAAAGAGGGAAAGAACATTTGTCAAACATGAAAAGAATTTAGTATTGAATTCCGCTGTCCTGGAATATAGAGAAAATACCAACTGCAGGCCAACTTAGAGGAATAAATTAGGGGGATTTAAAAAACTGAAAATTGTCATTCCTGTTCAAGCTTATAAGAAAAAGTTGAAGTGCCCTAAAGATTTTCTTTTTATGAAATTTTATTGATAATAGGTGAAGGTAAAGGGTTTTTTGTTTGTTTGTTTGATTGTTTGTTTTCCATCCTTAGCTAAAGATAAAGTCTTGAACACATATTTTATAACTCACCTAATGAGATGAGAAAATTGAAGTGGAAGTTTCTGATTTCCTTCATGACTCAGATTTGTCATGTGATATTTTGCTGCTAGCTGGGCAAATGATGTTCAACTGGAGGTTGGCTTGTAAGAAGGCACATATTTGCTGTGAGCTCTTTCATGCAAGAGATGTGACTTTGGCAAACAGAGAACATCCATGGGTAGACTTCAATAAGAGGTATGTAGAGGTCTACTCACAGTGAGATATCACTTTTTGGAATGACATTGCTTTTTGGATAGACACTGCTACTCTGATCCTCATGCTTTGACACTAGACTTTGCAAAGAAGAACATTCCACAGAACTTCTCAGGGCAATCCAACTGTGTGGCTGCTTGGTATTGGCCTTTGGACTGGACTGCTGATATTCTGCTGACTTCTCCTAAAGACCCAACGACCCTAATTAGCAGGAAATAGAATATGGTTGGCGAAAAATCTAAGTCCATAGAAAATAATTTGATGAAAATAATTTTTAAAATGTGATCAAAAATAGGCAAGACTTCAATATCAAAGGGATAGTAGGAAGCACATACAAACCCTGTATATGTTTTTATTTACTCAGGTGATGAGATGAGATGAGAGCCATAACCAAGCTTTACTAACACATGGCTTGGATGGAGCTCAGATAATTTCTGACTCTCTGTAGGCTTAGGCCTGGAAACTTCTAGCCTCCATATAATCTAATCTTCAAGACCAGACGTTGAAGGCTTCGATTTCCAGTCTCTTCCTCCTAACCTGGATTCTTTCCACTTCTCACTGAGTAGCTCTCTCCACTCCTAAACTCCCCCCCCCCCATTTTCCATATATTGGCTGTATTCCAAACATCTTGATTTATTTATGAAATAGTGAATGTTCATCTATATGTTGTGTGGTTCTCCCTGTAGAGAGAAACAATCATCTATTCATTACAGACAAGAAAGCAAAAGTACAGCAAAGACTAATCCCATCTAAGCCTAGCTTGGTGAACCAATACCTTTATTAGAGTGATTGCAGAAGCATGGGTGAGTTAAGAAGGGGCATGTCAATAACCCAACTATACATGGGTGGCAGTTGAGCAAGGGCACTCCGCTGGGTCTTTTTGCCCAACTTGCAGGTCTCTCCCCAAAGAGTGCATGGCCTTGTGGGATGGTCCTGGGACTTTGTAAGACCCGGGAGTTTCCTGAGTCTTATAAATTGCCTTAGCCTTGAGTCAAGCGTTTTCCTGCTCCCTGCAGAAGTGAGGATTTCATTCTGGAGGAAACGACTGTATAATACCATGACTCAAAGGCAAAATTGGGTTGATTATGAGGACATGGTTACTAGTTTTCATTCAAATTAGAAGAGACACTAAAGTAAAAGACTGAAATTAGAGAATCCAGGGCAAACCAGGAAGTCTGCATGCTGGTCAGTGCTGATACAGGAAGTACAGCAAGCATGCAGTCTCACAGTTGATGTTTTTTCCATGTCACTTTATGACTGGATCAGCACACAGGGAACATGTAATTTCTACTTAATTATCAATGCTTCTCTTTCTTTATTTGGAAAGCTGTCTGAGTTACATTGTTTTTTTATTCTTTCTCTTGAGAAGACTTAGGATTATAGCATTAGAAGTATGAATGTTATATTTTACACAATACAGGAATAGAAAATAGAGATCAACATTTGATTATATTTATAAAATAATGTAAAAAAAGTTAGAAAATCTATTGTGTCATATACAAGTCAAAGTAGTAAGAAATGTAGATGCTTATTACTATGTTGCTTTTATTTTGAAATTTTTAAATGGTTTTCATATTAACACATAAAATGAAAGATAAGAAATATCTCAGAATACATGCATACTATGAAGGAATGTTGAAGTCAGTGAAATAAACATACATAGAATAGAAAAATTATTTAATATTTTCTGGGTCTTAGTCCTTGAATCTAAAATTTTCTCTAAGTATAAATGAAAATAGAACTACAAAAACTCCTAACACAAACTCAGACTTTTTCTGTATGTCAGTTATTAATAATAGTGTCATGAAGAAGATGTTGAAACGATCTTAGAATTCTATCTGAAAAATGGAGCAATAAAATTATTGTGTTTGAGTTATGAAAGATGATGGGGGTGGGTAGGAGAAAATGACCCAGTTTAAAAATTACATATATCCAGTAAAAAAAATCTTATTAAATCTGGTTTGAAGTATATTTGTGAAGTAATCTCTCCTTTTCATTTCCAAACATTCATATCCCTTACCTCTGTCTCCTGAGAAGACCAGGAAATAGTGCCCTTAAACAGCAATGAAAAACCTGGCACTGAGGATTCATTCTGTAATTTCTAACTTCTGAGTTTCCCAGAGAAATCGTTATAAATCAGGAGACAGGGCAAAATGAATATGGAGTCAACATTACACTTGCTGAGAGAAATTAGAAGGATAAAGTCTCAAAAAAGGAGTAAATACAGTTTAAATAAGTATTGTCTGCAAAGCTCATGAAAGATTCAGATACCATGGGGAGTGGAAAACCATTTGCAGGTAAATGGTGGGAACTGAAAAGGATCATCCTGAGTGAGCTATCCCAGAAGCAGAAAGACACACATGGTATATACTCACTCATATAGACATATAAAATAGGATAAACCTACTAAAATCTGTACACCTAAAGAAACTAATCAAGAGGGAGGACTCTAGCTAAAATGCTTAATCCCCAGCCAGAAAGGCAAAGCAGATGGACATCAGAAGAAGAAAACAGGAAACAAGCTAGGAGCCTGTCACAGAGGGTCCCTGAAAGGCTCTGCCCTGCAGAATATCAAAGCAGATGCACAGATGTAGCCCATGGCAGTTCAATGTCCACCTTGGTTCCATAATAATGGGAACAGGGACTGCCTCTGACATGAACTGATTGGCCTGCTCTTTGATCACCTCACCCTGAAGGGGGAGCAGCCTTACCAGGCCACAGAGGAAGACAATGCAACCATTCCTGTTGAGAGCTGATAGCTAGGATCAAAAAGAAAGAAAGGAAGACCTCCTCTATCAGTGGACTTGGGGAGGGGCATGTGTGGAGAAGGGGGAGGGAAGGTGGAATTGGGAGGGGAGAAGGGGGGTTTATGGGGAGCTACAAGGTGAATAAAGTGTAATTAATAAAAGTTAAAAAAAAACTTGCTCCTGGTTGGAGAACATTTGAATACTAAAGTTACAAAAACAAAACAAAACAAAACAAAACTTATTGACAGGAGAACGTAAGTTTTTATATAGTGAGTTTCATGACTCCACAGAGACAGTTTGCAAAGTTGTTTACAAACTTCCTGCTCAAATGTAGGCATGGGGTAATGAAGTGATGACAAAATTGACATTTTGAAAATTTGGCAAAACTCATCAAAATATTTGAATGAAAGTTTGAGCCCAACATTTGCAGAACAGAGTAGAACCTGTTTTGGTGCCCAAACAACAGAAGAGTCACTTAAAAAGTAAGACAATATCCCAAGGGAGGACTTTGCAGCCAGCGCTGAGGAGACAAGATGAGCTGGGGTCGGATGGAAGGGGGGAGGTCCTCCCCTGTTGGTGGACTTGGAGGGGGCGGGGAGGAGTTGAGGGAGGGATGGGGAGAGCAGGAGGGAATGAGGGAGGGGGCTACCCCTGGGATGCAAAGTGCCTAACCTCTGATTGATATAAAAATAAATAAATTACATTTAAAAAAAAGTAAGACACTGTTGGCATCTTAAAAAGGATTTACAGTAAAGCCCCTACACCATCTTTGAACATTCTTGTGAAAATGTTGAAACCCATCTGGAAAGCAATATTTAACTTTTTTTCTTATTTATTTATTTATTCATTCATTCATTCATTCATTTACTTACTTATTTATTCACTTTATATCCTGATTGCAGCTCCTCTCCCTCTTCTCCTCCCAGTCCTAACCTTATGCTCTCTTCCTCCCATTTTCCTCTCCCCTTATCCTCAATTAAGGGGAGGCCCCCACGGGTACCAACCCTCCCTGGCACAACGTGTCCGAGCAGGACTAAGCACATCCATCATTTTCCACTGATGTCAGGCAAGGAAGCCCAGTTTAGGAAAGGAGATCCAAAGGCAGGCCACCAGTCAGAGGCAGCCTTGTTGCAATTGTTAGGGAGCCATTTGCTTCATATGTGTAGGAGGCTTAGGTCCAGCCCATGCATGCTCTTTGGTTGGTGGTTCAGTCTCTGTGAGCCCCCATGGGCCCAGGTTAGTTTACCTGTAGATCTTCTTGTGGTGTCCTTGACCCCTCCTGCTCTCTCAATCCTTCCCCGACTCTTCCACAAGACTATTGGAGCTCTGCCTATTGTTTGGCTGTGGGTCTCAGCATTTGTTTCCATCAGCTGCTGGATGAAGCCTCTCAGAAGACAGCTAGGCTAGACTCCTGTCTGCAAGCATAGCAAGAGTATACTTAATGGTGTCAGGGGTTGACTCTCTCCCATGGGTTGTGTATCTAGTTGGGCCAGGCATTGGTTTGTCCTTCCCTCAATCTCTGCTCTATATTTAGGAGGTGATGACTTCAGTCTGCATGCCCCTTGCTGCTCGGAGTTTCATCTAAAGTTTCATAGACTCCTAGGAGCCTCTCCTGTCACAGAGATGCCCTGTGCCCTCAGGTTTCAGTTCTCCGGGTCCTCCCTGCTCACCCTGCTCTCCCCACACCTGATCCTGTTATCCTCACCACCGCCTCTTCTACCCAGTTCGCTCCTTCCATCTACTTCAGATGTCTGTTTTGTTTTCCTGTTTGAGTGAGATTCAAACATCTTTCCTTGAGACTTTCTTGTCTTCTTTGGGTCTGAGGATTATCGCATGGTTAACGTGTATTTTATTGCTAATGCCCACTTATAAGTGAGTACATACCATGCACGAGTAAACTAACATGGGCTCATGGAGACTCAGAGACTGAATCGCCAACCAGAAGACTATGCAGGATCTGGACTGAGACCCAGTGGGGATCAAGAGCCAAGAGAAGAGGGTTGAGTAGCGATCGGGGACTCTATGCAGGATCCTGGGAATCAGACTCTGGAGACCAAACTCAAAGGTATGGATGTAACTTTATTATCCAGGGTAATGGCCTTTAAGTGACTGAAAGGCCAATCAAACCATCCCATGCTAGCCTCAAGCGCCAGTAACAATCAGTCAGACTGGTGCCAATATAAGGAAATGTGAGAGGTATTGGGGGCAAGGTCACCTTTGGAGACTGCCCTAGCTTCGGATCCCTTCTGAGACTTCATTAGTGTGCTAGGAGTCCCTAGAGAATCAACACTGTGCAGTGGATCAGGATCTTTCGAAGACTCATAGAAGTAGCTGATGCTTCAGTTGCCATTCCCTATGGGCTTCCAAAGGCTTATCTGGATCTGGACATTCCTCACAGAAGTTGGTTGCTGGATTTGGGCTTCCCTAGGAAGGGCAAGTGGGGCAATCTACATAGTGTTGAGAATGGAAAGATGTAACTGAGAAGCATGTACGGATAGCACTAGCACTTTACTCTGGGGACCTTGGGAACACGACTTTCCCCAAGGTTTCCTAAATGTGTATTGTGCATACTTCACATCTAGAGACATTCAGGCCACACTTTTGTGAAGCCTCTGGATCTGAACAGTTGATTCATTGATCACTGTTCAACCAATTCATAGCTATTGGCTTTAAGCTGTTCATTATTTTATCTTACTTGTGATAAAGTTTTAAGTATCCATCTATATTTTCTCACTACTTCCCTGGTGGTTCTTGTGAATTTAGTTTTTGGTTGAATGCCTACCTGTACTTATATATTCAGCCCATAGTAGTAGAATAGGGAAAAGCTAATTGAAGTGGAATTGAAGTCGTGAACTCGATCACATTAATATGCCTCATGAAACAAACAAAAGGATCTCATTTGCCTTATGAAACTACCATCTTCCCTTTGTGAATAAAAAAAGTGCAGTCATCACCTAGGCAGTTACTATATTTACAATGGGATTTTAACCCAGTAAATTTTCAAAAGAATCTACTCTCCACTTAGAAAACCAAAGTCCAGCCATCCCAATGAAATAGCAACAGGACAAATCAACATGAGCTTAAATACTTTACATGGAGGACCATGAGTTGAAGTACAAGCAATGAGTCGTCTCTGAGTTACCTAAAAAAGCAAATAAAAAAGCAACCAACCAATCAAAAAACAAACAAACAAACAAAACCAGGAGTAAACAGACACACAATCAACATTTTAACAGCCTGTTCTAAAACCTAGAACCCCTAAGGTGAAGCAGCATCAGAACAACACCAGCAAACCCTTATTACAATCATGGGAAGAGAGTGCAGACTGGACTGAGGCTCAGCAGTGTTTGACAACTGCGCTTGAGGTCTGGGCTGGATGCTTAGCACCACAAGGAGGAAAAGCAACGAAGGCAACTGAAAGTCAGTTCAGGGTGTGATACAAAAAGAAAGGAGTCATGTTGTCGCTGCTTTAAAAAACAATCTTCACTAATGCTTAAGGCCAGAAAAACAAGGTTTAATTCTTATTTTGGTTTTATGACCCTTGTGGACCTCTTTCACTTCTAAGTCTTTGACATTGACAGTTCTGTCTAAATGCCTTAATATGTGAAAATTCCTGAGCCTATTAAAGCCTGGTGACAGTATTTCCACAGCAGCTGAGCTTCTTTTCCTCAGATTATGATAGACTAGTTAGCATTGTGTTCCAAACTTAATGGAAAACATAATAAAGCATTATCCAGCTGCTTCCAGCCTTCTTAACCTTTCTAATGAACAACTCCAAAAATTTTCTAATACTAGAATCTTTTAAAATATCTATGATTTTAAAACAATTTAAGACACATTTTAACTGTTTGCCCAATCTCAAAGCAGATGGGGAAAAAAGCTAGATGGTTTTATCTTTGTGAGTGCATACTCTATTCTAAACCCTGCTAAAACAGCCAGTTCTGTATAAAACATGTAGCAAGGTGGTCCTCACTTTTGTACTACAGAAATTGTAAGGTAGTGTCTAGTTGAGGGTGTGAAAGGGAGCAGGAGTTTTAAGAGGTCCTGAGGAGGAGTCTCCCGTGGTAAACAGAGTAGTTGTGATTAGGCCTGTCCAGCTAGCTCAGTTTTCACCAAGAATTTTGTCAGCTTGTTGTTCATCTTTCCATTACACTGACCTTCTGAAACCTGGTATTTCCTAACCCAGATTTCCTCAGCAGAGGATGTATTACAAGGAAAGTAAACTTTAAAGGTAAGGCTAAGGAAAGATATGGCAAAAAAATTTTTTGGAGTTTCTGTACTGTTCACACACACACACACACACACAAATTGCTCATGTATTTTTACTTAACATGGAGGCACATATAGTTACAACAGGGCGTATCTTGTTTTATTAGTGCTATTTCAACTAAGTCATTTTTGTCTACAATCATTTTAACATATCTCGAACCCATTTGGCATTTTATGTTCTGTGCATTTTAAGGACATTGACATCTTTGTGCTGCACTTCCTTCTTCTAGTTGACTTAAATACATTAGGAGGAATAATTTTCATAGTCTACAATCAAAATAAGACATATGTGCATTATGTGAAAACAGTCCTCACTAAATTCTTATTCACAAAATTATGATCATAGCTATTTAATTCTATTTTGAATTTAAAATTGATATGTTTTTAGTAAAAAAGAAAAAAGAAAGAAAAGAAAAGAAACATGTCACCAGATAATTAGACATGATTTCCTCTAAAGTAATTCATGAATATATAAGTTAGGTGGAACATATGTCCCCAAGGAAGATATCTGTGACACTAACCTCACTGATAAGAGCAAATATTTTCAAATTTCTTCCATGATGTGACTAATTTGTTTTTAGAAAATTAAAATTCTATTTGATATATCTAGAATGTCCTAAAACAACCTCTTTTGTCCTCTTTTTGAAATTGATCCACTCAGGTGCAGGCTAAAATGATAGCTGTGCTTTGGAAATTAAAAAAAAAAATCAGGGAGAAGATGACTAGACAAGGAAGAATGTCATGACTTTCGACTTTCTGAGAGTTAGGAACTAAAATACAACAAGGATGTCTTGTAGGCATATTATGGTTATTAAGTGTATAAGGCTAGAGTATATTTTAAAACACATTTTGCATATTTTTCTTAATCAAAACCAGGTAAATTTTTAAAACAACCATACCAGTTCTAGAAAATGTTTCTTCAAGTTATATACTTGTAAAGCATGGAGTGAAGATGACTCTTTCCTCCTGCATAGCAATGTCACTAAAAGAATCAGGAAAGGGGAAAACCTCATGTCCCAAGGGCTTATATAAAATTCAGGGTGAAAAGAAGTGAAATTACAATCGCAGGCCCATCATTTCCAACAATTCAGCACTCATAATTCCTGACAGTCCTGCTCATGCCAAATTCATTCAAATCACCGGAGTGGCAGGAGAGCTGCCAATATGTGTATGGAACTTGCTAAGAATACTTGGCTCAGACTTGCAGAGAATGAGGCTTCCTGATAAGCAGTAAAGAGGAGGTTTGAATCAGCAGCCCACAAACAGTACATGTGTATTCAAGGGAACGATGTCATCCGTCTGATAATTTCCACCATGCTAATTCTCCTTTCTCAATTAAATTTACATTTGTCTTAAGCTCAGTCTCTTTTCTTCTGTCCATCCATCTTATCACCTCCGTGCATGCTTGCCTTACAGCTGACCTTTGTAATTAATATATATAAACAACCAAGAGTAGTGTTTCCACACAAAATTTGAATGATAAAATTGTGGTAAGATCAGTGCAACTTAGTGAATATTGTTTGTTAAGCATGTTCAATATTTGTATGTAGAGGTACATGTAAGTAATTGGTCATTGACACTTTACAGAAATCATGGATGACAGAGCGGGGATTCTAAATCAAGCCTTTGCTCTTTCACATCTTCTCTCATCTATTTTCCATCCATAACTTTGGATCTAGAAAACTGGATGATTTTCAAATAGCTTTAAAGCTGAAGTCTAACACTGGGTAAAGAGAGATTTTTATTTCAAATGAAGAATGAGTTAACATGCTACAACCTCCCTGGCTGGTATAATTATAAGTCTTTGTACTAACACTGTGATGGTGTGTTCATTTTTGGTCTGTAGATTGATCTTTCACATTTTTTCCAACAGCTAGTGGTTTGTCCTGCGACTCTTGCTGTCTTCTCAGACTCCATCTGATCAGACTGCAGCATCCTGACTGCCCTTGCTTAGATCCTCACAGTTTCTAGGTAAGCAGTAAAGTCCACTGCTCTCTGGAAGAGAAGCACAGTAGCTGAAGCAGCTTTCTGCTTTTACATTCACTTTGCTTTCACATGGTTTTCTTTCTTCCTCTTGTGCAACAGAGGGTTCTTCTCACATTCTTTCCATTGGTAGAACGTTCAGTTCAGGTCTTAAGAACTTGAAGAAACTCTAGTACTTTTTCACAGGTTTCTTTTGCCAGGCAGAGTGGAAGTCAATCAAACCAGTCTCAGGAAGCCAAATATCAAGTCTTTAATCTCATTTGTGGTTCTTTGATTTTTACAGATACATAAAATGATGTGTGTATACATGAAATAAAAGTAAAAGTAAAACTGATTCGAAGAAGGGGAATCAATGAAAGAGTGGATTAAGAAGGTGAAATGGTATGACAAGAAATGTGCTTAACGTGCATTGTACCTCTGTGTCATTAGGTGAAACAGAGTCAAACAACTACAAATAATGAAAATGTAAAAGATGAATATACAAGGAATACAATATGGCTTTGAAGAGTTTATTCAATGTTCCTATTACTCAATTTCCTCATTTGTTAAATAAAAAAGTGGTTTGTTGAGTTGTGTGATTCTGAGGAACAATACACAGCTTGGCAGTTCACAATTCAACCACTGTCTTTTTCATGACTGACATTTCTTGCTAGACATTGCTTTCCTTGGAACATGTTTATCAACCTGGGAAAATCATCGCAGTTTTTGGTCTTTCTCAAGCTTCATTAAACACATATAAATTATATCACAAAATTTCTAGCGTTGGTGGGGTTTTTTATATCATATTTATTATAAATCTATATTTACAGGATTTTCCTGCCACTTTCCTCTGACTGTTCTTGGGAAGAAAGGACATAGGCTACTCACAATTTCCATAATATGTGGCTACATTTGACACAGCTGAAAAGCATCCCATGTTAGTTGAATACAAATAATAGGGGAAGAATAATTGGTTTGCCACAATTCTATGCTCTCCTGTGACTGGTGTAGCTGGAAAACTCACAAGAAACAAATTACATTCTGAACACAAAAATGCATTATTTGATTGTATGGTTCTCTCTCTCTCTTCGTTTGTCCCTCCCATTCTTCCTGCTCCTGTGTGTCAGTGAGTGAGTGTGTGTGTGTGTGTGTGTGTGTGTGTGTGTGTGTGTGTGTATGTGTGTATGGATATGTTATGTGGAGTATTCGCCTGTGTGAGTATATGGAGACAGGAGGCTCTTGTCTAGACATCTTACTAAATCACTTCTCAAACTTAGTTTGGGAACCAAAATCTCTCACTAAACCTGCAGATTGCCTATCTAGCTAGACTTGCTGGTCAATAATCTCAGGAACCCACCTGCCTCTGCTATCCATCACTGGGATTACAGATACGTGTCAGCACATTTCACATTTATGTGATTGCTGGGGATCCAGACTCAACTTGTTGTCTTTGGGCAGAACATCTCTTATCCTTTAGTTAATTGAGCTCTCATAGAACACATTTAAATAATATAAACATACATAAATATTTCAATTGAATTATTTAAACCTCAAATGAATTTCATAAATAACTTTAAAGTATTTGCCCCTAAATTTACTCTTCTCATGAAATCAGAAATAGCCCATAGACTCATTTTCCAAGTGGGGTCCCTAGTAAAGGCAGCAGGGCCTTTCTCTGACATGAACTCAGTGGAAGGCTCTCTGATCACTTCCCCCTGGGGGTGCAGCCTTGCCAGGCCACAGAGGAAGACAATGCAGGCAGTCCTAATGAGACCTGATAGATCAGTGTCAGATGGAAGAGGAGGAGGACCTTCCCTATCAGTGGACTAGGAGAGGGGCATAGGGGGTGCAGAGGAAGGGAGGGTGGGATTGGGAGGAGACAAGAGAGGGGGCCACAACCCAGATATGAATTGAATAAATTTTAATAAATGATAATAATAATAAAGAAAAAATATTATATGTATGCACATCATTCTCAAGGGTTTAGTTCAATGAATTTGTTTCGTGCTCTCTTCCATGTACTGTACCAACTACCTAGATCTAGTCTGGGATTCACATTCAATGCCTCAGCCTAGTTTGGCCACCCCTCCTTGTTATGAAACCAGTATCTGGCTTAAGTCAAGATCCACTTACCCTGCTCCATGCCTCCTTGATACCAAGGACACTGCCATACCATATTTAACCTCTCCATCAAGCTGGATCTACCCCCACACTGCAGACTTACTACCAGGACATATACTCCAGCCCAGTCCTTAGTCTATTTGACTCCATTCCAATGAAGTCATTTCTAATCTCTAGGACCAAGCATATACTCTCTCTTTTGCCCCAACCAGCTCTGGCAATCTGCCAATATCAAAGACAGAACTAACAAAAGAAGCCCACATTCCCAGATTTCAATCTTCATTCAGAAAGGCAAATGGGACAGACAAAGGAAGAGGGAGAAAACAGGGAACAGGACAGAAACCTACCACAGAGGGCATCTGAAAGACTCTATTAATCAGGGTATCAAAGCAGATGCTGAGATTCATAGCCAAACTTTGGGCAGAGTGCAGGGAATCTTATGAAAAAAGGGGAAGATAGAAAGATCTGGAGGGGACAAGAGTTCCACAAGGAGACCAAGAGAGACAAAAAAATCAGGGCCCAGGGCTGTTTTCTAAGATGGATACTCCATGCAAGTACCATGCATGGAGATAACCTAGAACCCCTGCACAGATGTAACCCATGGCAGCTCAAATTAAAGCTCTATAAATGGAGTTTAAAAGCAGAATATGGAATAACAGGACTAAAAGAGAGTGTACTGAAACTTATTAGTGGTTCCCAACCTTCCTAATGCTGCCATACTTTAATAGAATTCCTTGGGTTGTGGTAACCCCCAAACATAAAATTATTTTTGACATCATGATCCACACATTGAGAATCACTGATTTAGACGAAATAAGCAGGGACTATGAACAACTTTTTAAAACACAGGAGAGGAACATACAGGAGATGTGGGACACCATAAGGAGCACAAAACCTCCAAATTACAGGCATTTCCAAGTGAAAACAATCCCAAGCTAATGGCAGAAAACAGATTTTCAAAATTATCATAGAAGAAAACTGCCAAAGCAAGGAAAGGAATTCCCACAGAGAAACAAGCAGCACACAGGACTCAAATAGATGGCTTCAATTCTCCAATCAAAGGCACAGACTCACTGAATGGATCAAGAAACATAATATATATATTTTTTATCTGTTGTCTATAAGAACAATATCTTAACTTGAAAGATGGGCACTGCCATACAGTAAAAAGATAAGGCAAAATATGCCAATCAAATGAGAACAAGGAATAAGTCGGCACTGCAATCCTAGTATCTGACAAAATAGAATTCAACCTAAAATTAATAAGAAGAAATAAACTAGGAACACCCCATTATCAACACCCCAGTATCTTCACTATTATAAAGATACATGCATCAAACTGTGGAATGTCTTGTTCTATAAAAAGTACTACTTGATTTAAAGACACAGATACTTATCAAACCATGAATAGCAGGCATTTTCAACATGTTACTCTCCCCAGATATCAGGACATATGAATGAAAAACAAAACAAGAGAAATATCAGAATAAAATGACATCATACATCAAATGGATTTAACAGATACAGATGATTTCACAGAAACAACAAAGAATACACATTCTATTCAAGAGCACTTGGAAGCATCTCTACAATAGACCACATCTTGGGATGAAAAAAATCTTTAAAAATTTTAAAAGATTGAAATATTCAGTGTAACCTCTGACCGCAAGAAAATAAATCTTAAAATTAACAGCAAACAAATCTCTAAGAAACACAGAAATTCATGGTCATTAGACAATTCTTTACTGAATTATTAATAGGAAAAAAGGAAATTAAGAAAGAAATAAAAAACAAAAATGAAAACAACACAACAAAAGCTTCAGTGATACATTGAAAGCAATAAGAGTGAGTTTTGTAGCTCTAAATGCCTATATTAGAATCATAAATAGTACAAATAAATGATTTAATGATGTAACTCAAAAGCTCGATAAAACAAGATCAAACTAAATGTAGGACCAGTCAATGCCAAGACATAATAAGTTCAGAGCAGAAATCAATAAAATATAAACAAATATACAAAAATGAATGAATCTATGTGCTGATTATAGAAGATAAACAAGATTGACAATGACAGATTCTTGGTTAAGTTAATCAAAGGAGAGTAAAAGATGATCAAAGTTAGAAGATTAAAAATGAACAGGGAAACAATACAACAGACACTAAAGATATTCAGAACATTGTAAGGGAATTGATTAAAAAACCTGTACTCCAGAGAATTAGAAAACCTAAAAGAAATGGATAAATTTTGGAATACAACCAAGCCACAAAAATTAAATGAGGAAGTTGATAACCTAGAAAGACCTGTAACTAATGAGGTGATTGAATAAGGAATATAAAGAATCTCAACTAAGAACAATTCAGGACTAGATGAATTTACCAAAGAAGTGTACCAAACATTCAAAGAAGATTTATGATCTTAAAAAAACTACTCAAAAAGAAAAGAAATGAAACACAAGGATCACCCTTAAGCCCCTCTCTAAGTACAGTACCTCAATAACACCCAAATCAGTAAAGAAAACAATACAAAGAACCAACAATCCAATACCTGGTTCTTTGAGAAAAATCATGAAAATAGACAAACCCTTAGCCAAACTAAGTTAAAGGCAAGGGATGATATACAAGCACAAGATCTTAAAAATAAATTAAAAAAAAATAATAAAAGGGGGTGACATAGCAACAGACAGTGAAGAAATCCAAAGAATTATTAGGTCTTATTACAGAAACCTGTACTCCACAAATTGAAGAATCTAAATAAAACGGACAGATTCTTAGATAGATAACACTTACCAAAGCTAAATAAAAATCAAGTATTTAAACTGTATTATAACCCTTACTGATAGAGCAGTCATTAAAAATTTCCCAATCTAGAAGCAGAGAGACACAAATGATATATATTCATTTATAAGTATATATTAGGCACATAATATGGAATAAATAGTAAAATCTATAGCGCTAAAGAAGCCAAACAACAAGGATAACCTAGGGAAGATTCTTAATCCTCATTCAGAAGGGTAAACAGAATAGACATAGAAAGTAGGAGAAGACGAGGAACAGGACAGGAGCCTTTCACAGAGGACCTCTGAGATATTCTACTCACCAAGGTATGGAAGGAGATACTGAGACTCATAGCCAAACTTTGGTTCGAGTGTCAGAATCTTTATGGAACTAGAGGAAGATAGAAAGATCTGGAGGGGACAGAAGCTTCCACATGGAGAACAACAGAGCCAAAATACCTGGGCCCAGGGGGTTCTGCAGAGACCAATACTCCCACTAAGGACCATGCATGGAGAGCACCTAGACTCCCTGTTCAAAGGAAGTCAGCTCTGCTACCACCTCCCCATGGGGGCGGGGCGGTGACAACCTTTCCAGCCACAGAGGAAAATGATGCAGTCAGCCTTGATGAGACCTGATAAGCTAGGGCCAGATTGAAAGGGAAGAAGTCCTCCCCTATGAGGGGACTAGAGAAAGGGCATAGGTGGAGAAGAGGAGGGTCAGCGGGACTGGGAGGAGATGAGGAAATGGGCTACAGCAGGAATACGAAGTGAATAAATTGCAATAAATAAATATATAAATAAAATTTAAATTAAAAAAAATTCCCAACCAAAAAAAGTCCAGGGCCAGATGGGTTTAGTTTAGAATTCTACCAGACTTTCAAAGAAGAGCTAACACCAATACTCCTCAAACTATGATACAAAATAAAAATAGTAGGAACATTGCCAAACTCATTCTATAAAGCCACAGTCAAGGTTGCCAAATACAAATAAGCCAAACATTTTGAATGTAACTTTTACATATGACTTTTCTGCTTATTTCATAACTACTCTTATTTAATGTTGTTTATTGTAAATAAATAAAGTCTATATGCAAAAACAAAACAATAAAAACAAACAAAACCCTTCTATTTGTAACAAGGAGAGACCATAACAGAAAACCACAACTAATCAAAATGTTGGCTTGTGGTGCTCAGTCCTAATAGATACCTCTAAAATAAAACTCCCAAACCTAAAGATCAGAGATTACTGAAGAAGAAGAGTCAAAAGATTGGAAGGAGTCAAAAGTTCAGGGAGGTTGCTGGGAAATTACATCTTTTAGAAATGTCAGAAACTACACTCATAAAATCACACCAATATGGCTGACTGCTTAAATACAGACAGAACAAAGAGAGCAATACAGATGTTAAAGTGATCAGGGAAAGCCCATGAGGCCTCATTCCTCCACAAAGAACTACAGGCAATTTAGGAATTCTGATAGTGGAAAAAAAAAATAGTCAAATAGTCTTTCCCAGGGAAGAGCACACCGCTCGGTATTCCAATACCAACTGGTCAGTCCTAAAATTACACATAAAAGAAGTAACATTATAGAGACCAAGCAGGTTTTACTAATGTTTTTAAGAATATACGCATTTTACATGTGTATGCACACATGCATATAACAACAATTAATGAAAAGGAGGCCATTAATTTGAAAGAAAGTGAATAGGGATGTATGAAAGGATTTGAAGAGAGGAAATGGAAGGGGAACATGTATTCTATTATGCATTATGATGTATAATTTATAAATATTATAATAAATACAATATATTTACATGATATTTATAGTATAAATATTAGGAATATTATCATACTAAAGAAGTATACAATTATATTATATATTATAATGTATAGAATATGATAGTATAAAAATAAAATTATAAATATTAATTGTAAAAAATACTGATCAGTTCTCTTTGTGAAACTTAATAGGATTAAATTAAGAGATTTCAAAAAGATTAAATTTAAATTATAAAGATACATTAGTGTGAAACTAAGTCATAATAATACTCCTTATTTGGGGAAATAGACAAGATATACTATTGTATATACAATATATGCAATATATAGTATAGAACATACTAAGTTTTTCTTTAAATTAATTTGAATTATTTGGGGTTGCTTGCTAATTTGTTTGTTTGTTCACTGTCATTGTTGAATCATGTTTTTTTGAAACAGAGTGTTATGTAGCCCAGGGTAGCCTTCAGCCAATGCTGTAGTTGAGGATGACGTCAAAGTCCTTACCGTCTTAGCTGATGGGATTACAGGTGTGTCCACAAACACTGATTCCAGAGCATGGGATCAGCAATGATGCTTTGCATGTATTTGCTTCATAGTAAAAAAACAAATCATGAACAACAACAACAAAACCTGACCCAGTCGTTTGAATTAACACAAACACGTCTGAGTGTAATTCACATTTCTGGTTTCCCTCCCAGCCTACTACTCTCCTGATATTACGATGAATGATATACTTTAGTGCAATTCAATATCATTTATTTTTTATGTATGACATAACATATATATGACATATGTAATAAGATATGGACCCTGATATGATGTCAATAATTGATAAGTGTCTAATTCAAATAATGTTAATTTCCAAAAATTCTTACAAATTGGTTCTGTTTTCATTCATTCAAGTAAGCATTCCAATTTAAACAGACTCTGGGGCTTACAGTGTGTTTGAACTGGGACTGCTGTAAGAAAACCTGAGATGCCATACATGCAATGGATGTGAAGTGTGTTCCTATATAGCCTAAGATCTGATGTACAAGAGCCATAAGTAAATAAAGGAAGTGTCCAGAAAGGGCCAATATAGTAAAAAGTCAACATCAAAATTTAGTCAAGACTACTTTTCAAGGAAATCTGTTATCGAGAATTTATAATTGCAACCACAGTGTCCTCCTGTGGCCGTAAGATAGTTCTACAAAGTAATAGTCCTTACTTCTCTAATAAGATTTTAGAGCTTTTTCTTAGACTTTTAAACCTTGCTTCCTCAGCATTTCAGCTAACCCAAATGTTTCTTTGTGGAACCAGGTTTTTAATGAGAATGCTTAAAGGAAGCTGTGTCTGCAGAGACTGATTGACTGATTAGAGCTTCAGTGCCATAGAGAGATGGGAAGGCCATGGGTCCAGAGGCTACCTAACTTGTTCTGGACTAGCTTCACCCCCAAATGGCCCTTCTTTGCACACCTCTGTGTTTGAACTAACATCCTGTAACTAATACATAAAATCTTTGACTCTATTAAGTTAATAGACCCAAGGTCTTCCACCAACTCAAAAATGTCACAATTCCATCAAACCATGCTTGAGTTTCTATAGGAAAGATTTCCCTTCCTGCTGTCTCTGATGACCCATCAATGTATTGTAAACTTACCTTGATCTATACTTTCTTTGTTGAGTAAAGCTATGAACCATAAAATTGAAATTGCTTCCATAGGAATAAGGAACTGGGGTAACCCAAATCTATGTTTCTGGGTCATAGTCACACAAAATGGCTGCAAACTACACTGTCTCTTATTTCCTTGTAGATGAGAGCTATGGCTTTTACATTGACAGTGTGGTGGTAATACCTGTCGTACTTGCATTCAAGGCTAAGAATAGGGAGATTATGAGTTCCAGAACAGTTTGGCTACAGAAGAGGAGCCAAAATTTTGGAAAAAATAATTTGAGGGTGGGGTTTAGGCAGCTGAACTAAATAGATAGGAAAGATAATCACTGATAGTATGGACGAGCTCATTCCCATTTGACCATATTGACAAGACATCTGCTTCCTTTTCCTGTGAGTCTTCTGTGGTTTATAGTTTCTGATGGGTTCTCATAGCTTTTAATTGTTTCTCACTTCAATGCATCCTTTCCCTACTATCCATTGTTGCTTAATAGAGTTCCCATATAGAAATTGACAAATGGTTTAATTGAGCCCCTGTGAAGTAAAATGAGCCAAATCATTAGTTTGAGTGTTGGTCTCTAGTGGCACTAATCCCAGTCTTAAAATAAAACCAATATCAATGCCTGAATATAGTTTCTTTACTTACGGTATCTCAAAAACTATATGTGCATTTATTCAACCTTTTTTTTTACTACCTAAAATGTTCTCATCATTTGAGATGCTTCATTCAGAATGAACCAAATATTTAATCACCACCTTTTAGATATTTTTTCCCCACCACCTTTTAGATTGTGGGTGATAAACAAATGAAATTATGTTTGGAAATGGTCAACACTATGTAGAAAATCTATTGGAATTTGGTCATCTCATAATGGCTTTGTTTTCCATGATGATCTATCCTCCTATTTTCAACTGATATTGTATTATGTAATAAAATAATGTATAAAGCAGACATTTCAAAATTTTCAATCTTAATTGTGTTCTTAATTTAAAAATGTATGCAATGGCTGTTTTTGCCTGCCTGTATATGTGTGCACCACATGTTTTTCTGCTCCTCTTAGAAGCCAGAAGATGGTGTTAAATCACTGGAACTGGAATTCTAGATGGTTCTGAGCCACCATGAAGATGTGAACTTGGATCCTCTGAAACAACAACTGATGCTCTTAAACACTGTAAGGGTCTCTTCAGGTACAATCTTAATTATTTTAAGGCAAGTTATAAGTTTGGAGAAAGCAATAAAATGAAATTATTCAAAACACAAGGAGACTTGTATCAAACATTGTGATATACAACTGTAATCCTAAAACTCAGGTGAAGCATTGTGATATACATCTGTAATCCTAGCACAGTGGAGGGTCAATGACATCATTTGTAGATGTGTCAGGGCACTTAAGTCATACCCAACCTTGTTACAATGGAAAAATAAGTTTTAGAAATAACTTGTATTTCTTTCATATTTATTTTGGGGAAGTGAAAATATAGAAGACATGTAATTTTACAACCTGCAAATCACTTTAATAAGAAATATAAATGATAGTAATAGTTATCTAAATCCAAAAACTTGGTTTATATTTAAAATCTGAGGCCCATCATCTATAAAAGAGTATCTTATTCATTTTAAGATTTTTCTTTATTATATTTTTTTCTTTTATAAGTTTATTTACTTTACACCTCAAGGGTGCTCCCTTCCGCCTTTCCTCCTAGTCTCTCTTCCCTTTCCTTCTTCCTTCCCATCTCCCTTACCTCCCAGAAAAGGGGAGCCCTCCCTCCGGCATCAACCCAGCACATTGAGTCACATCAGGACTGAGCATGTCCTTATCCACTGAGGCCAGGCAAGGCAGCCCTGCCATGGAGATCCATGCCAATTGTATGTACTATCATTTTCTACTAATTTCTAATCAGATTCTAAACTAAAATTTAGCTCTTCTACTTTAAAATTGATCACTATTCAAAAATATCAGAAATTCAAATACTAAGGATACAGGTCTTTAATGAAGAAACTTAGTCTGCTATGTTCATAAAGTTGTTTTCCCTGTTGTCGGGGAACTCACTATACATCAAAGCAGAATTGATTGTTTAGCAGAGCCCAACATAGTGAAACAAATACCATACTCACAGCCAATAAAATGATGACAACCATTCAGTGTCTTAGCCATCCTGTTCCCTTGGACAGAATGGTGCGGTTGCCACTAAAAGATTGCGGAAAGTTTGTATTCTGATCTAATCTGCAACCATTTTTCTAGCTGGATAAATATGTCCTAAGTATCTACACACACTTGGGTGATATTCCCATGGAAACTCTGCTCCAACTACAATTGTTGGAGCAACTGTTTCTTGTTTCCAGTGAAATATATAGATTCTTAATCCCATCAAAAGTAATAAAAACACAAGCCTAGTGCGATATTTAGTTTGAGATTCTATACATAATTGACAAAGTTTAGAATTTCCATTACACAATAGGACCCTGTCTCCTGGATTTTTCATACATAAAGTAGAAATTGCTCCTTGACATGGTTATTGTGAGAAATAAAGACACATTTTTTTTAAAAAAATCCCTGACAATGAATTTATCCTTTTGTAACTTTTACTGTTAACATGGGACTTTTCCATTTCAGTTATGTAGAAGGCTTACAAGAGAGAAAAAATATTTTAAATGTTTATCACAGTTAGGACAATAAATAGTGAACATATTCAGCACCTAATTAAAAGACAACCAAACAAAAACTTCCAAAGACCACAGCTAAAATAATAGAACAGCCAGAGCAGCAGAGGAGAGGAGAGTCTTCCCATTCACAAGGATTTTGAGTAATTCCAGAAAAAACAAATGTGAAATATTTTATCATCAACCTTTTTACTCATGTGAACACAAACACCATTTTGAGAGAAATCTAAACACTTTTAGACATCTCAAAATTGTGTGATTGTACCACACAATAAATGAAGATTGGCTCTCCTACGTGCAGGAATTGTACAAAGCTGGTTGCCAGCGCCTGAGCTGGTGGAATCACTCACAGTGAATCTGGAGGCTGCTAAGCAGCAACCCGGTGAGAGCAAGCAAGAGGCCCAAAGCCCGGGGCTCTGCTCTCTCAGCAGTCACAGCCCAAAGTCTCCAGCAGCTGGTGGTGTTTCTGGGTACAGGCTGGTGTGAATGTAAAGCGACAGCAGTGTGTTTCCTGTCACATTTGAATGAACAGCTACGTGACAGGGAGACTTTTCCTGTCAACACAATAACAGTGTCTGTGTGAGAGCCCAACTTATGTGTTATTTTCCCCTGGAGGGAAATTGTTATTTAATAAGTGAAGACTTCATTCAACTTCTATTTACACATCAGCCATTGACAGGCACTGAGATCACCTGGCACTTGACGAAAGAGACATATTCTTGCTCTCATGATGCTTTCATTCCCTAGGAGGACTCAGGAAGAAAGGCAGGAAGAAATAAGATTATTTCAAGGAGTGCTGTGCGCTGGGGAGAGAGAAAGATGAAAGGACCCGGAGACAAACAATACTGTGGAATACGGAGCAGGAGCAGCCAGGTTCCTAAGGAGGCAAGGAAGCTGAGATGACACTGAAGGACGACACCAGGCCCCTTGTAGGCAAGGAGGACGGGTGTATCCCAAATGTTTATGGTGATGAACCTGAGGTTAACAGAAGCTCGTGTTCAGAAAGACCACCCTGCTGCTTTAGCCTGTGTAAAGTGCTGTGTGCAAAACAAAATAAACAAGACCTGGAATGACTGGGGTCCAAAATGGTCAGTGGCTGCCATCAATTCTAAGGAGTACTTCTGACTAAGAAAGCAAAGATGTGTATGGTTTGGGATTACTGTTAGTTCTTAGTTCTTTGTTACTTTTTCTTTAGGAACATTCCTTATTCCAAGAGCCAAATTTCATGAATGAAACACCAAGATTCTTCCTAGTTTAAAGTTTTACTTGTACTCTACTTGATTCTACTTCAAGCCTCTCAGAAACTGAAAATTGCTCCCAGTAGATGTGAAGAAGTGTTGGCAAGTAAACCCAGCTTGACTTTATTTTCTTTGTACTTCTACTTTGAGCAAGCCATGACAGGCCTGTTAAACTTGCCATTAGATGCAAAGACCTTTTCTAAGCTCTTCGTACATTTATGTTTATGACTAACTTCAAAGTGCCCTATGATTCATCTGCTATTTCCCATGTGTCTATTTTAGACTTGAAACAAGAAAAAACATTTCTAAAATATGGTGTGTTGTAGCAGTGTCTTTTGCAAATGACATGTGTCACCTAGGCCCTTGTGCCACAAAGGAAAATCCCATACCCCCTTCTTGTAAAAATCCTGTAGCCATCTTCAGAGGGATGAAGATTATTTTTTTATTAAAAGTCACATAATATATCCTGATAATAGTTTCCCATCCCACTACTCTTCCAGATTTCTCATATGTCCCCTCTTACCTAGATCCACTCAGTTTCTGTCTTTGACAGCAGACCATGGATATCAACATGGCCTCCATGGTCTGTGTTGCCACTGAAAACCATGTAGAAGTATATGATTCTTGCTGTTGCCAGCTCTTATGAAAGCTTCTTTTTTCAGCAGTATCGATGTCTATAGACACATACTTGAGAATGAGACACACTGAACGCTTCTTTGACAACCTCTTCTCACCCCCAGCAAAATAGAGAAACAGTTAAGGGGGCAAACTATTAAATAGTTATTAAAACTGTGATAACCTATGAGAGCATAGGTTCCTGAGAGGATATAGGGGAGACTTTAACTGAGACTCCTAGTAGCATGGATTATGGAGACAAAAGAGGCCACCCTGTAACTAGACAAGACTCCTAGTGGAGGAAGGGGAACACCAACCCACCCACAAAAAAATCTGACTCAGAATTTACCCTGCCTACAAGATGTGCAAGGAAAAATACATAGAGCAGAGATTGAGGGAAGGTCCAACCAATGCCTGGCCCAACCTGAGACCCACCCCATGGGAGAGAGCCAGCCCGTGTCATGATTAACAATACTCTGTTATGCTTGCAGACAGGTGCCTCGCATAACTGTCCTCCGAGAGGATCCACCCAGCAGCGGATCAAAACAGGTGCTGAGACTCACAGCCGAACATTGGGCAGAGCACAGGAAGCCTTGTGGAAGAGTGGGGAAAGAATAGAAGAACAGGAGGGGACAGGAGCTCCACAAGAAGACCAACAGAGCCAACTTACCAGGGCCCAGGGGGCTGGCAGAGACTAAAGCACCAAGGAGCATTCATGGGACTGTTCCTAGATGGCCTATACAGATGTGGCCAATGAGCAGCTTGGTCTTCATATAGTTTTCCTAATAAGGGGAGAGGGGGCTGTGTCTGACATAGATTCTGAGGGCCTGATTTTTGATCCCTTTTCTCTGGAGGGGCTGCCTTCCCAGGCCTCATAGGAAGAGGATGTGCTCAGGCCTGATGAGACTTGATATGCTAGCGTGGGTTGTTGAAAGGAACAGGCTAGCTTTACAGGTTGCTTTATAAATTCTGTACCCCATGTTAAAGTAAATTCTCCTAGCACTTTTGCAGAAAGCAGAAAGAAGAGCTGGTGAATTGAAACATGACCCCACTCCTTTGCAAAGGAATGTGAAAGGTCTCCTCCCAGCGGTGGAAGAGTGTCCAGATCTGCAGTAGAGAAAACGTTGCCTAGCAACCGGTCCAGACGTCACAGCTCCCCCACCCACATTGGGCAGGATCAGATGGACTTGGCTTTTAAAATGAACCAATCATTTAAAAACTCAACTGCCAAATCCAGTGTTGCCAAGCTTGCAACCTCTGAGATTCCCGTGCTTCTTCCTTTAAAACCTTCAGCCTTTGGTCTTTCCTGGCTGTTCCTCGCCAGTTTTGTGGGGGGCAGCCACATAGCCATGGCTCAAATAAAACTTCCTCTTGCTATTGCAACAATGATTGGTCTCCTAAGTTCTCTTCACCCACTCAGGAAGTTAAGGTCCTCCCCATTGGGCCTAACATGGATATTGGGGCTTTCATCTTCTAAGGAGTAGAAGAGGGGGGGATAAGAGGAACAGGGAGGGAGGGTGGGGCAGGGAGGAGAGAAGGGAGGGACTGTGATTGGGATGAAAAGTGAATGAATGAATGAATGAATGAATGAATGAATGAATGAATGAATGAATGAATGAATGAATAAACAAACAAACACATTTTAAAATCTGTGAAAAAGCTGCTGACGGGGGCGGAGGGGGGGAGGTTTGGAGAAGTGGAAAAAGTCTCAGTTTTAATTATGAGCCTGGCCACTGGGAATTTGACCATGCTTCAGTGAGTAAATGGGCAACATGAATTGGACTGGGTGTTTTGTTTTGTGCTTCTGTTTGGGGTAGGAGTTGGGCAGAAGGGTGGGAGTGTGGACCTAGGAGAATGTGAAGTGAGTATGATCAGGATGCACTGCACAAAAATTCCCAAACAGTTAATAAAAATATTATGTTGCAGAACCTTAAGGAAATAGTAATAAAAATTAAATATAATATGATAAATCAAAGAAATAACACATTGGAATTGTATAAAACAAACAGGAAGAACAAGTACAAGAAACAGACCCACTCCTTTCTATATTGAGGATTCCCATGAAAAAACTGAACTGGAAAACATGGTGAATATGCAACGGAACCGGTCTGCTGTGCAGGCCCTGTGCTTGCTGCCCTGAGAGCCTGTGTGTGCACTGAGCATGGTCATTTAGATCAGTGGTTGTTACTGTTACTAACACTGCAACCCTTTAACATGGTTCCTCATGTTGTGATGAGCTCCAATCTTTGCATCATTTTCATTGCTATTTCATAACTATAATTTTGCTACTGTTTTGAATCGTGATATAAATATCTGATATATGACCTCTAAAGAGGTTGAGACCCACTGGTTTAAAGGGTGTTGCCTTTATGTGTGTCCTCCATCTGCTCTTCCCTTACTCTCTTTCTGCCTCCTCTTCTGCAGCCCTGGGGAAGGGATTTGCTGGAGACATCCCCTTTAGGCCTGAATGGTCCATGGTCTCTGCACATTGTCTGTCTGGTTCTCTGTATTTGTCCCCATCAGCTGGCAGAAAAAGCTTCTCAGATTATGAATGAGCAAGGCACTGATCTATGAGTATAGGAGAATGTCAATAGAACTCATTTTATTGCAAATATTAATTTTTTTAAAAGTAGTTTCAGCATAGGCCTCTGTACTATCGTTCTTGGTCGCCCAAGCAGTGACTTCCAAGGATTCCATCTCATGGAGTGGGTCCTAAGTCAAATGAGTTATTGGTTGGTAACTCCCACATACATTGCTTCACCATTGCACTAGTACATCTGGCAGACAGGACAGCATAACTTTGTTGCTGGGTTGATGTTTATATTTCTCTTTTGATAATGAGAAGAGTACCTTCTGTACCAAAGACACTGCAGCAATGTGGTTCTGTAGTCAGTCTGTGGAGAGCAACCTGTAGTCCTGGAAATAGCCTGGTTGTTTGGGCACTACCATTGGATTTCCTTGGCTAACAACTCAATTAGATGTAACCCATTCCCAGTACTAGAAACTTCACTTGGTAACAAGAGATGGCCAGTTGGGCCTTTCTCTCCTCCATTAGTTGGTGATTTCATTTAAATGACCTTCGTATATGTCTATGAAGTTGCTATTTATTTGGTTTCCATACATCCCTCAAATGGCTCTTAATTTTAATTCTCTCTCCCTACATTGTTATCTCAACCCCTCTTTTCTATACTTTTCCATATAATTTTTCCATTTTAGTCCATCTACAATTCATAATTGCCTATACTATTTCCTTTCCTAGGGAGATGTATCTGATAACCAAATTCCTTGCTCTATACCTACCCTCTGTGTCTCTACAGATTGTAGCTTGGTTATCATTGAATTAACAGATAATATTCACATACCATATTTGTCTTTCTAGATCTGAGATTACTCACTTAGGAAGATTTGTTTCCGTTCATTTACCTGCCAATTTCATGATTTCATTTATTTTTCTTAATGACTGAATAATACTCGGTTGAGTAAATGTGCCACTTAAAAAAAAAAAAAGCTATTCTTCTGTTGAGAGACAGCTAGGTTGTTTCCAATCTCTGGATATTATGGATAGAGCAATGATGAACATGGTTGAACAAGACTGAAGCATTTGTTTGGATATATGCCCAAGAGTGGTATAGCTGGATCATGAGGCAAACTGGTTCATATCTTCCTGAGGAACTGCCACACTGATCTCCAAACTGGCTGCACAAGTTTACACTTCCACCAACAATGGATGAGTGTCCTCCTTACTCCATATCCTCACCATCATGAGCTGTCACTTGTTTTATTTATCCTGGCCATTCTCACAGGTGTAATATGAAATCTCAAAGCAGTTTTGACTTGCATCTCACTGATGGCTAAGGATGTTGGATATTTCCTTTAGAGTATCTCAAACATTTGAATTTTCTCTTTTGAGAATTCTCTGTTTAGATCTATACCCCATGTTTAATTGAAGTTTTTGTTTTTTTGATTTCTAGTTTCTAGTACTTTATTTCTAGTATTTTTATTTCTTCATATATTTTTGAACCCTTTATTGGACACGTATTTGGTAAAAATCTTTTCCCATTTTGTAGGCTGTTACTTGTCAGAATGATAAGATTCTTTGCTATACAGAAACTTTTCACTTTCATGAGGTCTTGTTTATTAACTCTTGGTCTTAGTGCCTGTGTTAACAGGGTTCTATCCAGAAGTTTTTGTTTGTTTGTTTCTGTGTTAATAGGTTTAAATCTATTCCCACATTTCCTTCATGTGCAGTGCTCCTGATTTAAGTTGAGGTTTTTATGCATCTGTGCTTCCATTTGAGCAGGATGATAGGTATGTATTTGCATTCTTCTACTTGCAGAAATCCAGTTGGACCAGAACTAATTTTTGAAGAAGCTGTGCTTTGTGTGTGTGTGTATGTTTCCAGTGTGTGTTTCTGGCTTATTTACCAAAAACCAGGTGTCCATAAGTATGTGAATATATGTCTGGATCTTTAATTCAAAACATGTCTATTCTTGTGCCAACATCATACTGTTTTTATTAAATGGTGATAACTCCTGTCATTATTTTTATTATTCAGAGTTGTTTTACTATCCTGAGTTTCTATTTTCTACATGAAAGCTGAAAAATATTCTTTCAATAAATGTGAAGAATTGTGTTGGAATTTTCATGGGTGGCAGCATTGACTCTGTCAGTAGGATGGCCATTTTTTAGTATATTAATCCTACTGATACATGAGCATGGAAGATCTTTCATTCCTATGATATCTCCTTCAATTTCACTCTTCATTGTCTTAAACTTCTTATGTAAGTCTTTCAGTTGAAGCACTAGACTGAGTAAATAAGATGTGACAACCTTGACTTGTTCCTGATTTTTGTGGCATTCCTTTGAATTTCTTCCCATTGACGTTGACTGAAGACTGTAAACTGCTTCAGTAAATATTATGTTCAGATACCCCTTTTATTTTTAATATCTTTAGGGATTTTATCATGAAGAAGTATTAAAATCTGTCAAAGGCTTTCTGAAGCTAATGAGATGATGGTGTGTTTTTTGCATTTCAGTCTGTTTATATGGTGGATTATTCTCATCCAGTCACAATTCTTGAACCATCCTGCATCTCTGGGATGAGGACAGCTTGTTTGTGGTGGACTTGGTGTGTTTTTGTATTCAGTTTGCAAGTATTTCACTGAGAATTTTTGCTTCTGTGGTCGCATGGAGATTGGCCTGTAATTATCTTTTTGTTGGAATTTTATGTTGTCTAGGTAAGATGGTAATTGTCATCTTAGAAAATGAATTGGGTAATATTTCTTCTGTTTCTATTTTGCGGAACAATTTGAGGACTATTGGCTTTTGAGACAATAAAAGGACTCCTTTAATTGTCTGAAAATATTTTTAAATGACATATGTCCCTCAACCTGGCTATCTGAGTGTTAAACAATGGAATGAGAAACCAAACAAGACAAAACAACTAAACACCACCACAACCAACAACAAAAACAAAAGAACTGACCACCACTAATGTATCTGACATCTCCAGGTATCTCAAGATGGGAGAATAGAAAGCCTAACACCTGAGCCTTATAGAACAAAATTTTCTCCCAAAATGAGTTTACAGCTTGTCAAAAAATCCTTGTAGGACAAACCAGATCACATACAGTGACTGGTGGGACCACACTTTGACTTGGGATTGCTTAAATATGCAGAACTGTCTCTGTGAACTTAAAACTTTACTTTGGGACCCTGAAATTGGAATTGACCTGGAAATGTCACTGAATCTCTATTCTTTTCAATGTGACTACACTGAATACTTTTTTCTGATTGTCACTGTTAATTCTAGAGTGTGTGTGTGTGCATTTGTGTGTGTGTGAGAGTGTGTGTGTGTGTTGGGGGTATGTGCTCATTTAGCATGATTAACTCATCTTTGCTTGATTTTGCATAGGCTGTAACCACAAATCCTGTAACAATTCACCCATTACAGCAGCTTCACTGGTACAGTTTGGCAGAGTATCTCTCCCTTCGTTCAGAGGCTGTTAGCATTGGGAGACTTTTGAGGAGCAAAAAATTCTCTCCTGTCAGCTTAATGCTTCAAAAGCATATTGAAGAGCCTTGTTTCCACAGCACATCGCTGGGCTCAGGAGACAAGCAGGTACTCTGATCAGAGAGCAGGAATTCAAGATGTCTTCTTGAAGGTACAGGTTTAAGCAGAATCCATTATTTGTAAAAAAAAAAAAAAAAAAAAGTCAACAAGTCAAGGATTGAAAATTTAAAGCATTTGGCATTGTCTTACCTTGCCACAAAACAAAATCTGTTTGCAGCTTTTTCTTTATTTTTAATTAGTAAAAACAATGGTACTTTGATTCCCAAGAGGTATTTTGTGATCTTTACTTGATATCATTTGTGTGTGCCTGCTTGTGTGTGTTTATGGGAAACAAGAAAAAGGTGTCACTTCAACCAAAGACCATTCATGGATATAACCTAGAAGCCCTCCTCAGTTGTAGCCCATGCCACCTCAGTATCCAAGTGGGTTTCTAGTAAGGGGAACAGGGACTGTCTCTTACATGAACTCAGTGGTTGGCTCTTTGACATCCCCAAACCCCATGGGGAAGCATCCTTGCCAGGCCATGGAGGAGGACAATGTAGCCAGTCCTGATGAGACCTGATAGGCTAGGGTCAGATGGAAGGAGAGGAGGACTTCCCCTATCAGTAGACTTAGGGAGGGACATGGGAGGAAGGGTGGGATTTGGAGGGAGTGAAGGAGGGAGCTACAGCTGGGATACAAAGTAAATAAACTGTAATTAATATAAAATATAGAAACTTAATTTAAAAAAAGAGATGTCTTAAGGGTTATGGGTACAAGCATGGATATAGTGCATGAATTGTGATGAGACTTCTAAAACTTAGACTTAATCATGTAGAATTGCTGATTCTATGTGAGTCCTGAAATTTCAAACTCATTAACTCAAAATAAAAGAGTCTGGAATAGTCAGACATCCACATATGCTTTCTTTGTCACCCATTTATTTCTAGATGGTCAAGGTGCCTTTACTCTGTGAAAGTCTTACAGATCCTGATCCAAGGCAAGTTACCCCATGGCCTGTGACCCAGAGAGAAGACACAACCAACTCTTCATACGCAAGTACATAATCTCGACTATTTGTAGAGGCGTTTGGGTTCTTAGTGGTGGCTATTGCCCCAGACATCATATTTGCTAAACATACATCCTACCATTGAGTTGTACCTAAGCTGAGTCAGGTTTTCCAAGGGAATTATAAAGTCAAGACAAAGACACTACATACTTTTCTTTGTTTGTTTCGTTTTGGTGTGTGTTTGTGTGCATGAATATTTCCAGCACTTTACAACATATGATTTTGAACTACACTAATGAGCAATGCATTTGTCCGTGTTTATGAAGACTTGTGACTGTGTCTGTGAAGACAGGTGACTACAGGTTTTTAGGAATTCATTGTGGGATAGTGGCACATGCTGCTTCTCTTCAGCTGGTTCATACTGATGGTAAGATTAATTGTATATGTCTTGGTGATTCTGTTCCCTAAAGAACTTAAAAGTGAAAAACAATCAATAATTATAAACAGTTTAAAATTTCTTGAAATATATTTTCTTTATAAGAAATTACAATAATTCTCCATTTATATTAAAGAACAATTGCCTTAACACTTTTGATCATACTAATATTTATTATCATTACTTTTTATGATAAAATTAATTTGTTTTTCAACAAGTAGCAAAATAAAAACCAACAAAAACAAACAAACAAGTAAATAAACAAGATTTCATGCATGCTGGTAATTTCCTTACCATTGTTATATTGGTAGGCCCCATAGTGCTTTGATCATATTGTTTCTTAATACATTTCAATTTCATATCCATACATAATGAAATGGCAGTGGATACAATAATAAAATTTCTATGCCATGAAAAGGGGATGTGTGAACCAAAATGAAGGAAAATGGTTTGAATATGATGGAAATGTAATGGCTGAAGTATTAAGGTAAGTAATTTCGAGAGGGGATAAGAGAGCATATGAGGTCTTCCTGCACCTCAGAAAGGGCAGAAGAAGAAGGAAGAGAAAAGTGGAAAACAAAGGGGCCTGACCCCAGGAGAGAGGTAAGGTCAGTGCCCTGCTGGGGAAAGTACCTCTCCTGGTGGAGGGTAATTAGGAAGAGTAGCCCAGAGTGCTGGAGAACGCATAGCTGTCAAGAGAAACAAAGCCTGAGAAAAGACACGTGAGTTATCTACTCTTTGTAAAACACCCAGCTGCCATTCAAATCACCCAGTCTTCTCCTGATAAGCCGAAGTTAATGACTGCACCTATCATCTCCAATATAACACAGAAATTGCTGGTTCCCATTTAATACAGTTAAGAAACTGACATTTATCACTCCATTCACCAGAGTGAAGAATTTACTAAGATGAAATATCCTGACATTGGAAAGACTGAGAAAAATAAGAATATTGGCTGTGAAAGTTCGAAATGTGACATTTATTCAGAAAGTTGTCATAACATGGTATAGGTACCCACGTTTTTAAAAATGCAGTTTTGAGAAAGCTCCCCTGAATAAGGACGTCTCCTACTACAGCTTCAATTGTGAGATGCGATTTCTATTTGAGGAAAGGATGTGGTTATTTGCCCCAGGTAAAATAATGAACAGGATCTTTCTTCTTAGCCTTGCTGAGCTGTGCACATACCTGCCTCTCCATACAAAAGCACATAAAACCTCTTTTATTCACAAGCCATTGTCTCATTTTAAAGTCTATGTATGCACATCAGACTTCTGGAAAACAGTGCACAGCCTGAAGAATAAGATATAGCATCTTAATCATACACAGATTTTTAATTTTTATCCACAAAATCTAATGTACTTTATTTCCATCATGTGATGTTAGTCTTTGTAGCTCCTTTGACTGTGGCAGCTTTCTTGCTCCTTCTCTCTGGTTGAATGTTATGTTCTCCAGTGGGTCTTGCCTTCTATTCATTTCTGAATATTTCCAAGATATACTTTGAACTTCATTTAGTTCCTCACTGTCCTAGATTGCTTCTCTATTGCTATGAACAAACACCCATCAAAACTAAATTAGAGGACGAGGAAAAGCTTTATTTCACCTTACATGTCCTAGGTCATACTCCATCAGCAAGGAAAGCCTGGGCAGGAACTAAGGTAGAAATGTGAAAGCAGGAACTGAAAAGAGCCCAGCAGGAGCATTATTTACTGCTGTGCTTTCTCTGCTGTGCTCAGCTACATTCCTTACACAGCCAGGACAAGGAGTGGCACAGTCCAGAGCAATTCCTCCTCCACCAATTAGCAATTAATACAATTGTGCTTACACTGCCATGCCCACAGACCAATCTGATAGAAGCAATGCCTTGTTTGAGTTTCTTTTTTCCCCAAGTATGCCTGGGTTTGTGTCAAATTGATAAAAATCTAGCCAATACACTCAGACTGTCTCTAACATGCCCGTTTGTATCTATCTCTATGTTATCTCCCTTACCCATCCCCTTTGGCAATTTTATTTACTCCAAGGATTTAACTCCATGATATCTGTCATATTTTATGAAGACCTATAGGAAGAGATGGCCAAAGACTCAGGGACTTGCCCTGAAGGGCGCCTGCTTTCTTCTGTACTGCTTCTACATTCAGTAGTCAGTTTCCTGTACTGATACTTCCTAAACTTATTTTTATCCACTTCCCAAAGATAAACAAAATCAAAAGAAGACATTGTCATTGTGGGTGCATGAGAAGTTTGACAGAGGATTTGTTAGAACGAATGGAAAATTAAATAACTTTTAAGATAGATTTATACGAAGGAATCATTTTCTGTGATTCTGAATGAGAATGACTCATATTTGAAAGCGTGGTCCCCACGCTTTCAGGGGGCAAGTTTTATAAAGATTAGCAGGAGTAGCCTTGTTTGAGGAGGCATGTCTCTGGACGTGCATTTTTAGGTTTCAAAAGCCCATGCTATCCCCACTTAGCTCTCTCTCTCTCTGTCTCTGTCTGTCTGACTGTCTCTGCCTGGCTGGCTGTCTGTCTCTCTCTGCCTCCCCGCTGTAGATCAGATGTAAGCTGTCAGCTACTGCTTCAGCCCATGTCTGCCTTCCTGATGCCATGCTTCCTGCCATGATAATCAAGGACTCTAAACCTCTGGAATGTTGAGCCCCGTTGAACACTTTCCTTGTAAGTTCCCTTGGTCATGGTGTTTTGTTTTGTTCTGTTTTGTTCACAGCAATGGAGAACTCAGACAACATCACTGAGAAATTTTCATGTATCTGTGTTAGAACAATTTAGAAATTCAAAAGGTCTGCCCACTCCTGAATGGCTTGATCTTAAAAGCCTGACTCGGTGTCCCAGGGTTGAAATGACAGACTCAGAAGAGACATAGGATACAGATCCAGAAAGGATGAGATCAGGGGTTTTGCTTGCTCTGAAGGGAGGCACCTACTACAAATGCCAGAAACTCCGCTCATTTGTTGCCTACAGCACAGGGAAGAGGAGTTAGCTAGTCCTACTGGAAGGTCTTTGTGAGTGAGAAGAGTGAGGCTGTAAACATCTGAAGGCAGGATGGGACAGGCCATGCTTTCTGCACTGTCAACATTTGTACCCAGACTAAGGCAAGGCTTTGCCATTCCTAGAGGTCCTTGCCATGACTGTGCTCATGTCAACAACATATATTCACGTGGGACTTGTGTTCCCCACAGAACTAGTGACTAGGATTACAGAATTCTTTTCTGTTTTCAGCAACAGAGCAGTAATTAAAACATCCATCCTAGTCAGCATACTAATCAGAGACCCATGAGACATCGTGCTATATGGTTATCAATATAACTGTGTTAGATCTTCCATGTTAGTTCTGTCCCTATCACCAGAAGCACACTTTACACTGCTTTCTTGTTACTTGGAATTGAGATGGTCTTGGGCTCTAATAACTAACCTCTGGCTTCCTAGTGAGGTAAGAAGGAACCAGAATCAATGGCCAAAAATGAAAAGAAATCTTCTATGATGGCTTAGTTTGAGGCAATATTCCTACCTTGTACCATTCATCTTATCTCGGTTTTTCCAGAATGATGACATATGCATGTCAGGGCTCATAGAGTACCAGAGCAAGCAGATAAAATGAGCATATATTAAAGAAAAGATTCATTAGCTTGGCTAACACAGGAGGCTGAGGTAGTCTAGCCTCAGCTGTACCACATCGGAGAGTTGGAGGTCACAGCAGTTGTTAGTCCGTGAAGCTGTGTGTCTCAATACAATTGACATGCCCAATACATGACTACCCACATGTGAAAAGCTGAGACCCCATCAGTTGCTTAGATCATGAAGTTAGCATTTCGAACCTGACATGGAAAGCCTGGAGGATTGGTAGTGAGCCACTGGTTCTGTGTTTATGCAAGAAAACAACAACAACAAAATAAGAGAAGCTGATTCTAATATCACTGACAGCAAAAACAAAAACAGCATTAAGCTAAAATCTACTCAGCAGCAGAAGGAAGGCCAACATAGCAAAGAGCAAATAATTTCTCTTCCTCCATGCCTTCTTTCATCTGGGCCTAAGGTCAGAAGGTCCTGCAGACAATTAAGGTGGACCAGTTACAACAATCAAGGTATTCCTCCATGTATTTACCCTAGGTCATCCTGGTGGAAACAACTCCACTGTTGAGTTAGGGATCCCTTCTCCAAGTTACATCAACTTGACCTTTAAAACCAACCATCAAGTTGTATATTCTAATTCCATCTCAAATGCTACCAGGTATGTGTCAAAAATAATCTCTAGTTCTTCCCTTCCTTTGGAGCTCCAGAGCTGATAACAGTTCATGGTTCAGCTCTACCACATTGGAGTAAATGACACACACAGGTTTCAGTTCTCCATTAATTTTTCTCCCAGATTTTGCCAATCTCCACCTATCTCATGTTCTATTTATTCAAACAACAATTTAAACTGTTGTGGAATATCACCATTTTATTTGAATTATCATTTAATAGGATAATTAATTTCTGGTTCATATATATTTTAGATATGTACAAAATCTCATGACACTCATCACCTTTCTGTTTCTCAAACTTTCAATACATTCAATAATCTTCGCAAAACTTCAGCTTCTTATTGCTCTTGAGTTCATGTATCCAGTGTGACAGGATCATGCTCAGTTAGAGCCAAATTTATATAACATTTCTGTTCCACAGAAATTGCTTGTCTCCGGATTTCCATAACCTAAAGAGACATAAAGAAGATAAATAAAACCCAGGTGCATTAAGAGATGAATTTGAAAATAATTATGTATCCTTTTTTGATTCATCACAGAGCAGAGTTCTCTCATTTGTAATATAGTTGTGGCACTATTGGAAAAATAAATGTTAAGTTGCTATTGTGGTACTTGACACGTATTAAGTGATGATACCATGAAGAAAATATTGAGGTCAAACCTATTTTTAATCTGGATATGATCAATCAGCGCTTCAATTAAACTGACCCACCAGTGATCTCAACAGTCCTTTCTTTTAGCTGGCCCACTGTTCTCTTGAGACCTCATTTTGTCATATAAACTTCAGATGTCTTTTCTTCAATTCTTCTGATTCTTTTAAATTTATCATCTTTTCTCATTGTCTTCAAGAATATAAGTTACATCTCTGTGTTTATAATACAAAAATATAATATTAAGAGTAACAGCTAATATTAACCGAAAAATTACAACACAAGAAATCATTCTAAGAACTTTCAAACAGCAACACACGCTGCTTTCTTGGGATACTCATAACTGAAGCTTATCTTTGCAGCATTGGCAAAACAGTGCATCTGTATCATTGCTCCGAGCATTTTGGAGTTTCACCAATGCATTTATGTACACATATTGAAATACCCACTCACATGCTCATGGGGTGTGAGTACGCGCGCGCGCGCGCACACACACACACACACATACACATACATGTTCTTTTCTGTCCCATTACCACAGTGCCCTTACCGAGGCTGGTATACTTCTTTCCCTGTAAGAATCACCTTCTGCTTAATGTCTCATCCAATCCATTGCTCTCTCTTTCCCTTCCTCCTCTTTTTTAAAGATTTATTCTTCCCTTATCACAATATTTTTTCTAATTTTACAACATACATATAAATTTGCATACACACACAACACACACAAATAAAACATATCAGTAAAAATTCCAGTAAGGTTACAAACGATCTTCAGGTAGAAATTATTTGTGTTTCTGTCCTCATTTACGTATATATATTTTTTCTTTTATGTTGCTGGTACAAGGAAGACTTTGAACACAGTACTGAATAAGTACTGAAAAAGAGTAGAGCGTGTGAGTACCATTGTGACAGCAAAAATTTTAGAGGAAATAGTTTTAGTTTTTTTCCAAATTAATATAATTTTGGTGATAGTTTTGCTATACATAACCTTTATTATCTAAAAATATTTCCTCCAATTACTATTTCTTTAATAATTTTATCATGAAAAGATGTTGAACATTGTCAAATGACTTTTCTACATCCAGGAAGAGTATCACTTGATGTTTGTCTTAAATCTATCGACATCTGAGAATATGCTTATTATTTTACATATTGCATTCTTGACTGAAACCAACTTGATTGTGATGAATGACCTTAATATTTCTTAATAATGAATGACAACTATTTTACTGATTTTTTTACCTCTACATTTATCAATGAAACTGATTCATCCTTTTCTTTCTTTTTAAAAATTTGTAGTTGTCCTTTTCTGCTGTGTTCTTATTTGGTTTTGGCATTAGAGTAATCCTGGAGACATAAAATGTTTGGTATTGTTCCTTCCCACTCTATTTTGTGACACAGTTACAGAAATATTGGTAACAGCAATTATAGAAGTATTGTTTTGTCAAGATCATCTGTGAATTCATAAGGTCCTGGGATTGTCTGTGAAATAAGGCCCAGGCTTTTCCACCTGTGGCTCAATTCCCAAATCAAACACAGATGCATAATATAATTTACAAACACCTAGGTCACACGCTAGGCTCATATCCGGATTTACGTATCGTCCCTTTTATTCTTTTTTAATCAATTAACTAATTCACTTTACATCCTGATTGTAGCCCCTCCCTCCTCTCTTCCTGGTACCACCCTCCCTCCTACTTCCCCCATTTCTCAGAAAAGTGGAACCCCCACAACCTACGCCAGCTCATCAAGTTGGTTCAGGACTGAGCGAGTCCTCTTTCCCTGTGGTCTGGAGAGGCAACCCTGCCAGGTGGAAGTGATGAAAAAGAGGAGAGAGTGTCCATGATGGAGACAGCCCATGTCTGAGACAGCCCCTGCTCCTCTTACTAGAAAACCTACAGGGAGCCAAAACTACCTATCTGCTACATCTTAGGAGGCCTAGGCCCAGTCCATGCACGGTTCTTGGTTGGTGCTTCCATCTCTGCAAGCCCCTTTGGGCCCTGGTTAGTTGCTTCTGTTGATCTTGTCGTGGAGCATCTGTCCACTCTTGGTCCTTCTATCCTTTGCCCCATTTTTCCACAAGATTCCCTAAGCCTCGCCCACTGTGTCAGCATCTGTTTTGATTGGCTGAGGGGTGGAGTCTCTCAAAAGGCAGCTATGCTAAACTGCTGCTATGCTAGGCTCTCCTCTGCAATCATGGCAGAGTATCATTAATGGTGACAGGGGTTGGCTCTCTCCCATGAGGTGAGTCTCAGGTTGGACCAGGAATTGGTTGGTCCTTCCCTCAGTCTCTGCTCTATCTTTATTCCTGCTCATCTTTTAGACAGGGTAAATTTTGGGATGAAATTTTTTGGGTGGGTTGGTGTTCCCCTCCCTACACTAGGAGTCCTGTCTAGTTACAGGGTGGCCTCTTCAGTCTCCATGTCTCTGTCTTCTAGGAGTCTCAGCTATAGTCACCCTCATGTCCTCCCAGGAGTCTACCCTGTCTTGGGTCTCCAGCTTGTCACAGAGATGCCCCGCCTATGTTTTCTCTTCTCTCTGCAGGCCCTCTGTCTTCCCTCACCCCTCCCCAGGTCTGATCACCACCATCATTTCTTCCGTTGTTCCCTCTCCTACCTTTTCCCCTCTCTTCAACCACTTCTGTTGAAAGACCACCCCGGAGGGTATCTTCCGTCAGGGAGACCCCTCCTTAGGCAACCTGGTGGTCCCCCACTCCCGGGAGGTCACCATATTGATGCCAAACTTAGTGCGGACACCCGAGATCGGCATAGCGCACTACAGCCCAGAACTCCTGGACTCAAGAGATCCTCCTGTCTCAGTCTCCCGAGTAGCTGGGACTACAGGCGTGTGGAACCTCCAAATGAAAGACCATCCCGGAGGGTATCTTCCATCAGGGAGACCCCTCCCCAAGGATCAGCGAGACCAGTCTTTTCGGATGCAAACAGCAAGAGGTTTATTTCGATACACGGGTACCCTGGGCGACAAAGCCTTGCGGAGGACTTGCGCGCCCCCCGGTTGGGGTGACAGTTTTTTATATGGCTCAGAGCAGGAAGCAGATAACAGAAGGGAGATGCATAATTATAGGAATCTGATTGGACAGTTTAAACAAAGACATAGGGAAGGCAGATGTGAGCCGAGTCACGTCACGTACGGTTCTTATCTCGGGTGCCCAGAGTTTTTTCTTTTTTTCAGACGAGACAAGGACTTTCTGTCCCCCCTCCTAGGCCAGGCGCCCAACCACAGATATCCTGTTGTTGGACATCTGTCCTGCCTTGCTTCTGACCTTGCACTGTTCCAGTCTTGCAAAATAGTGTTGTCAGCGTTATGCTAGGGTTTTATTCTTTCACTGTTGTCTATTCCGTTTCCCCTTCTGAGTGAGATTTAAGCATCCTCCCTTGGGTTCTCCTTGTTACTTATTTTCTTTGGGTCTGTAAATTGTAGTATGTTTATTCTCTACTATATGTCTAAAATCTGCTCATAAGTGAGTACATACCATGAGTGTCTTTCTGGGTCTGAGTTACCTCACTCATGTTGATCTTTTCTAGTTCCATCTGTTTTCCTGTAAATGTCACGATTTCCTTGTTTTTAATGGCTCAGTAGTATTCCATTGTGTAAATGCTCTATCTATGCTTCAGCTGAGGGACATCTAGGTTGTTTCCAGATTCTGGATATTACAAATAAAGCTGCTATGAAAATAGTTGAGCAAATGTCCTTATTGTATAGTAGAGCTTGAATTCAGCTCATGGTTGATTGTCTCTCTTGGTTTCCTTATGTTTGTCACCTCAGCTTCTCAGCTAAGAATCCCCTGACTCACTCTCTGCACTTCTGGATGTGGTATCTTCTCATCCTTCTGTAGCTTATCAGCCAGCAGCTTTTTGTTTTTTTTTTCTTTTTCAAATCTAATAGAGTCCATCAATAAAACTGTGTACTTCAGGCTGGCCTTGAACTCATGATCCTCCTCCGGCCTCTGCCTCCTTCAGCAAATCCTACCAGTGTGAGCCACCACACCCTGCAGCCATTAACCTTTAATTGAAAAGTTCTATTCATTGCTCTAGAAAATAGATTTATGATTTTATCGTCAATACCTTAATAAAATCTGGTTATACAGTGAAAAAAAATAAATAAATTTATTAAAAAAAAAGAAAAGTGATACTTCTACACAGATCACAGATTATTCCTACAAGGAAACTTTTAATTCCTCATTGTCCTTGCTTGTTTTAAATTTCCTCAAGTTCTTTATGCCATTTTGAATTAACCTCCATAGATTACACGTGTTTTGGAGTCTATCTATATCATCTAGAGTTAAAAGTTCTTTTAGAATATTCATTTTCAAAATAGTCCCACATGATTGACTAAATTTCTTTGGAATCTTTGTGAATATTTTAATCTCTATTTTCAAATATATCCTTTGCTTTCTTTAAGTTGGTTCTGCTATGTGAGGTTGTCTTTATTACTGATATTTTTAAAGAAATTTTTGATTGTGTTTTATATATATATATTTAATTTCTATTCTCTTTAATATCTATCAGCTTCCATATCACTTGGGTTTAGAGTGTTATTGTATTTAACAATTGAAATGCATGCACAGATTGTGATTTGAGATTCAGCTGGTTTATTATTAATTAATTTAATTTACATTTTGGTCATAGGCTCCTCCTTCCTCACCTCCCAGTCCTACCCTCCCCCAATGCATCCCCTCTAGCCTATTCCTCAGAATAGCAGAGCCCCTCTACCCAGACACCTCAGCTCATCTATTCACATGAAGACTGAGTTCAGCTTCCTCCCCTGTGGTCTTGTAGGGAAGTCCTATCAGGCAGAAGTGATCAAAAAGTAGGCAACATAGCCTGTGTCAGAGATATCCCGACTCCCCTAACTAGTGGGCCCCCAAGAAGCCTAAGATGCCCACTGGGCTTATCTTCTTAGGGTCTGAGCATTGTAGTATGTTTATCCTGTACTGTATTACAAAACTCAGCTTGTAAATGAATATATACCATGTGTGTCTTTCTGAGTCTCTGTTACCTCACTCAGGATGATCTTTTCTAGTTCCATCCATTTGCCTGCAAATTTCATGATTTCCTTGTTTTTACTGAATGAGTAGTATTCCATTGTGTAGATGTGCCACAATGTACATGTTTTGTTTTGTTTTTTAATGTCAGCATTTTTAGCCTGAAACCCACTTTTAAAGAGAATCTTCATCACAGCTGTGTCTCAGGGATTCTGCTAACTCATGCCATTATTTTTCTTTGACTCTAGAACATTTTAATTTACCTTCCTATTCCATTGATGACAAGTTGCTCACTCAAATGGTTTTGTTCACCAAGTTTTTATGTAGTGTCTGTGATTTCACTTTATGGTCATTTTTTAGCTTTATTCCACAATGTCATGATATGAAAATGAATTACATTGATTCTACAGACTTGCTAAGGCTTTATGTATGACCTACCATGTTATTAATTGTACAGGCAGGAGACTATATGTTATGTATCTGTTGGGTGACAATTCTGTCAATATCAGTTGCTTTCTGGTGTAATTTACTTTGATTTGTTGATTTTTAGTAATGAATACTGTCTTATAATGAGAGTAACAAGTTAATGTTACCCAAAACTGTTGTTTTGAGATATGTCTGGCCTTCTATGCTTTTTGGTGTTTGTGTTATGAAAGTGGAAGCTACTATGTTTGACACATATATATTTGCAATGGTTGTACCTCCTTGATCAATTTTTACCGGCATTAACATGCAGTGACTTTCTTATTTGTTCTGACAGGTTGTAGCTTGATGTCTCCTTTATTAGATATCAGAATAACTACATGAGCTTATCTTTACTCTGCAATTCGTTACTAGGTAGACTTCCATCCTTTGCCTCTGAGTTTGTAGGGATTTTTCAGTGAAGCCAGTTTCTTGCAGCCTGTGTCTTGGCATATTGACTAGGAGTGGCAAGGAAATGAAGAAAAGACAGCCACATAGACAAAAAGGTAGCATGAGGAGGGCATGTGTGCTCTGGTGGAAGCACATCTCCTGCCACCAGCAACCCCTAACTTTAGCCTACTTCTTAGATGCACAGCACAGGGACAGGCACAGTCATCTAATATGATGAGAAATGTAGCCATACGGTGTGTCCTAAACCAGGTAAGTAGTGTAGGGAAAAACAGCCAGTTTCCCGGAGCTCCAACCTTGCCAAAAATGTGGAGCTTGCTTAATGACAGTGACTGTCAATAGATGTCTACAGATGGAAGGGAAGGAAATAAAGAGCCTCCAAATGGACCCGTTCTGTTATGCAGTTAGGACCAGAAACAGTCAGGAGCCCTTTCCTCTCTCCTGTCTGTTATGAGTTTCTGAAAGCATTTACCTTTCCATCTGGACCCACTGGTAAGAATCAAAACATACAATGCCTGAAAGACTGATCACTCGTGGAATGCTAAACCACTGCACTTACACCTGGCTGCAACTAGCTGAAAATTATTTTGGAAAGAAAACTATCAAACTATACCCAATGAAGAAGTTTTCCTTTTCCCCCAGTGGGACAGAGCCTGAAGGGTAAGCCTAATGAAATACAGGATATAAAGAGTTTCACAGCATTTCCTCTGTACATCTTAGTGTAAATAGTTCCTTGACACTAGCATGATGTATTCACATTATAATATGCTGGGAACGTCTTGCATATAAAATGCATTCAATAAATATGTATTAAGTTGGTCCATAAAGGATTTTGCAAATGCATAACATTTCAGAATATTCGCAGAATAACAATATATTAAGAGCCATCAATACCAAGATGTATTCAGATAGGTTAGGACACAAGTTCTTCCACATTTGTGGGACATCATCACATTGAACTTTTGTGACTACATTAATCATGAGGAGGGTACCTCCACAGCCTCTGCCTCCATCTGCTTGGAGGTTCCAAGCATGGCTGCTGCTGCTTGTGGTTCCCACCTGCTGTGCCAGCTCTTTCCTTTGTTGTCACTGCTTGCCATTCAGTGACAATGGCCCCAGCTGCAAATGTCAGACTGAGATTTCCAGCTTCCATTTCTAGAATGCTGGCTGATCTAACTTGTGAGTGCATTTTCCTGTCTTACAAAGGAAGTGTCATCTTTGCAACAGAGGAACGTCTCATGACTCTGTGGCCAAGTTAAGGATAACTTATTACAACACCCTAGTTACAGTTTTGAAACTTAGTAGTTTGTCTCAAAGTCAGAAAATCATTGGCAATTTCTAACTGTGGGCAGAGGTCAGAAAATATTCCATATGTGAGCTCCAGTAAGATACTGAGCTCTGTATTTCCTTGTCTTTCTCAGTGTGGGTCACATCTCTATCTCCACTCCCAAGGGAAAAGCATTAGACTGATGCCATTCATTTTCTGATGCAAGGACTCATAGGTGGAGCAAAAGGACAGTGGTCTGGCAGGCTTTAGGAATTAGTATTTATGGCAGTTGGCCTATGGTAAATTCCTTCTGTTTTGTTCACTCCCAGTGACTTCTGATGGTGACAATGTGGAAGAGTACAAGCTTTCCAAGGGTATGTCAGTTCAGGGACCCTGATCGCAGATCCTGTCATGACGCTACTGAGGCAAAATGAAGAACAGTTCCATAGAGGTTTGAGTTTCTCTGCTGGTTGCTCCATCCTTGTCTCTGAGCTCCATTCAGACTCAATGATGCTGGGTTCTTACTCTTTGATACGCATTAAATTACAAGTCACAGAGATTCTTGTGTTCTATTTCTCATTAGTTCAGCATGGATAGCACAGGATTTCTAACCTGGATCACAAGTTCAGAGGTCACCCAATTACTTCATTCTAGGCATTAGTATTGTCAAATATTAGGAATAAGTTACATTTGCAAGCTAATTTTCTAATTTTTAAAGCCAAAGTGAACAGATTAATGATGAAAATATAAGAGAAAGAGCGAGGTCAAGGTATTGCATCCCAGAGTATGTCCTGCGCAAAGAAGAAATTATATAAAAAATACTAGCTTAGCATGAAGCAGGCGCCTCACAGCCTGAAAACTGTGTACAATTGAACAAAGAGAAAAATAAAGAAGGAAAGAAAGAACTTCAGTCCCTAAATACCTAGGTTGAAAGTATAGATTGTGCCCAGAGACGGCTATGAACACAAAAGGAGGTATGGAAATTTCCTATCGAGGGAAATGAGCATTATAACGTTAGGGCTAAAATCAGTGTTTGGGGTAGATTTTTTTTTCAGCATCATGATCACATCATAAGTTAATCTTTGTAAGAAAAAGTTAGGGTGAGAAGACAGTAAATGAATACTAATTCTCAGAGCAAAGAAATGTGGATATTATTTTCCATGATTATTTCTCCATTGATTTGAGAGCTCAGATGAGAACTATACAGATTTTAAAACCTAAAATACATCACAAAAAACGGCAGACACGACTCATTGCGAACATTAAATCCTGTACACAGCCAAGTGGCATGGTTGCATTAAAATCAAGAAGGATCCTCACATATAATTACTTTCATGTGTTTTCAGATTTAACAGTAAGCACTGAGTTACCTCGTAAGTGTGCCTCGTCACGAGTCGATGGGTCGCCTTGTGATAATAGTTCATTACACCTCTCCAATTAGAAGTGAAGGTTCTTGAGGGCAATTATGGTATCAGAAACTTTCTTCCATGTATGCATAATAAGAATCAGCTGATTTGCTTTAAAATATTGGTGTCAGGTTACTGTAGTGCCTGCCATTTTGGGGAAAATTGAAAGAACAACTGTGCATAATGAAGGTCATCTCCCTAATACTAGTTCAGGGCAGAGAAGACAGAAAGGGCCAGACTCTGCAAATGTTTAACTTGTGTCAGCATCACACAGCCTCCATCAATGCAGTTTAATGCAAAATCAGATTGGTGTCTGAACACTGAATAATTCATGTGGAACTTACATAAATATATTCCCACTTGTGCTACATTGTGCACAGTTTAGATTAACTTGGGTTTTGGTCCTTAACCCTTAAACACTCATTAAACTAAGTACAAATGTGCAATTTAAAAATGGGCTTGATGTCCCATAGGGGAAAATGTTGTTGTGGTGTGACTGTGCATCTCATCAGGTTGTTTAATTTAGATGATTAAGTGTTGCCTGCAGTATCATTGGCTTAAAGTAATGGGGCATGGTTATTGTAGAAGAAGAAAAGAAATTATTGCTGATATGAGAAGAAAGATTATTTTTATTTTAAGAGGTTATTCTCCCATTATTTTAAAATGTGTTCTGCCTTTTTTTCCTGATTGTATTATCTTTATTGAGAAATAATTCACATGCTATAAAATTAATTCTTTTAAATAAATACAGTGTCATGCTTTCTCAGACAAGATTCTTCAGAAATCTGTGCCCATCGCTGTGATTCAGGTTAAAACCTTCCCAGCAGGATTCAGTGAAACTTGCCTCTTACAGTTGCCACCATTTTCCCTCCTCTCCAGACCTATGCAACTGCATGGCTAATCTAATTGGTCCAAATGTTATCTCGGCCACTTCATAGGAATAGAATCCTATATTTGTGATCTCTCTGTCTGGCTTCTTTTCTTAGCATTATATCTCCATATTTCATCCTTGTTGTCCCATTATTTATTGCTTCAGTTCTGTATTAAAAACAACACATATTGCAGGAATAGACCACATTTGATTTATTCACTCATGGGCTTATAGACACCTGAGTAATTACTGCTTTATGTCTTGCAGTGCCACAGAGATGCTTTCTCAAACACTTTCAAAGTCTGATTTTGCATTGACATCATTGAAGTTAAAACAAAAACAATCTAGTCTCTCTCGATCCACCATCCCAGACTGCCATTTGAATCTCTTAGGCTTTTGTCATTTAAAGATGGAATCCCTTTTTTTTTCTTCTTCTTACTGAAAAAAAATGCTTCCTCTATCTTTAATTAGCTGTGCCTAATTCACCAATAAAGTATTCAAAATATATTTAGATAAAAACTAATATTTTCCAAAATTTGACACAAAAATCTTTGATGTGGCAGCTCTCTATCTCCCCCCCCCCCCGCTCTCGTGTGTGTGTGTGTGTGTGTGTGTGTGTGTGTGTGTGTGTGCATTGTTCTCTGATAGCACTCATTGTTGATGTTTCTGTGGAACTAGTTGTCTCTGATAGGTACGGGTGAGCAATCAGAATTTAACTGTGAGTTATTTTCAGAGTTTAAGAAGCAAACCGAAAGCTTCATAGATTGCATTCATGAAGAGTTGCTTGAGAAAGGTATGAGCCATCCCTTTTACAGTAATGGTACAGAAAAATGAGGATATGAATATCACACATTAGGCAAAAGTCCTTCTCTGTGACAGAAGAAATGGAAGACACTGGACAAATACAAGAAACATTTATGTATATAAATAAAGCCAGAAATTGGTCATGTACGGTCAATGTGGAGGCTGCTATCTGTCCTTGATGGTCAAACTCTGATTGTGTGATTCACTCATCTTAACTGGTTTTTACATCATTCAGATCAATTAGTGGCACAAACTGTATGCCAGATTTCCATGTATAGTCTAATTAATAGTAATGAGAAATTCGATGAACAGAAGTCAACATACCTTAAACTGAAAATGCTCTACCATACTTCCTAAATACATTTTTATTAAATTTTATTTCTCCATAGTTCTGTTTTTGTTTGTTTGTTTGTTTGTTTTTTGAGGCAGTAGTTCTGTATATAGCCTTGGCTGTCCTGGACTTGCTTTGTAGACCTGGCTGGCCTTGACCTTAGAGCAATTTGCCTGCCTCTTTTTTCTGAGTTCTGGGATTAAAGTTGTGGGCCTCCATGCCCAGCTCATAGTTCTCTGTTTAAGGAGAGCCATGCCATTTTTTTTTCCTAGCAAATACTTGTAAAGTAGACTCAATAGCACTACTTACATGAGTACATTTTGGTTCCATTGGCATGTGTATATATTGGGAATAGTTTCCACCAGAGGTCAAAGCAAATGTTATTACATACTCAGCTAAATGCCCGCTTCTGATACAGTACATGCAAACTTATACTCTCCCTTCTCATACCAAGAATGAGTAATTGAACTTGCCAGGTCTAGAGTCAGGACCATAGAAGATCTATCATTCTCATGCTAAATTAGTAAAATTACAATGTTGTTGCTAGCCTGTTTCCAAGCTGGTAAATAAATGCCATCCTGACATATGTAATTCTTAATGAATACAGTCAAATTAGGTGTCTGTGACTAGAACAAAGAAGACTAGATCTAAAACTAAATTTAGTAGGTAAATGATGCCTGTTCATGAACCATCTTGTTACTTGCCTAACCCAGGCTCACAGCAATGTGGTTGAGCAAAGAGTCTCTGTCTCTGACAGTCTGGAACAATCACACAGTGTTTTCCCTTCATCTAATCAGGGTGGACTAGAGCAGGATATGTGTTGGAGAACACAGTATGTAAGGATTTTAGCAAAAGGTCTTGGGTGTGTGTTCTAGAGTAACGGTTAGAAGAAATCCATGGAAAAAACTGCACGGCATGAGAGGAGGAACAAAACGTGCTATGTTGTCCCTCCACCATCCTTATGCTTTCTTCTCTTTACTTCAGATTCCTGTAAAATGTGTCCCAGAGGTTGAGGGGTTTGAAAGCTTGTTACTTAGCTGGTCAAGCTCTTTTGAGAAGTATCAGGGTCTGGGTTCTGTGTGTAATGGGTGGAATGCTCAGAACTGAGCTAGGAGCCCAGCAGTATTTTCTGTTCCAGGCTTTCTGTTTCTTTCTGTGCTAAGACAGAAAAAAAGTGGCCTTACACCCTGGCTGCCTTAGCCTGGGCTAGCCATCACTACACATTCCCACCAAAATGGCCATTTGGCAGTCAGAAGAAATATTTTCTACTTTAAGTTGCCTCTTCCAGGCATTTTACCATAGTGATAAGAAAGGCAGCAAAGCCATCCTCTCTCACATGAAATGACTCAACCCATATGGAAAAAAAAAAGGTTTTAGAGAAACTTGTGAGACAAATGTGCTGACAATTTATAAGGATTATTTTTTCTCCCTCTCTTCCATTTTCTCCTCAATGCCTTTTTCAATTGTGTGAGGTAGGTGGGAAAAATGGAGTTAAGAGAGAGAGGGTTGTCTTGGAATAGAGAAAAGATATTAAGAACCTATGAGAAAAAGCTGGTTGTACTCTTTTATCTAAGAATCTTTAAGGTCAGAGTTAACTGGTTTCCATTGGCATTATTTCTTTATGAAGTTTTTTTAAAAAACACAAATTTTCTCTTTGTCTCTCTCTTTTGCATGCCACTTTAGTCAAGTAGGCAAGCACAATATTGATTTAATTGTAAATTCAAGGAAATTTCAAGTGAATGAAATATTAATTTCCCTGAGAACCAAGCATAAAGATCAAGTTTAACTGACCATCATCCTTCTTTGTTATTTTATTCTCCCTGTTCTAATAATGTGATATAAAATGCAAGCAATGCATGTGTGTTTGTGTCTTCACGAAGACTGATACACAACATACACACACATACACACACACACCGACTTTGAAAAGGCATTGTGTAAGGACAATTAAGTTTTCTACTTAGCTTAGTTTTCCAGGTAGATAATATAGAATTGCCAAGGAAATTAAAACTAGCCTTTTGATTCTGGGCTTCAATTCATTTGCCCATGTGAAGTTCAAAGATTGTAGTTTTTTCTTCCCACCCTTCCCACTCTGTAATTTTTTTAAACACTAGATACATTTTAAAGGGATACATTAACGAAGAGCAATTACTTCAGAATTGATTCTGTCATTCAAATGGCTTCTCACTTCAGAGAGAAAATTAAAAGTTTTATACTTCTGGGCCTCAGATCCATGGATAATTGGGTATCAACATTCACCAGCTATGCAAGAGGCTGAGGTGGAGCTATGAATATGGGTCATGCACAGATATGTTTTGCTGCTCTCCTTGGCCTCTTATACGGGAAACTGAATTACAAGGCACTGTGTGGCAGTCAGAGCCCTGCTAGCTTTGATAGTCGCGTACACATCTCTACCTCCGATGTTTACTAAGAAGATGTAGGAAAAGCCACAAATGCTGCTACAGACGCTGGACTTACAAAAGATATATGTAAAAATATTTAATATGGAAAATAGCAATACATAGCCTTCACTGACTTCTACACACACACACACACACACACATGTGTGATCATGGAAGATGAGGTGTTCCAGTCTTTCACTGGCAAACCTGTATTAAGACAGCTAGTATCTCAGTCCTAGTGTGAAGGCAAATAAAAACAGGTGTCCCAGCTTGACCTCAATCAGATAAGGATTTTCCTTTATGTTAGGGAGAAGTCACTATTCTGTTCTTCCTCTGATTAAGTTTCACTCATATTAAAGAGGACCATTATCCATGGAGGAAATAATAAATATCATTCTTACACAGTGATCTAAAAAGTTGGAGTTGGTGGTCCTTACGGGCCACCAGACTGACCCATCAAACGAAGACTTATACACAGAAAGATTTTTCTAAACTTCTGCCACTGTGGGACGTAGCTTTGTTCTTTGTTACCTAGCAATGTCTGCTATTTTGTTACCAAAAATTTCTGTCCTTTGCATAGTCTGAGAATTTGGCTGCATATGTCAGCACCTGTGACTGAGGAAGTCTGAAATGGTCTCAGAAATCATTAAAAAATTCATGTGTACCAATGATGGACACCACTGGGTGATGGACACAAACAAACACACAACCTTTGAAGGACTATGTCTTTTCCCAGCTAAACCTACACCATAGAGTGTATGAGAAAAGAAGAAAATGTATTTGGATTTAAGTCTTACAAGAGAGACAGACACCAACTTTCTATAAGGTATTACTAAAAGCATTTGTTGCCACATGTTATGTAACCTGAAATTTCTGAATAAACCACTGTGTCATTTACACATTTAATCGCTTGTTATTTGTATTTTTAAAAGCAATAAAATGTGTTGGATATACCATGTATAGATGATATGTATAGTTGATATCTGCCATTTTTAGAAGAGAAATGCAAGAGGAGTGGATGGAAGCATGGAGCTACAAGGGAGCGGCTGGGAGGGGAAGAGGAAGGGAAAATTGCATTCTAAATATATTATATTAGAAAAGAACAAATTAAAAATGTAAATTGTGTTGGCATCACATTTAGGGGGAAAGCCTAAAACTTCCCTTGTATTGATTTGACCAAAAGCAAGCCATAGTTAAACTCTTCATCTCCCTGTGCCTTTTATCTTTGTCTAGTTTGTGGTTTTCCACTTGTCTGTTTCCTGTCTATTGTGAATGTGCCCATTGAGTCCCAGTTCCCAGGCCTACCTGATGTCTGCTTATCTCTACTGCTTTATGTGGATGCTGTCCTTATGAGCGAGTGTTGCTCTGTGTTGATTGAATGGCACAGAAAGGATCACATGGTGAAGAAACAAGGATACTTTGCAGAAATCTTCAGCAGAGTTTTACCAAAGGATTAAGTTATTTACTTCAACTGACCCCAACCTACACTAAAACAGAACTGAAAACACTCTCTGGTCAAGTAATACCCATATGCTGTTCCAACATTTATGGCAGATATTTATTGCATATGGCCACCTTTAAACCTGTTTGCTGTTTTCTGCAAATTCTAACGATAAAACATACATAGACACACATACATTACTGTTGGAATAGGAGCGTGGAAAATATTTAACTTAAAGTTAATGCTCTGTGTTATCATAGGTTGTAAGAACTGGTTACATGGACTACAAAAGGCAACTAAGGTTGGTTGTTAAATTGGTAAAGGCAGGTTAAAATCACACCCTGAGTATACAACAGGATATCACTCTTAAGTCTAAGTTACCTCAGGTGTTTTATTAACTATGTTGTGAGGTCCAATAAAAGTTCCATCTTTTTGAATGTCAGGGATACTTTTGACTAGGTGATGTTGGTGAACATCTCCAATCCTAGCATTTGGGAGGCAGAAGCAGAGTCAAAGGGCAGCCTGTTCTACAAAGGAAGTTCTAGGACAGCCAGGACTACCTAGAGAAACCGTGTCTCAAACACAAACAAGGAAAAAAAAGACTCACAAGCAGCAACAACTACAATAAAAAGATATTTTCATACAATGAATCTCTACAATTATTTTTATTAATTGTATGTGTGTGCGCACTGTACATTAGTGTATGTACATGGCGTGTATGCGTGGTCCATGTGTGAGTGAGCCTGTGGCATATATCTGGAAGCCAGATTAGGGTATCAGATGCCTTACTTACATTAATCCCACAGGATATGCTCTCTCATTGAATCCTGAGAGAGCACAGCTAGAGTGGCAGCCAGCAAGCACCTAGCCTACTGTCTCTATCTCCCTGAAGAAATGAATGTATGGGCATGAGAACAGCCATTCTTGGCTTTTCAACTGGGTAGAAAGAATTCAAACTCAGGTCTCCATACTTGCTCAGCAAGCACTCTTACCCAGAGCCTGATGCATTGATTTCTGTATCTCTATTATTGATGTTCAAGGTTTAAAATAATTTTGCTTGATAGATTCAAAGACCAGACAGAAATTGTAAAGAAGACATCTATTACACCAAGTATGTTTAGATATAATAGAATCATAGCTAATGTCTCATTAATGTTGCCAAATAATGGTTAGTAAGAAGACATCAGGAAAAATGTTAGAATTAAATTGATGGGAATGACAGACACTCTATTAAATGTGTTTGCCCCACATGATCGGAGTGTGTAGTGTCTGTCCTCATTGGCAGGTGAGTAACAGGAAGTTATGATTTCTAAAGTTGAAGGTCATATAGCTCTGGTCAAACAGCTCTCTAAGAGAGACTGGGTGTTTCTTTTTTAATTGACACCTGGACACTCAGTTACTTACTAGATAATCAATCCTTACATATGTGCAAATATGTAGCTGCTCTTTTTTTATTCTGCTGCACATAAGTCAGAATAATCTATCCATTTAGAACTATGCTAAAGATGATGAATTGAAAGTGAAATAAGGTCTGCTTGGTAAGTTTTAGTGCAACATAGAAGCCATTAGGGCAGGTGTTTGCTAGTTACTGGTATATATGATCCACGTGTGCTATATTTATTGCAATTCACATTGCGAACTCTTACTGAATCAGTAAGTTTGCTCACTCTATTGACTATGCAGTCCATCCTATGAATTTGAAGATGTTTATTTAAAAGTGTGAGTTTATTTCTTTTTATAATCTCTACACTAAAGAAAGCAAAGAGAGGATGTATAGACATCAAAATTAGAAAAGATATTCAGCTTCAGATAAGTCAGAATAAAGGATACTTTCTCTAACTCTCAAACATATTGTGGAATAGAAACTAATGATTGTTTTTGTTGTGGGTATTCCTACAGCCCCCACTGTACTCTTTGGATCTGGTATATCCCCAAAGGTCATGTGCTAAAGGATTTGTTGCCAGCTTATGGTGCCAGCTTGCTGAATTTAGAAATTGGCTGGCAGAAGTAATAATTGATACTGTAGCCAGGAGCCACAGGAGCAGTGCAAAGCCAATAACATACCTTTCTTGGGTGATGGAGACAACTGTACTTAGCAAGTGACACATTGTGTCTCAAGACTTAACAGAAGCATCTCTTGTTGCTGAATCCTAAACTTTAAGTCTTGGGGATGACTGGTAAGATTTCCAATTTTCAGCAGCATAGAAATCACAGAGAACTGAAGGTGTGTGGTAGAGGGGAGTCCTCTCAGAATGAGATCATAGCTTTTCCTTAGCCTCTCCCTCTTCCTTCTCCTCTTCAATCAATTTATGCACTTGTGTGTAATTTTCCAGAATATTTTATTTTACTCCCCCTTGGGTTATTTGCCTTTTCTCAAAACAAGTTATTCTGTGCACAGTTTGTTGCTGCCTCCTCTCTCAGAAAGGTTAGACAATGACAAAGATGGTGTTGCAGAAGATGCCTATTCAACATCTAGTTTCAGCCAGATTTCCAAAACACACCACAGATAATTCTTTATCATGTTTCAGAAACTATAAGTAAGTTGATATTCTAAAATTACTGTCAAAGTGTATTGTCCCTATCATTTCACATATTAAAAAGTGGAAACTCAGGACAGGTGGTGAGGACGCACACCTTTAATACACTGGCGAGACAGAGGCAGGCAGATCACTGAGTTGGAGACCAGACTGGTCTACAGCATGAGTTCAAGGACAGCTAGGGCTACACAGAGAAACCCTCTGTTGATAAACAACAACAACAATGAAGTGGAAACTCAGAAGGCAACTCAGTTTCCAAGACCAGTGAGGACACTCTGTTATGTGTACTTTGGAATGGGCTGTGATTTTGTAGTGTTGCTCCGAAGAATGCAGTATTCTGTTGGTTGACTCCAAGACATCTACTGAGTTTTCCCTGAACATCTCATCCATTTCATCAAGACCTACACTTAACATCCACCATTTCCACAAGGGAAGTAGGAGCCATCCTGTTCTCTATGTACCCTGATGAAGACCAAATGCAGTGGTGTGAGTAAGAATGGCTGCCACAGGCTCATGTATCTGAACGATTAGGTAGTGACACTATTTGTTAGAGTAGGTGTGGCACTTTGGAGGAATTGTGTCACTGGAGGTGGGCTTTGGGGTCTCAAAAGCCCAAGAGAGGTACAGTGTTTCTCTCTTTGTGCTGCCTTTGGATTGGGATAAGGAACTTCCCCAGGACTATGTCTGCTTCTGTGCCACCATGCTCCCCGCCATGATGATACTAGATTAAACCTCTGAAATTGTATGTAAGCTCCAATTGGATGCTTACTTTTAGAAGGCTGGCTATGGTCACGCTGTCTCTTTGTCACAAAAGAACACTAAGACACCAAACATTTGTGAAAACCTCTCTACCATGGAGAGATGTTTGTTTGTTGTTTGTTTTGGGAAAAGGTTGCAGGGCAGAGGGGTTGGGTGATATTGGAGTGCATAATGTGAAGATCGCAAAGAATCAATAACAAGTGAAAAGAAGAAATGTCCTGTCCTGTGATGGCATTAGATGACCTTTTGAATGTTACTAGGTTGTGAGTCAAGCATTCAAGGATGGGGTTAGAACTCATTACTACCTTGGTCCTTATAACAATTGTAAGCATGTAGCAAAAAAAAAGTGCCATTTATCATCAAGGAAATGTCATTGAACATGGGCATTTCCAAGACTAGAAGTGACTGTTCCCTTGTTTGTAGCCTCTTGGTTTATGGTGTTTGTGTTATAGAAGTGCATGTATACTAAGACAGCTGTTGTGCTCTTTTTAAACTGTATTTTATTTAGGGTTCCTTAAAGCCTCTCCCTTCCAAATCCCCAACCCTAGGTAAGGAGAGAAAAGGTCAGTGGGAAGAGGGGGTGCAGACTCCTTTTCTTCTCCAGGCTGTTTAAGGTAGATGGGTTCTTTCAGGGTTATACTAATTCTCTGTCAACAATAAAAGCAGCAAGCAGTCTCCTCCAAATCTCTCCTCCAAGCCACTGTGCCAGGAAGCATCTCAGGCCTTTCCAAACAGACATGGTGTCTGGCTCTGGTCTCTCCAAACTGCCACTGGTCACACACCAGATTTTCTCTCTGGACTTCCTTATTTATATCCCTCAGAGCCCTAGACCATGCCTTTCTCTGTACAACATAAGGCAGGCCATTAGCAGCTGGCACGACCACACCCAGCAGGAGGCAATTGTCAGCTGTGGGGAAAAAAATGCCTTACTTGGGATTAAAACAAAAACATATGTACATAACTGAACTGAGTTTTTAAAGAAACCAAAACTTCCATTACAAACAACCATAAACTTTTTTTTTATTAATTTATTTATTTTTATATCAATCACAGGTTAGGTACTTTGCATCCCAGGCATAGCCTCCTCCCTCATTCCCTCCCACCCTCCCACTCCCTCCCTCATCTCCCTTCTCCCCGCCCCTTCCAAGTC
>CM053764.1:40389313-40417735 GCA_028658305.1 Pachyuromys duprasi
TCAGTCATGATCTTGATGGCTGACTCTTTGACCCTCCCCCATATAAGCCGGGGAGTGACAGACTGGCTAGATCCCAGGGGAGGACTTTGCAGCCAGCCCTGAGGAGACAGGATAAGCTGGGGTTGGATGGAAGGAAAGGAGGTCCTCCCCTGTTGGTGGACTTGGAGGGGGCGGGGAAGAAGGAGATGATGGAGGGAGTGGGAGGGTAGGAGGGAATGGGGGAGGGGGCTACGCCTGGGATTCAAAGTACCTACCCTGTGACTGAGATAAAAATAAATAAATTTTAAAAAAAAAGAAATTTCCATATGGAATCTTTTTGTTTTGTTGTGAAGCCTCTGTGAACTACCAGTCAACAGGAAAGGACAGAGACAGCCTTGGGGCAAAGTAGCAGGTGTTTTAAGACTTGGACATGCAAAAGGGCAAGAGGCCCTGAGCCTCATGGCTGTGTGGACCATGCCAGTAGCTGTCAGCACTCTGAGACAGTTCTCAGTCAAGCAACAAGTGTTTAACATCCGTGCAGATATCTGACTCAAATATGAACATAGATTACATAGAAGCAGACTGCTATCTATAGGAAGGTTATTTATAGCTTTTATAATATCATTATTGAAATAATAACTTTTCCATTTTTATAGTCTTCCATTCAATCCCTCCCCCTAAGGTCTATAAAACTGACCCTATTTATTAGATCTGGGACTTATGAACAGAAATTAAACATTTTGTTTGCTGTCTATCTTCAACTCAACCTAAGGACTTGAAGAAGCTTACTATTTCTCCAAATGTCTTCTGGGGTTTTCATGACTTAAAGAGCTTTCATAATAATTTTTCTTGTCATTAAGACTTGAGTACAACATATTAATAGTTCAACAAAGACTTTCCTTGAAGTTTTATATTTGGGAATAATTGTTGCTAAATTAAATTCGACCTGACATTATATATATATATATATATAACTACAGGAGCACATTCTTGCCTCCCAGGACCCCATTCTACTTCTAAAGATTTATTTCATTTTAAGTGTGTTTTGTAACCGTGTGTGTGTGTGTGTGTGTGTGTGTGTGTGTGTGTGTGTGTGTGTGTGTGTGTGTGTGTATGTCAATAGAGCACAAAGGAAAGTGTCCGTTTTCCTGATGCTGGAGTTGCAGGTAGTTGTTATAAGTCATCCAAAGTACTTAGTGGGTAAGAAGTAAACTCAGCTTCTGAGATACCTCACTCAGGATGGGCTTTTCTAGATCCCACCATTTGCCTACAGATTTCATGATTTCCTTGTTTTTAATTGCTGAGTAGTGTTCCCTTGTGTAAATGTACCACAGTTTCTGTATCCATTCCTCTGTTGAGGGGCATCTGGGTTGTTTCCAGGTTCTGGCTATTATGAATAAATCTGCTACGAACATGTTTGAACAAATGTCCTTGTTGTATACTTGAGAATCTTTTGAATATATGCCTAGGACGGTATATACTCACTTATAAGTGGATACTAGACATAAAATATAGGATAAACATACTAAAATCTGTACACCTAAAGAAGCTAATCAAGAAGGAGGACCCTGGGTAAGATGATCAGTCCGCACTCAGAAAGACAAACAGGATGGACATTGGAAGAAGGAGAAAACAAGAAACAGGACAGGAGCCTACCACAGAGGGCATTTGAAAGACTCTACCCTGCAGTGTATCAAAGCAGATGCTGAGACCCAAAACCAGACTTTGTGCACAGTGCATGGAACCTTATAATTTTATGAAAGAAGGGAGAGATAGTAAGACCTGGGGAGGACAGGAACTCCACAAAGAGCAACAGAACCAAAAACATCTGAGCACAGGCGCTTTTCTGTGACTGATAATCCAACCAATGACCATTCATGGAGATAACCTAGAATCCCTGCTCAGATGTAGCTCATGGCAGCTCAGTATCCAAATGGGTTTCCTACTAAGGGGAACAGGGACTGTCTCTGACATGAACTCAGTGACTGGCTCTTTGACTAACCCCAGGCCCCAGGAGGGATCAGCTTTGCCAAGCCGTAGAGGAGGACAATGCAGCCAGTCCTGATGAGACCTGATAAGCTAGGATCAGATGGAAGGGGATGAGGACCTCCCCTATCAGTGGACTTGGAAAAAGGTATGGGAGGAGATGAGGGAGGGAAGATGGGATTTGGAGGGAATGAGGAAAGGGGCTACAGCTAGAATGCAAAGTGAATAAATTGTAATTAATATAAAAAATAAAATTTAATTAAATAAAGAAGTAAACTCATGTCCCCTGCAAGAAGTGAATGCACCCTTAAATACTGATACATCTCTCTTGTGCTAGAACCTCAGTCTTCTGAGCAGTGAGGAAAGTCAGTTTAAACAGTTGGGTGTCATGAGCAAAGAGGAAGTCACTACTGCAGAAGGAATGCCATTGACAGATCCATGGCCTAGTTTGAACTATAGGCAAGTGAGATGTTTTGAAAAACCCAGTATGCGATCTCTTAGAAAGATCACCATACTTCAGCAGACTCTAAGATGTGAATCCATAGTTTTGCATGATACATATTTGCAAATTAAAGGTGCACCACAGTTTAACTAAACTTTAGAGTCAAGCCCACTTCCCTATCTCTGGTAAGGTAAGTGTGGGTGTTAGCCTACCCATTAATTAGTGTCTGACCCACAGCAGGTATCAAAATCAGTACAATATTGCCTCGATAGTCTCCTCATAAGTAGTTGTAGCATCCATAGGAGCAGGTAGGCCAATTCCTTTGTTTTCTTGCCATGCACAGCAGGAGAAGAAGGTATATGTTGGGTTGTCACACATAGCAAGGAAATGTGGGTGAACTCTGGCCAAAGCCAGCTAAAACTGGAAGCTACCAACTCAGCAATCCTTCAGAAATACAAGCCTGAACTGGAAGTCAGGTACTCCCCAGTCACAACACTGAACTGAGACCTCAGCATCAAAATCTTGATAGTAGCTCCTTAAGAGATGTAATGGTCAGGCTCAGCTCACAGCAGAAGGAAAAAGAAACTTTCAAGACACAGACAGTGTTCACAGAAGCCAGGAACTCAGAGGCAATTTGTTACACAGTAGAAAACAATTTAAAAAGAACATAGTGTGTGTGTGTTATTTAGGATATAATTTCTTGAGATGTGATAATCAGAAGAAAGAGGAACACTGACAGCCAAAAATATATAAAAGTAAGATGGACATAAATGTTCCTGCTTGTATTTTCACTGAAGATCAAAGAGTTAATCAGAAAACACTTCAAATACCCAGGGCTTTTCAATGATTCTAAGTGAGGTAATGATTTTTAATATAGGAAGCTGATAGTGACCCAGATTACTCCTATCTACAGAGATGAAAATGAATGCTACCCAGTGGAGGTTCACTTGCGGTTCACTATTTGAAAAATATGATTCCTAACATTAAAGTGTGTGATATGTGAATAGTGACACATTTTGCATCAATTCGCAATTTCAGGTATTCTATTTCTCTATTGGTGTGTTTATGGCTATATCAGTTTAAACCATTTCTATGAAAATTCCTTTGGCAACTATTCAATATTTTAATACCACAATGATTTCTTTTAAGTGTGTGTGCACCAATGTGTGTGTGTGCGTGCGTTCGTGTGTGTGTGTGTGTGTGTGTGTGTGTGTAGGTTCCACTATCCTCTACAGAGGCCAGAGGAGAGTGATCTATGATCTTACACATTCCTTAATATTTATTCCTTTGTTGAAAAAAATAGAGCCCATGTGAACCGTATGATAACTTATCTCCTAGTTATTGAGCCAGTTTGTATTTGAGTGACTACAACTGTATTTTGAAAGTACATTTTGTTTAAGGGGTAAAAGTGTTTATATCCTGGGGCAATGCACAACACTGGATTCACGACTCCTAAGGGCAACATCATTATTTCTTAAGCAGGTAAAGAGATATTGAGTGGGTTGTTGGGGAAAGAAAACCAGCAGGCTATATGAAAACACTGATATTACAGCTGTGTGGATCAATTGAGCAGGTACACAGAGAACATTAAAAAGAAAACACACAGAGAGTGAGCCTTCAACTTCCATAATTGTTACCCATTACTCATTTGCCCTCTGGAAATTCTCTCTAACTATTCTGAAGTGTCTCTGAATTGGCTCACAGAAACCATGGGTATGAGACTGTAATCTAGGGAATTTTTTTGTAATGGTAGATATTAAGAAAGGATTATTTAAACAAAAAATCCCTTTCATAAGACTGCTAATTCAGTACCATGCAGTTTTTATTACAGTTGCTCTATCGTACAGCTTGAGATCAGGGGTGGAGATACCTCCAGAAGATCTTTTATTGTAAAGGGTTGTTTTGAATTTCTTGTTATTCCATACAAAGTTGAGAATTTTTCTTTCAAGATCTGTAAAGAATTGTGTTGGTAATTTTATTGGAATTGCATTGAATCTGTAGACTTTTGGTAAGATGGCCATTTTTACTATGTTAATCCTCCAAGCCATGAACATGGGAGATCTTTCCATCTCCTGATATCTTCCTCTATTTCTTTCTTCAGAGACTGGAAGGTCTGTTGTTGTTTTGTTTGATTGTTTATTTGTTTTATTATACAAGTCTTTGACTTGAATGTTTAGAGTTTTACCAAAGTACTTATATGTCTTTTGTGGCTATTGTGGAGTGTATTATTTCCCTAATTTCTTTCTCAACAAATTTGTCTTTTACTAATGTTTATTTTTTAGTTAATTTTGTATCCAGCCACTTTGCTGAAGGTGTTTATCAGCTGTAGGTGTTCTCTGGTAGAATTTTGGGGATCACTCATGTATACTATCATATTTTCTACAAATAGTGGTACTTTTGACTTCTTCCTTTCCAAACTGAATTCCTTTGATCTCCTTTAATTGTCTTATGGCTTTTGCAAGAACTTCAAGAACTATGTTAAAGAGATATGGGGAGAGTGGGCAGCCTTGCCTAATCCCTGATTTCAGTGGGATTGATTTAAGTTTCTCTCTATTTAGTTTGATGTTGCCTATAGACTGGCATAGAAACAGGCTGGTGGATCAATGGAATTAAAGAGAGGCCCAGCAATAAACCCACTCATTTATGGACACCTGATTTTTGTCAAAGAGATGCCAAAACCATACAGTGGAAAAATATAGCATCTTCAACAAATGGTGCTGGACTAACTGGATATCTACATGTAGAAAAATGCAAATAGGCCCACACTTATCACCTTGTACAAAACTAAAGTCCAAATGGATCAAAGACCTCAACATAAAACCAGATACACTAAACCTTTTAGAAGAAAAATTGGGGAAGAACCTAGAACTCATTGGCAGAGGAGAAAATTTCCTGAACAGAATACCAACAGCACAGGCTCTAAGATCAACAATCACTAAATGGGACCTCATAAAACTGAAAAGCTTCTGTAAAGTGAAGCACACTGTCATCAGAACAAAATGACAGCCTACAGATTGGGAAAGGATTTTCACCAACCCTATATCTGAGAGAGGGCTAATATCCAGAATATACATAGAACTCAAGAAGTTAAACAGCAACAAATTAAGTGATTGAATTAAAAAATGGGGTAAAGAGCTAAACAGAGAATTCTCAATAAAGGAATACAGAATGGCAGAGAAACACATAAAGAAATGCTCACTGTTATTGGTTATCAGGCAGATAAAAATCCAAATGACCTTGAGATTTCACCTTACACCCATCAGAATGGCTAAGGTAAAAAACTCAAGTGACAAAACATGATGGAGAGGCTATGGAGAAAGGGGAACCCTCCTCATTGCTGGTGGGAATGTAAACTTGTACAACCACTTTGGAAATCAATCTGGTGCTTTCTCAGACAATTAGGAATAGTGCTATTTCAAGATCCAGCTATATCACTCCTAGGCATATAACCTAAAAGATGTTCAAGTATACAACAAGGGCATTTGCTCAACCATATTGGTAGCAGCTTTCTTTGTAATATCCAGAGTCTGGAAACAACCCAGACATCCTTCTGTTGAGGAATGGATATGGAAATAGTGGTACATTTGTACAATGGAATACTACTCATCAATCAAAAACAAAGAAATCATGAAATTTGCAGGCAAATGGTAGGAACTAGAAAAGATCATCCTGAGTGAGGTAACCCAGAAACAGACACACATGGTATATACTCACTTATATGTCAACATTAGACGTATAATATAGACTAATCATACTAAAATCTGTGCACCTAAAGAAGCTAAGCAAGAAGGAGGACCCTGGGTAAGATGATCAATCCTCATTCAGAAAGGCAAAGGGGATAGACATGTGAAGAGGGTAAAAACAAGGAAAAAGATAAGAGCCTACCACAAAGGGATCTGAAAGACTCTGCTCTGCAGGGGATCAAAGAAGATGAGAAGCATAGGCAAACTCTGGGCAGAGTGCATGAAATTTTATGAAAGAAGGGTGAGATAGAAAGACCTGGGGGAGTCAAGAGCTCCACAAGGGGAGCAACAGAACCAGAACATCTGGGCACAGGGATTTTTTCTGAGACTGATACTCCAACCAAGGACCATGAATGGGTATAACCTAGAACTCCCTGATTGGATGTAGCCCATAGCAGCTCAGTGTCTAAGTGGGTTCCCTAGTAAGGGGCACAGGGACTGTCTCTGACATGAACTCAGTGGTTGGCTCTTTGATCACCTCCCCCTGATGGGGGTCAGGCAGCCTCATCAGGCCACAGAAGAAGACAATACAGCCAGTCCTGATGAGACCTGATAGGCTAGCGTCAGATGGAAAGGGCAGAGGACCTCCCCTACCAGTGGACTTGGAGAGGGGCATGGGAGGAGATGAGGGAAGGAGGGCAGGATTGGAAGTGGATGAGGGAGAGGGCTAAAACTGGGTTACAACGTGAATAAATTGTAATATATAAAAATATTTACAAAAATAAAGAAAAAATCAAAAAAATTTAATTCAGAATTTGCTTTATTTCAAACATGAATTATTCCTTATGTATCTTGTATAATTTCTATTATTTTCACACATAAATTGAATATAATGTATCCATGTACAGCTTTTGTTAGCTCTCTGTCCTCCAGAATAAATATGTGTTCAAAGAATTATTTTTGGATGACATAGGGCTTAGCTGGTCTATCACTAGTCTTTTGAATATGCCTGAGCTTAACTCTCAGGCATTGAGAGATAGTCATCTGTAGGTATGGCAGGACAACATCAAGGCCATAGTTGTTTTTATTATAGAATCTGTTCTACTTGTTCAGTCTGTGTTAGATAGTCCCACAGCTCCATTATGCTACTGTTATGTAGAACATATTTTCACATAGCCATTCTATTTCCTTATAGTATCTTTGATTCTGTTCTTAAGAACAAGTTCTTTCCAACTGTAATAATCATTCTTCAAGTAAGTCAAAGCTGTATCTGAGAGAAAGGTTATATTTAGTATATTAAACTGCTTGTAGCATTGATGTGACAGAGCTGAAGATTTTGCTAACTCTCAGATCTTTTAGAATTACTCAACCACAGATGCTCCAATCAGTGAAGGCTCCATACTTTCCGTTCCCCTTTGGAGATGGCCCTACCACTGACCTTGTCTGCTTACTTCCCTTTTTTCTCTATCATGTAGATAATCAGCCATTTCACTGAGGAAGTGCTTTTGCATTTAGCTTTTAAACCAAACCTAGGCTTCTGACAATTGCCCTGTTGATGCCACAAGTTTTCACAAGCAGAGCTTCATAACTGTGGTAATATGTGGCCCTGAAGTCTATGTTGTAAACACAAACACCACAGGAAATATAGTGTATTATTTTACCGGAATTACAAGTCCATCTGATAATAAAACATGCTTCATTTTCTCCAGCAGGTGTCTCTCTTATACTTCTCTAAGAATCTAGAAAGAACACCAGGTAATGGTGTTTGTTTGTTTGTTTTAATTATTTTCATTTATTGTTTTTAAAAGCAAAGTTTTATGTAGATTGATGAATTCTGTCTCCTCAGCCCAGTGTGTTTTTAGAAAAATAATTTTTAAGTCTTATTAATATTTTCCTATTGTCTGCACAAGAGTTGGAACAATATTTTAAGAATGAATCTGGTAACTCCAAACACTTCAGGATGTTTTGGTCATTTTACATCTCATCACAATTATTTAATTGTGAGGACATCTACACAGTAACTAAATTAAGAGAATAAAATCATCAATTTCCCAGAAATGAACCCAACCTGTTCTGCTTGATCACACTTCAAGACTCAGGTCATTGGAGCTTAGGCTCACTGTGAGGTAGGGTACCAATCTGAAGGCACACTGCAGTTGCCCTCCTCTGCTCTTCTCAGCTGGTTTGAATCTGTCTTGGAAGTTCTGTACATTGTTTTCTTGAAACAGTTGTTTCTTTCTTTTGTTCTCAGTAAACGTTGATCTTGAGAATCAAAGCTGCTTCAGATCACTCTTCCCCAAGACAGGCTGTTCCTAATTATGCAAACTGTAAACTTTGTTACATTCTTATTCAATGGCACTAGGAACAAACCTGACTGAGGTTCAGTGAAGAAACTAAAGTCGAAAGTCTCTATGTGGCCTAAGGACACACCTCTATTTTTAAGATACCAGTCTGGGAAACACAAAGCATGGAAACCATACAGAGTGGCCCACACCTGTAATCCCAGCATTCAGGTCTAGACAGGAGGAACAGAAGTTTGAGGTCGGTCATCTTTAACTGCTTATGGTGTTGGAGCCTGCCTGGAACACATGAAAACCTGTGTCTAGACAACAAACAAAACAAAAGCAAAATGTAATTCAAAACTCCAACATTTTATTTATGGAAAGCTAATACTAATTTTTGTGTTGCTCCCTAGTCAAATATTTTTTTAATTATAAACAGGAATTTTGCCCAGAAGCCTATTGAGTGACTACCATATTCTAGTTTTTATAGTAAGGTACCATAGGGATATTTGTCACTTTCAGGTGGGCGTAGAAATCAAGTTATTTGAATGACCAATATTTAAATATCTTATCTAGGTTATAACAAGCCATTTCCTCTGCTAAGTGTTTGAACTGATCTCTCTAGGATGCAAATGTGAAAAGAGAAAATGGCAGTCTCCTCCATCTCACAGGAAGGGGTTGAAGCCCGTGAGACACCTTCAGCTCTGAAAACATTGAAAGAGAATCATCGCTTTTCATATGTCTTTCAAGTCAGATAAATAGAGCAGCATTTCTTTGAAAGGCTCCTTCAGCTGCCAAGCCAGCCCTGAAATGCTTCCATAAACAGTGATAAAAAGGACAACAGGGAACCAAAGAGATACGAATGTCTCCTGATAATGGAGGATGAATCTTAATGTATAAACCCAGGTATCAAATTACTCTCTATGAAACAAATACGTGTGCAGTATGATATAACATTTCTGGGATCTGTTTCAGTGTTCACATAATCAAATTATATTCACCTCTCTGAGCAAATTTTTAACGCTTAGTAAATTACATACTTCTATGTATGTAATATGCTCTGTTATGAAATATTAAACAACATGTAGTAAGTTGTTATCACAGGAACAATAGCACAGCAAATGACAGATCGGTTGTGAAAATGAGGTAGGACATTGGTGTTATAGTTACAGGAAGCTGTTCAAAAACATCTTGGCAGGAAATTTTTATTGTAATTATAATAATAATAGTAATGATAATGACAACATCATACTTTAAAAATTATATTCTTCTGCCATGTTTCTCTATGATTTCAGTCATGTGTCTCCTCACGAATATTTGAGTAGAGACACATGCAAGGGCACTAGCTGCTTCTTAGCCAATGAGTTCTCTAAGTCTTGAAAAATTCCCATGCATTCTCATAAACGGTCCTAATTCTCACCCACTCAACAGTGAGGAGCCCTCCCTCATTCCTCTCGCTTTCAGTGGAGACTGAGTTCGGAGCTATAGTATGTGGATCCTTCCAATTGCTGTTAAAGCTCTTAGGAAGACGCCAACAAAACAGAAGGTGGAATAAGATCCCATGCCTATCACCTGAAAACCTCAGGACTTGAGAAAAAATAATCTATTTAGTTAACACCATCCCACTACCAGAGAACTCACACCAAGGTGATACAGGCAAGAGAACCGAGCACCATGTGACGAGGAAGTTTGAGCAGATATTTCAACATTGTAAGTGAAGGGACTCTAGCCATCCTGAGCATGGTGATCAGGGCTCTGGCAGGCCTTGCCCTTCTCCTTCCTTCCCTCTGCCGGGCTAAGAACTGTTAGGTTATATTCCTAAAGCTGGCCAGCAATCTCTATCCCCTTATTTGGCCTTGTCTTCCTGAAGTTGACTACAAGGTCCAGTATCAAATTATTGAAGTCCAGCAATCAGAGACATCCTATGGTTCACCTAATTAAAGTGGCAATTAAAATTAAATACCTCATCCTAACATGGAGTTTATAAACTGCTGTTTGTTTATGGGCCAAGTCTGTCTCTTCTCTATCCAGATGTGGTTCTGTGTCCTCCCCCATCCCCTGGACAAACACCACAGCCCCCTCTCCCTTGTCCTTTTCTCTTTTCTTCCCAGTCCTCTATCTCCTGTCTTTAATTCTTGTCCCCTGCTGCTTGTCCCTCTGAGGAAAATTAATGTTCTTTGTGCTGAGAACTTGGTTCTGGGCATCCTAAGCTGATATGGGTTTCTTTGAAGATAGAAGGTCTCAGGAAAGGTATTGAAGCTATAAACTACAACAAAATGGATGTAGTAGAGCTGCACAATAAAAGGAAGGTCAAATGAAGAACGGAGAAACAGAAAAATTAATGAACATATGATACAACACCAACAGCTAGAGAGGAGATAAATCAACTAAACAATGCAAAGTGACTCAGGAGCAGGGAAGGCTCAATGTTCTTAATATTGTTACGTTCTAAGGTGTGCTTTGAGCTTACTGAGAAACTGACTTTGGAAGTGGAATGAGCCAGCTCCTCTTTCTCAAGGTGTCCTCCACACAGAGTTTCTTGTCTGTGGACCAACTTTTGACCTTAAACACTGAGAGAACAGGAAGAAAATAGTAAGAGATTCCCAGCGTAAACACACTGGACCTTCGTAAGCAGCTAGACAGTGAAACATGTTCCGTGATATAAAAGGATCTGAGGAAGAGACCTGCAAGCTTAGCCGTGAGAGAAAGCTGACTTGGCAACTCGTGCTTACTGCCTCAACTTCCCCAGTCAGTATCTGTAGGGCACCATCAGATCCTCAATGAGGTGATGCGCTGTTGTTCGTTTTGCTACTTAGTACACTCACCAATGAGAACTCTGTTCTACCCAGAACTTGTGATGAGGAACTCCAGCTGGCTGCCCTGAAGGCTTTTGTTGCTTCTTCTGTATGTTTCTAAGCCCCTGATTTGATAGTATTACTTTTCTGCTGTTATTTGTTCTTTTGCTCAAAAGATACACCCGAGGAAAGATTCTAGTTCTTCCTGGAAATCTCTCTATTGTGAACTACAGTTGACTGCATTTAAAGGGCCTCCCTAGTCACTTTCTGCTGAATATTTTTAATGTCTGAGTTGATGTTTTGTGACCGGTCTATCATCTATATATGTATGTATCATCTATCTATCTATCATCTCTCTGACTATCTATTATATATTTCTATTAATCTATCATCAATCGATCATCTCTGTCCCCATATCTATCATTTATATTATCTGTCTATATCAATATATCTATTATCTATCTATATCTACCTATCTATAAGTAGCATCTATCTCTTATCTATCATCTACAATCTATGTATCTATAATCTATATCAATCATCTATTTATGAATCAGTATATAACCGGACTATCATCTTTATCTATCTATTCATTATTCATTCTTTAACATTAGCTTGCTGCATATTTAATCATCTCATTTATTCAAAACCAAATATGTGGGGCTGGAGAGGTGGCTCAGAAGTAAAGAGCACTGCTTGCTCTTCCAGAGGTCCCAAGTTCAATTCCCATCAACTGCATGGTGGCTCAAAACCAAGTATATATATGATTGTATATATCATATTTGGACTGTTAATACCAGTGGCTGATTGTTACTCAAGATTTAACAATGCATTCCATGCTACTCCCAGATGAGGAGCAGATACTTGAAAAGGACTGAGGAAGCATAAGAAAATTAATGTCTAATTACTAATCAAATTTAGCAAAAACAGAAATAATTTTAAAAATTGAACAAATGTTGAAAAGCAGATGAATGCACAGAAAATTGTGCCAAGAAAAATTATAATCAAGTTTACAAAAACAAGACAAATAGGAAAAACAAGAATGCAGTAACACTCTACCTCTTACAGGGATAACTCTAACATCAGGAAATTCATTTACAGTTTTATTAGAGTTTAAAGGAAACAGCTGGGCAAGAAAGCTGTAAATCTCAGCAATTGCCAGAAGTAACTATATAGAGAAAAGGAAGAGAGAAAGTTGAGTCTTTTGCATTAATCTGGAATGTCCAGGAATTAAGGTCAGCAAGCAGACATGTGGCAAGAAGCAGCAACATGAACAAATACCTTCCGACATAGACAGAGAAAGACCAAGATGCCAGAGAAAGCATGTTTGGTGTTTAGCCAGATTCTGAAAAGAGGAGATGGAAAAGAAGAGGAAACCCTACTCCAAGTCACAAAATTTATAGTGAATTGTACAAAAACTGAAAAAAACAGAAAAGGCCAAATAGGTATGAATCAACATCTTTGCAACAGAAATCCATTATTATATGATTAGTAATCATTCTTTTTTAAAGAAGTAATGATTGCCATTAATAACCAATATTTGAGGAACTTCTTGATTTAATTATTATTTGTGAGATTTGGATTAAAAAAAATCTACCAAGTGAGAGTTCTGCATCACAAGTTCATCCAGTTACTAAGAACCTATGGGCATATGGAGTGAATAAGCCTTCAGCAAAACGTTATGTGATGATAACTATGTTGGTGAGCTGTCACTTGCTGTTTGCATTTGTTGAATGTTGACAATGTTGGCAATGGTAACAATCTTCCAAGCCTCAGATTCAAGAATGTTTATCACCTGAAAATCCTTATACACATTCGGTCATGAGTGACATGCAGCGAGCAGCTAGGAAATTATTAAAGGTATTAAAAACATTTGTCCTTGAGAACAATTAGAAGATAAATGATTTCCATCTGAGATTAGTATTATTTAACCCATGGCTTAAAAAATATCTGTGTTGAGTGGGAAGCTTACCTGAAGCTTACCTGCTCTGCCTGGAATCCCTCAGTTGGAGCTTCAGCCTGATTGTTGTAGGTAGCCTTCCCCATTCATTTCTGCTGGAGGCATGCACACAATCTGTTGTTTTGTGCCTATCTTTTGTAAGGAATTCTTCTATTTGGAAGCCTCATTCAGGGGGAATGTGCTGGCTCACACCAGAGTCAATCAAGAATTCCATCCAGATTGTTGGCTCAATGGGGCTTCCGAAGGCAATTTCTGCCAGATCTTAGAAGCACCCAGTTTGATGATGTTACTTTAGTTTACTCTGTCAGTCAGAACCATTCTATAGTCATTTCTACTGTCTTCTGTAGGTGTCTGATTTTGTGATGTTCTCTCTTCCCCTTCCTGTTTGTTCTTTAATATTTGCTTGCTACGTGCTTAATACACTTATTCATTTGAAACTGAAAGTGTAGTTAGCATAAACCACGCTCCAGAGAGAACAGGTACTAGGGACATGTTATGTCACAACTGGTGGCTTTATGTGTTTCAGCTCAGGGCCCACAACATGTAGGGCTTCAGTCTTCAAGGGAACAGTTACAATAAGGATCCTTTAATGTCATATATCAAAGGAGCTGTTGGTATATTTTACATAAAATTATTTAAATTTTTTTAAATATTAAAACATCATAAAACACTGAGTTCTCCTACCAGGAGAGACTTGCAGAAAGTACATTTTTACCTGTAATATCAGAGAAAATCAAGGCAAGTTGTTTCAGTTGAAAAACAAAACTCTGGTGAGTTTGTACAAAGTGTGCTCAAGATTAGTACCTGATGCATCTTCATTTTTTAGATGATAATTAACTTAAAATTCAGCTCGCACTTGCGATGTAATAAAAAAGTGAAAACACTCAGATGTTCTTTGTGGTGTCAAATGATCCACAGGAAACCCAGTTAATAGTGTTGATGTAAAGTGAGGGAAAGATGTCAGACAGCTACTCCTGACAGATGAGACACACTTTAAAATATGTGTAAAATTCATCAACACTATGTATAACTACTGCCAACCAGCTACGTCCTGTAGATAAGACAAAAGCATAGGCCACACAGGAACCCCACCAATAAAATTCATTCATGACAGCAAAAACCAGCAGCTTCATTCCTCTGCTGTGCTCAAAGACTAGCGATGAAACTCAGCTTGAAAGAGATGAGGAAGCAGAGTAGAGAGTAAAGAGAGAAGGATGGATTAGGACATTAATTTATGCATTAAAATGGTTTCTTTGAAACCTAACAATATATTGAGGCAAACACATTCCGAGTGAAGTACAAACCGTATCTGTGGGTTAAAGGGATCCCAGATCACCTCACTTCATATTTTTACACCCCAGGGAACAATGGAATTAATGTATTTTCCCAAAGGCACAGTGAGTCAGCAACAGAGCTAGTAGCAGATCCTGCCTCTGTCTGAACAGACTGTTTATCCATCTCTCTAGACTGCTAGTATCTAAAAAAAGAACCCATGATATTTTATTTCAAGTTTGAATGTGTAAGCTCACACTTCCACGAGCTGACAGTAATCCTGGGTTGTCCAGCAGGAAGAACCAGCAGCGAGGAGGCAGCTGTAGGCTTACCGGGACACAGAGAACAGTTGATTTTGTGTAGTAAGAACACAGCTATGTTGAAAACAGATTATTCACAGGCCTGCGATCTCTCCTGAGCACTGTGGCAAGAAAGCCAGGGGTGTACAAGAGAGGAACTCTTACTGAAATATGAAGACAAAAGCCTGGTTCCTTTGATGACCTTAACCGTGCAAAGCTTTTGAGAACTGACTTATAGACTTTGGTAGGAAAGTCAGGAAAAGAGTTATTTATTTAATAGGAGAGTCACTTTACCTTTTACTCCAATACCATAGCCAAAGAAAAATTATTAGATGTGGTTTTGTTTTTATTTTATTTTGAAAATATTTATATATGTGTGTAACACCCAGGAAGAGTGACTTCTGTACATCTGTTTACTATACTGCCCTTAGTGAATTGTACTGATGACAAAAAATTGGCAATTATTATAAGATTGCAAAGAGCACCATTACTTTCTGGACACAACAATTTCTTCAGGAAATCCTGGGCTATTGGTGCTGTAATTATGGGAAGTCAGAACAGCAGTGGATTCACAGCCCCACTCTGTACCTGCTGTAAACACTTGTGTATAGACTCACTCATACATGCTTTTGAAGATGGAACTAGTTCTGTTTAATGGAGTAGGTTCTTCCTCTGCAGCACATTTCTGTGTAATAAGTTAAATCTCATTAACCACATGCTCCTCCATCTTTGCTTCCATATCCCAATTCTGCTGTAAAATCAAGTGAAAAAGTCCATAATCTGCTAAGAAACAAACCATTAAGGAAAACGAAGTGTTAAGGAAAACCAAAACCTAAGACAACTAAGCACCAAGTGGAATCCAGTAAGAAAACTAAGAATTAAGTGAAGTTTAGTGTCCCCATCTCAGATGTCCACACCAACTCCAGTAAAGCTGCTTAGTGCCATAGTGTTTTTTTTTACCTCCATGACTCTATTCCTCAATGGGACAATGCCACATGACCTTACCATGCATCATCCAGCTGTGGATACAAGCAAACAAAGCAGAAAGACAGAGAGATGTGGTTGTTCTCAGAGTGTTCTAATTGTTTCCCACATTATCTGAACACTTCCAGGTTCAAAGTTCATTAGAAATTCTTTTCTGAGTAACCCTCTCAAGCCTTACAGAGGTTCTGAAATCATTCTCATGTGACTTTCCTTGAACCGTTCTTCCTTACCTTCTCATTGCTTGCAAAGGCACTATAATCCTCAGCATGGCTACAAAACCCTTTTAACTATCATGATTCTGGCTCACCATGAGTGACAAAAGCTGCCTTTCAATAAGTTCTTGTCTTATTAATTTCTTGTGACAGCTTTTCAACTCTACATGTGACTCCCTGATCACATGGACCTTTCTTCTTGCAGAAATCTGTATTTTTTGTTGGGACTCAAAGGGGCAGCACATCACACCATACTCCTTTGATAGCTAGGAATGATTTCGTCATGAAAATAAATCTGACACAATGATTTTCCCCTGGAAGTTTTGTATTATCTTGAATAAACCCTGAAGACTGGTATAACCAGTCTCTCCAAAATAATTTCATAATCTATCTAAAGTTTAATAAAGAACTAGGGATTTAACAATATCTAAATTCAGGTGAGGCCATAGCTCAAAAAGGAGCCAGCAAAATTAAAAGGAAACATATTTTGGGCTTCTTGCAAACAGTGATTTCCCCAAGTGTCTTTAGAATATCAGATAATGTATATTGAGTGCTTTAGAGCCATTGCATTGCATAAAATAAGGCACAAATTGACTATTTAAATTTTTGGAGAGAAAAATCTTTTTGTAGCAACATCACTGAGAAACCAAATTTCTTAGAGACTAAATCAACAACAGCAAATTGATATTCCAGGACAAAATTATATTGTTTCAAAAGCTTAATACAGTACTTTTCAGAAATTATAAATTATACTTTGATTAGTAGATAATTCAGTTAACAAGTTAACCAAGTAAGTCTTATACATATTCCCATAATATTTTTGCTTAGTGAAATTTATAGATAATAATTACCAAATATATGTAAATAGTCATAACCTGTTATGAACATATAGATAGATGATAGATGATAGGTAGCTAAAGATACATCCCAACATACCAAAGGTAAGGAAAGATTCTCCACAGTCTATCTACAAATAAATACACCATTATCATTTATATGCTGGTGTTTCTTGGGGCTGATCAGAGATTTTCCTGGTTCATTGGATGTGGATAATCAATTAAGTCTGCATCTAACATCAGTGGTAGACTGTGCTTCACGAACAAGCTGCTTAGCAGTCACCAGAGGCACCAAACTTCCCCGGCAATTAGAAATGCAGATTCACACAAACAGAACAGGTGTGCCACCTGAGAAATGCAAATAAGGGGAAAAATAACCTGTGTGTGAAGAGATGGCTACATCACTGCAATTACTGGGAAAAAGCAGGGCCACTCCACGTTAGGGTGTGTGCATTTGCCTTTAAAACTGTCCGTTTTATGACAGCTGGTGAGTTTTCAGTTGGTTACAGATGGATGCTGACCTCCACGCCATGTTCTGAAGCTTTGACTGGCACATCAGTGTGTGTTTGTGTGTGCTATGTGTATGCTGATGGCAAAACCTACAGGCTGAGGGTGTCTGCAGTCATGTTACAGAGTTCCAGTGCTAAATTACATTATATCATAGGCACAGAAACTTTTGTCAGTTCAATTCCAAGTTTGGAATTAGAAGTTCATATCTGTCTTAGTTAGGGTTTCTATTGCTGTGAAGAGACACCATGACCACATCAACTCATGGCAGGAAGTGCGGTGACACACAGGCAGACACGGTGCTGCAGAAGCAGCTGGGAGTTCTACATCCAGATCCACAAGCAGCAGGAAGAGACAGTGACACTGGGCTGGCTGGAGCTCCTGAAACCTTAAAGCCCACCCCTAATGACACACTTCCTCCAAAAAAGCCATACCTATTGCGATAAGGCCACTTCTCCAGTAATGCCAGTCCCCATGAGTCTATGGGGGCTTCATTGAGTCTAACCACCACAGTATCTACATAATGACATAAAATATTGATGAGAAAAAAGTAATCAGAGGGCAAACATTACTAACCCGTTGAAGTTACTTATTTTAAACTTTTCAAAATATAAACAATAATTAAAAGATTAAATTTTGGTATAGGTTGTATATAACTTATTTTTTTCTAATTTTGTTAGTGATTATTTTGCAATACTATTTTTATTATCTCTTCTGTGAAGCAATAGAAGGTAAGAAAAATTACCTGCATGTAAAAAGCATGTGATCTAATGAGGAAGCCCTGCATTGCCCAGAGAGAATGAACACTAAACTTTTGATGACTTGACCCTTTCTTTTTGCTATAAATTACATACACAAATGGCTATATTCATGCACATAGTGTAAATTAGGTATGTCCATTTTACAGTGTATTAATGATTTTATAACACCATTCATTTTCTAATTTAATGTACCAATAAAGGCTCCCACAGTGAATAAACCATGAATATGCATAATATTTTACAACAATATTAAATTTCTGTGTATTGGGCTCACATTTCATTGCAGTTATTTTTCTGAAATAATTCATTACCAAAGAAAAATTTTGATGTTCTGTAGAATGCATATATTTAATTTATTTATGGGAAGTGCACGTGTGTGAGCGTGTGTGTGACTGCTGCATGTGTGCTGATTCCTGCAGAGGTCAGAAGAGGGTGTAGGATACACTGCAGGAGGAATTACAGGTCACGCTGAACTGCCTAGTATAGGTGCATGGAATGAACTCTGGTCCTCTGCAAAGGCAGCAAGTCCTTCCCACTAAACAGAAGCATCTCTCTATCCTGTTCTTTTGTTAAGGTTTCTATGTATTTGTGTGTGTTATGGGACTTACGTTTTATTGTGTTTTTGTTGTTGTTGTTGTTGTACTTTGTATTTTCTTGTGACCTATTCATTTTAAATGTATACAGATATACCAAATGGGATATAGCATAGACTATAGACAGAAAAATCAATTCTACCCAAGTTCAGGTTGGTGAACTCATGAGCTTCTTAGAGTTATTTCTAGAGGGTGGATGGCAGAAATGCAGCTCTGTTGCGAGAAGCTCACTCCAGGCTGTTATCTTAAAAACATTTCTGTGCTGATGTCTGAACATTATCAGAAGAATCTGTGATGCTGCCTCAACAGACTTTTTTCTTTAAACTGTTTATGCTTAAATAAATAGATCATCAAATATTGCCCACCCAATTACATCTGCTCTAGTTTCTGCCTACCTCTGACACTGTTCCCAGTCAGCTGCAGGTACACTTTTCACCTCTGGTTGCCCATGGATGCTAGCAGATGCCAGCACTTCTGTGGATGGTGGCATAATCATGAACAAATGTACGAACAAACTTCAAGTAGCAGTTTCACAATAAAAAAGATGCTTATGGAAAAATGAAGCTCATGTCAATATTAGCATCACCTCCGGAAAGCTGCCTCCCTGGGCTCCTGGCACAGTATGCCACGCATTCTGGAACTCTCCTCTGGCCAGCTGTACTCGTCAGTCCTGGAATAACAAGCTCATTTCTTGGAGCATCATACAGTACAGAGAAACAACAAAACTTAAGACTGTAATAGAGAATCACAATGTAAAATCTGGCTTTAGTTTTAAAACACGGGCTACAGTTCTGCAACACAAGATTTGGCATCATTCTCAATAGAAAATCACCGGTAACATCATCTAACAACTCTACAATATGATCACACTTTTTCTCTGTTTAAGGAGATTGTATTTATAGTGACATTGATGATTAAGTCAGATAATGACAGGGTATTAAGCTTTCTGTTCAGGATGTACCACAATACAACATCTCAGTGGCTTCAAAAATCCTTTGAGAGTTCATTGGTACTTTAAAATCTATTTACACACACACACACACACACACACACACACACAATACTAGAACTTTGAAGTAAAAATTTACATTCTATATGCGGTTTCAGTATTTTATTTTATTTTTTGTTAATTACACTTCATTCACTTTGTATCCCCCCATAAACTCCTCCCTCTTCCCCTCCCAATCCCACCTTCCCTTCCCCTTCTCCACACATGCTCCTCCTCAAGTCCACTGACAGGGGAGGTCTTCCTTTCCTTCCTTCTGATCCTAGACTATCAGCTCTCATCAGGAGTAGTTGCATTGTCTTCCTCTATAGGTAATAATTTACACTAATATTTACATACATTTTCTTTAGTTAAATTAAAGGAAGAATGCTTATGTTTCAATATATTATGTTGACTTCCCCAGAAATAATAAATTTTGAAGATGAACAATCAATTAAATTTTAGTAGACAGCAAATGTAGAAAGCCTGGCTCTGAGTCCCCTTAAGGGCTTCAATGTTAAGCAAAATCTGCTCTCAAGTGATAAGGTGGAGGGGCTTGTATTTAAGCTCTCAAGAGTACATTTATAAGAAAACAAGGGGGAAGGCTAAGAGATGGATGAGTGAAGGAAGAATCCACAGGAGAACAGGACACTTTCATTTCATGGAAATTAAGAAATTATTGAGAAAACTAAAACCTCTGGAATGTGATGTTTGAATGCATTACATAATCCACTAGCATGGAACTAGTGTTGAGTTCTCCAGTAGTTAAGTGGTCCCCTTTCTTATCGAGGTCACATGGGTAGAATTTTGGCCATGCTGAGGGACTAAAGAAGCTGAATATTTCCCGCCAGTATTTTCATGATAGCAGGTAAACTTGTTAATTCTTGCAGATAAAGGGGACCAAGAAGGCCTGACTGCTTGACAGGACAGCAATACAGACAGGGCCTTCCTCAGAAACTCTGGAAGCTTGGAAATCAATGAGATGTATACTCAAAAAGGGCTTTGCAGCATTTGTCCCTGGGCTTTGCACATAGCCATTGTAGCTCACTTGTCAGTTGTATGGTTTTGTGACCTCATAATCAGAACCCTTATGAAGTCAAAATAACCATGTCCTCCTCAGGCTTCAAGCCTTAAGTTCACTAGGCATATGCAAAATGCTACCCACTTGATCTTGATTAAAAAAGAAAAATGGACTACTTAACTCTTGGAGAACTCAGAGAGGTTCTTGTCATTGAACACATTCAAATCACAGAGGTCCAAGTAGGAAGTAAGGAAAAGCTTAACAACGCAGTTCCTGCAATTCTCCTTCACCCAGCTGCGTACACACCAGTGACTAGAACTGGTTTATTGGCTGCACTCAGCTGGGAAAGTGAACGCTTTACTGGACATTCTGGTACTCTAAACACAATTTTGATTTTCTTTGTGAAGAAGAAACAGTAGCTCTGCTAAAATCAGGGGCCTCCTGTGGCATTTGAAATGGCATTTTTCTTTATTGCTTTTTTACCTTGCTAAGAACAGTAGTGCATAGAAATGAGTGTATCATCGTATTCTGAATTTTAAGAATCTCCTCAATGATCCAGCTAGCCATTTCATAGAGTGTCTGTACATGGGGCTTTCCTGACTTTGGATGCAATCAAAATAGACCTCAGGCTTTCAGCAAGGAATATAAAACAGCAGACTGTTTACAGACACTGTTGCATTAATTAGAGCCCATCTGGCTTCATGAAAGAGCTCCGCGCTGAGAAAGGATGTGTTTCATCTGTTATGATAATAGCAACACCTGAGGCTCCATGCTAGTGGACTTGATAATGAGGATAGCAAGGTGGCTGAGCACAAATTTCCTCTAGGTTCCCCAAGCTTTTTGCATACTGTGTATCTGCAGAAATCATTAACGTATGCAACACTGGGAAAAGATCTATTTAGTAACTCAGTATTGTTAGTAATGAATAAGGTACAGTCTTAGATTTAAGGTCATCTTTGCAGTTGTATTGGGACATATACCAATTTGTTGACATAGTTCAATTGTGGCTCTAATGTGACAATAAAGGAATGAAAATAAACTTGGTGTGGTATCAGTGACCTGTGACCTCAGTGTTTGTGAGTCTGAGGCAGGAATGCTCATGAGTTTCAGGTCAGTTAGGTATCGGAGTAAGACTCACAACAAGGATACCAGAAGGAGGAAGCAGAAGGAAAGAGCAGGACGATTGGAAGGAGGGAGAGAAAAAGATTGAGAAGGAAGAGGGAGAAGGAAATAAGTAGAGGAAAGAAAGGAGTAACTGAAGGAAAAGGAGGAGGAAGAGGAGCAAAAGAATGAAGTTGTGCCTCTGACCTTGGGTAAGACAGTGGGGAAGGACACTGTCACTGTCCCCAGTTCCCATGCTATGAAGGGAGGAGTTTCGCATATGTGACTCTCAGATAACATTCAGTGAGTCAGCTCTCTCCTCTGATTGGTTAAGACCTTGACCATACAAGTTGAAATGCAACCTTTATACTCTACTGAGTATAAATTAGAGCTCCACAGGAAGACCAATAGAGCCAAATAACTAGGGCCCAGTGGGGTTGGTGGAGACAGAAGCACCAACTAAGGGCCAGGTACAGACTGGACCTAGGTCCACTACACAGATGGACAGCTCAGGCTTCATGTGGGTGCCCTAGTATGGAGAGCAGGGACTGTCTCTGTCATGGCACCTGTTGTCTGCTTTCTGATCACTCCTTCTTGGCGGGGCTACCTCACCAAGCCACAGAAGAGAATGTGCTCATTCCTGGTGCAACTTAATGAGCTAGGGTGGGTGGATGGGGGTTCCACTTATCTGAGGAATAGAGGAGAGGAAAGAGAGATGGAGGCTAGGACTGGGAGAAGAAGAGGGAGAGGGCTACGATCAGGATTAAAGAGAGCAAATAAATGAATTAATTAAAATTAAAAAGAAAAGAAAGAAAGCAGCTGTTCTTTACTCTAAACATTTCCAATGAAGACTGGAGGTAAGGAGAGGTCAGCTAGGGCCCAAAGTAAAACTCAGGATTGGGGTGTTTGGATGTGGGAGCCTGATGTGATCTCTGTTCCATGTGATTCTATATTCTGTGTTTTTAGTTTTCATGATTAGATCACACTTGTTATTTATAAATTATATAAAGAAATTATTTGCTTATATTAAAGGATAAAATGTGCCATATTAAAATTAATGAAATAGAAACACTCTACAAGTATTTGTAAGTACAAATGTGATAACTTAAAAGTTAAAGGGTAGATGGCTGGAAAAGAGAACTGTGGGGAAAGAGACATGAAGTACAGTGATGTGGGAGAAAAAATTTGCAAAAGAAAATAATGACAAATATGAATGTCCCTTAATAATGTAAACTAATAATGCAATATATTGTGAAAAGTAACCATTGCCTTTTAAAAATTAAGTGATGAATTCTAACAACAGAATTTCATATCTTAATACATAAGTTTAGGTGAATATTAGACTCTGCCAAAGAAGACATTACTGAATCTTTATATAAAGAACAAAGAAAAATCAAGATTGAACAGAATGAGGGACAAGGTCAAATGATAGTGTCAAATATAAGGGATAGAAAGATGAGACCACTGGAACAGGAAACAACCACCAGTACCATACAGCCAAAAGAAGTCAGTACAGCAAAGAAAGATGTTTTGTGAACACCTAGCAAGAGAGAATCCAAACAGCTAGAGGCAGAATATCATTGCAACAGACAAAGTTTAAGTAATGAATGTATCTAAAGAAATGATAAATTAATTTTAAAGGTAGAAGAATTACATTAATAGCACCTACTAAGCACAAAGAATGGAAAGATGAAGACAACCTAATGCATTCTAATACAGCAAAAAGAAAACTGATGAGGTTTTAGAAACAAAATGTGAGGCAAACGTGATGACTACTATGCTACAGAAACCACACAAGGGTCTTTTCTGAGACTGATACTCCAACCAAGGACCATTCATGGTAATAACCTAGAACCCCTGCATAGTTGTAACCCATAGTAGTTCAGTGTCCAAGTGGCTTCCATAGTAATGGGAGCAGGGACTGTCTCTGATATGAACTCAGTGGCTGGCTCTTTGATCACCTCCCCCTGAGGGGGAAGCAGCTTTACCAGGCCACAGAGGAAGACAATGCAAAAGTCCTGATGAGACCTGATAGACTAGGATCAGAAGGAAGGAGAGGAGGACTTCCCTATCAGCGGACTTGGGGAGGGACATGGGCAGAGAAGGGGGAGGAGGGTAGGATTGGGAAGGAAAGAGGGAGGGGGCTACAGCTGGGATACAAAGTGAATAAACTGTAATTAATATTAAAAATAAATTTAAAAAAGAAATCAAAATTTTGATAAGCACAGAGCTGGAGAATCAGCTCAGTAGATAAAATGCTTCTTGCACAAATATAAAGGTTTGAATTTAGATCCCTAGCATCGCTATAAAAAGTAGTATGTGGCACATGACATTGATCTCAGTGTTGGGAAGGAAGAGACAACAGAGTTTGCTGGCTGTAGATCTAACCACTCAGGGAATGGTTTATTAACTGAGACACCTTGTCTCAAAACAAACAGCGAAGGATGGTATAGCTAACATCTTATGTCAATCTCTGGCTATTCTACATGAGTCTACACACCTGAACACATACATATATAAACATGCACATGCAAAAAGATGTTTTCAGGCAAATAAAAGCTGAGAAAATTGAGCATATGCATACAGAGTAAGTAATGGAGGTATTGTTTTTTCCACTCAGAAAGAAAATGACCCCCAATTGCAGCACAGAAATGCAAGAAAGAAACAGCCCAACATTTTTATGTAATATTAAGCATGTGCCAACTTAAGATCTCACAATTCCACTCAAGCTTTTACTCAAGAGAAACAAAACCATTTGTCCACAAAAATATGTTTGCATGAGTTTCATGGCAAGATTTTTCTTATTGATAGCTAAATTCTTTTAGAAATGAAGTGTGCATCCATATCTTCAGGAAAATGAAAATATGAATTGTTGTGTATTCATACAGAGAAACAAGGCTGCACCAGCCTCAAAAATAAACTCATGATCTGATACACGAAGAAGCACAGAGAACATCGAAAACTTCTAGAACTTAAAAATGTGTTGTGTGCTGGGGGGCTGGGGGATGGTATATACCCTGTGTAAGCCCATTTCAATGAAATCTCTAACAGGCAAATGCTCAGTCCATTATTTAAGTGGGATAGACCTCTGCTGGAAATGAATTTACAAATACTATGTAAAGCATTGGTGATATAAATATAACTTTATCAAAGGGCAAAAATATTTCTAAAATGTATGCATTCTAATGGCTTTAAGTTTTATTTTCATAAAACAAAAATAAAATAAATTAATATAATATATTACATATTATATATTTTATTATAACATAGTAATATATTAATTATAACATAATAGATGATGTATTTAATATATATGTATATATCAAATATATTATATATTCATATATCATGTTATAGAATATATTCATATAACATATATTAATATAAAGTATATTTAATATATAAATAAACACAATATATGTATTTTTATGTATATCATATATTATTAAAATCATATATATTTTATCACATTTTCATGATAAAAATAAATATATCATGTGTTATATGAATTATTATATTAGGTAATATTACATTTATTAATAATATTAACTATTAATATGATTAATATTATTGCAATTATTTGTAAGCCAGGGACCTTATTATATACCTATAGAAGAAGTATACTAGTAGTCTCATTATAAAAAAATAGGGGCTCTGTATAATGACTACAAGGTCATCCTACTGAGGACAATACAGCAATGTAATTTCTATGATAAAACATCTAGGCTACATAGATATAAAGTAAAAAGCAAAAAAAAGTCTTCCCTTACAAAACTAAAAAAACCACAATATTTTAATAAACAAAATTGTATACAGTAATATCAGAATACTAAAGATTTGTACATCATTATTAAATACAACTGCATTCAGTATAATAGATTGCACGGGCTTGAATTGTTATGTTCAAAGAATCAACCTGAATACTAAAAGCAGGACAGAGGAACCACATGGAGATAGCTCCACTTTCTAAGTAGTTAATGTAGACATGTATTAGGTTTTATTTAGTGAGTTTTGCTTTTTTTAAAATACTTTGAAATTTCTTCTCTTAATGCTTAGAAATAAGTTCAAATAAAAAATATTTCTCTTAAACACTTTTAAGCATTCTCCTCTTATATAGCGTGTGTATATCACTTAAATGGTTCTTTTGCTCATTTGTTTTATTCATAATGAGTGTTTACATTTATCCATGAGTTCAATACAAGCTTGCTCCAAAATGCTTCAGTTCTCCTAACCCTGAGTTATGAAGGGAAGAACTAGCCTTTTACTTGACTCCTGGGACACAATCTTTGAGCCTCAAAAATATCATTTTGTTCTGCATTCTTTTGTATACAGCCAGTCTTGAGTCAAGCTGAAAGACTCGCTGTAGTCTTTGAGACAACTCCAGTCCTTTTCCATCCCACACTGCCTTGCTCAACCTGACTACCCCCCTATCTTCCTTTGGTACTTGTTTTATCTGATAACAAAAGGATGGACAAGAGTTAGATCATAAGGATATATTTATCGTAAGCACAGCACTTCACATTTATGGGACACAGTGCTAAGAGTGTCCATACCACAAAGCAATATCTCATACTAGAGACTTAACAGCACACTTGAAACCTCTAGAATGAAAAGAAGCAAACACAGCTAAGAAAAGTAGATGACAGGAAATAATCAAACACAGGGCTGAAATCAGTACAATAAAAGAAAGAGAACAATATAAAGAATCAAGAAATAGTTCTTCGAAAAAAATCAACATGACATACAAAACTTTAGACAACTTAACTAAAAGGCAGAGAGAGAGACAATATCCAAATTAACAGAATCAGAAATGGAAACGGGGACATAAAAACAGATGCCAAAGAAATCTAAAGAATCATTACATCTTACTTCAAAAGCCTGTACTACATAAAACTGGAAATTTTAAATGAAATTAGACAATTTTGAAAAATACTCCTTACAAATGTTAAATCAAGATCAGATAAAGAATTTAAATAGACCTATATTCCCTACGGAAAGACAATTAACTCCCCCCCCAAAAAAAAAACAGGACAGGATGGTTTAAGGATAGAATTCCATAGACCTTCAATGTTGAGTTAAAAACATTTTTCAAATTATTCCACAAAATAGAAACAGAAGAAACACTGCCAAATTCATTTTATGAGATCACATATCAAGGACACAAGGCACATATATCTAACAACAATAAAAGCAATATAGGAAAGCCTATAGCTAACATCAAATTAAATGGAAAGTAACTTAAAGCAATTCCACTAAAATAAGAGATAAGATAAGACTGTCCACTCTCTTCATATCTATTCAAATATAGTACTTAAAGTTTTAGCTAAAACAAGAAGAAAACTAAAGCAGATGGGGAGTGCAAATTTGAAAAGAAAAAGTCTGAATATATGCAGATGATATGATAGTATACATAAGCAACCTCACAAAGTCTAACAGGAAACTCCTGCAGCTGATAAACATCTTCAGTAAAGTGGCTGGATCCAAAATTAACTGAAAAAAATCAGTAGCCCTCTTTTATACAAATAATAAATGGGCTAAGAAAGAATATAGGGAAACCACACTCTTCACAATACCCACAAATAATATGAAACAACTTGGTGTTACTCTAACCAAGTAAGTTAAAGACTTGTATAACAAGAATTTCAAGTCTTTAAAGAAAGAAATTAAAGATATTTGAAGATGGAAGGATCTCCCTTGCTCATGGATAAGTAACATAGTAAACAAACAAACAAACAAATAAATAAATAAAGGCCATTTTACCAAAAGCAATATACAGATTCAGCATAATTCCCATCAAAATCCAACACCATTCTTTACAGACCTTGAAGAAAACAAATCTCCACTTCATATAGAAAAACAAAAACAATGCAACAAAATACTTAGGGTAGCTAAAACAATCTTGTACATTAAAAGAATTTCTGGAAGTATCACCATCCACGATTTCAAGGTGTACTACAGAGCAACAGTAATTAAAATCTGCATGGTACTGGCAAAGAAACAAATAGGTTGATCAAGGGAACTTCTGAGGAAATAGATGAAACATCAGTATTGGATGGAGGAAGGAAATATGTGAGGATGGGAAGAAGAAGGGCACAGTTGGGGAGGACAGAGGGAGAGAGTACTAGGAGAGAGAACTGGATAGGAGTAGCATCTCCGTGATGAGCTAGGAACCTAGGACAATGGAAAGATCACTAACTCTATGAGGGTGAGCTGCCAACCAGAGAACATGCAAGGGAGAGAGCTAGGCCCTTTGCACATATGTAAGAATTGTGTAGCTGCGTCTTCATGTGGAGCACCTAAAGTGTGAGCAGGGCTGTCTCTGACTACATTGCCCGCCTTTGGATCCCTTTTCCCTCACTAGGCTGCCTTCTCTGGCTTCAATAGAAGAAGATGTGCCTAGTCTTACTGGAACAAGGTGGGATAATATGCATTAGAGGCGTCGCCATTTCTGGAAAGAAGGGGAGGAGTGGTGGAGGGGGAAAGAGGAGTGAGAGGGAGGCATAGGAGGAGAGGAGGGAAAGCTGCAATGGGAGTGTAAAATAAATAAATAACTCAATTAATTAAAAAAAAACATAAAGTACATGGTACCTTAGCTACAGGGGCTTTGCAGCCTAGTGGAAAATTGTTTTATATCAATTATTGCTATGTCGGAACAGCAGCAAGGATGGTGATACTGTTAATCTGAATGATCTAGAGTTTGCTGAAAACCATTAAACACTGAGTA
>CM053764.1:40417835-40430281 GCA_028658305.1 Pachyuromys duprasi
GAGAGAGAGAGAGAGAGAGAGAGAGAGAGAGAGAGAGAGAGAGAGAGAGAGAGAGAGAATTATGAAAGCAAGATCTGACTTTTTCGGGTGAGATCTCATCTAACTGTAAGACTCAAAAAAAGACAAGCAGCTTCTGACTGGTGCTACAGTAATACCCCCTCTCCCCACAGGCACAGAGTGCATCTCCAGGTGTGAGCTTTGGGACATGTCTAACCTCCCACATCCTCAGGCTTCAGAATTGTACTGAACAAAGCTTCCTGTGTGAGCAGCTCTCCAGCTTGCATACATTCCATTACAGATATGCTATAGTCTTTAAAATAGCATGAGCCAAGACCTTCATCATTCCCTTTTCTGCCAGAAAACTTTGTATCCATCTATTGTCTTGGTTCAGTTTCTTTGATCCTGAGTCAGAAATTTTTTTCCTGTCCATTATAAACTTTCTTGACATAAACATGAGGCTATTTCCCACTATTTTTATAATGCAGTTATTTGAAGTAAGTTAGGTAGTATCTTTTACCATTGCCAAAACTCAGGTGTTCAACAAGCAAAGTCATTGTCTTTGATACAAAGTGAGAGCACGGTATAAATCGATAAATGTCATGCACCATATAAGCAGACTGAAAGACATAAACTACATGATCATCTCGTAGGATACAGAAAAGCTCTTTAACAAAATCTGATGCTCCTTTCATGATTCAAGTCTTGGACAAATTAAGGATATAAGAGACATCTCAATATAATAAAGGCAATTTACAGCAAGCATGTAGCCAACATCAATGTAAATGGACAGAAAATTAAAGCAACTCCACTAAAATCAGGAAAATCTTAAAGATGTCCACTCTTTCCATGACTATTCACTTTGTACTCGAAACCTAGAACAATAAGATAACTGAAAGTTACCAAAGGGAATACAAATAGAAAAGGAAGAAATAAAAGTATTTTTATTTGCAGGTATAATTGTATTCATAAGTGGCCCTGAAAATTCCACCAGAAAAGTCTTATAAGAGACAAACGCTTTCAGCAAAATAGCAAAATACAAAATTAACAAAGAAAAATCAGTAACCTTCCTATATAAAAATGACAAACGGACTGAGAGAGAAATCAGAAAAGCAACACATTTCAATAACCTCCCCCCCAAAAAAATATAAATTATCTTGAGGTAAATTTAACCAAGCAAGGGAAGGACTTGCACAATAAAAATTTTAAAACACAGAAGAAATAAATGGAAGAGGAGTTCAGAAGATGGAAAACTCTTCCATGCACATGAATCAGTAGAATTAATATAGGAAAAATGGCTGTTCTCCCAAAAGCAATCTTCATTAAATTCTAATATAATTCATGACAAAACTTAAAAGGACATTTTCAACTTCATAGGAAAACACAAAACCCAGGAGACAGTTCAGTGTACTGTTGTGTTATGTAATAAAAACATCATGTTGTACAAAAACACGCACGTTGATCAATGGAATAGAATTGAAGAACCAGCTAAGTATCTTCAACAAATGGTGCTGTTCAAATTGAATGGTTGCATGTAGAAAGCTATCAGTAGACCCAAACCTCTCACTCTGCATAAAACTAATCTCCATATAGACCGAAGACCTCAATATGAAACCAGATACAGTGAACCTGAGAGAAGGGAAAATGGGAAATAGCCTGGAACTAGTTGTCAAAGGAAAAAAAACTTTCAGAATACAACACAGTTATCAAAGGCACAAAGGGCAACAATTAATAAATGGGACCTTGTGAAACTGAGAAGTTTCTGTACAGCAAAGAAAACAGTCATTCAGAAAAAGCAATAACCAACAGAATAGGAAAATATTTTTACCAACTGCACATCCAAATGAGGGATAATATATATATACAAAATATGTAGAAAACTTTAAAAAAAAGATGAACACCAGAAAAAAATTAAAACATAGCCATATTGCTCCATGGGAGCTCTCAAACATCCCAGGCAATAGTAAAGGCCATTGGCTGCTCTCTACAAACTGACAGGAAGGTCCTACAGCTAGAGACCATATCTATACAATTTATTGAATATGGAGAAATACTGCTGGGTGTAGTGATGCATGACTTTGACCTCAGCACTCGTGGAGGCAGAGGCTCGCAGACTGCTGTGAGTTCAAGCCAGCCTGGTCTACAAAGTGAGTCCACAACAAGGGTACACAGAGAAACCCTGTCTCAGAAAACAAAACAAAAAGAAGAAAAGAAAAAAGAAAAGAAAAGAAAGGAAAAGAAAATGGAAAAGTTGAGCGGGTGATTATCTAGAGCCTTTACCCATATGCACTAGTGATCATGGTGTGGAAAGGTCCTCTGCACACCACCAAAGAAAAAAAGTAATTCCAACCCTGCTGCAAACCTTCACTCTACAAGGCTAACTTCTCTGGAAGATACACTGCTATAAGGCAGCAACCCATACCTGATTTGGATAAAGGTCCATTACATGAGATGGCACCTATAGCCAATATTGCATGGGTAGGCAAGAGCCTGAGACTAGATAAGCCATAGACCTAAGGTAAAACCAAATATACTGTTAAGCAAAATCAAACAAAACTCTGAAGGGTAGCAATAAAGTGACTCCTCACGACAGTCTGCTTCACTCAGATCTCAGTGCAGTGCTCATTCATTATCAGAGAAGATTCCTTCTACACAGATGGGAAAATATGGGGACCGTCAGCCAGAGAACATGCAGAGATTAGGAGACCTTGGAACAACACCCCTAAAAGGGATGTGTCCATCTAACACCTTTGCTCAGGGCTCAGAGAACTCTTTCTCAGAGTTCAGAGTTCAGAGAAGACAGAAGGAGCATAAGAGCCGGGGGGTGGGGGACACCAAAGAATCAAAGCCTTCTGGGTATAACAAGGCTGGCACACATACAGCCCCCCTGAGACTGAGGGCACATGCAGGCCTGTACACGTCTTCCTGTAACATACAGGGTCACAAGCTGAAAAGGCAAGAGGACACAGGCTTCCTCTCTCTAGCCCAGAAACAATCTCCAGTTGATAACTACTTCTATGAAAATTTAGTTTCCTCCAAGGGAGCCCTCCTGGGAAACGAACAACTCTCCATGGTCACCCTCATGCCCAGAAATGATTGCCAAAATCAAAAGAACTCAGTGGCCTTTTTGGAGTGTTGTTGTTTTGTCTCATGGTGTGGAGTGGGATGTTCTGTTTTCTTCATGCTATGGGTCCTTTGATTATATATTTTGTTTCCAAGTTTGGTTTTGTGGGATTCCTCTGTACATGAACCTGTGTGTCTGCATTTGTATGTGTTTCTCTTGCTTTGTCTTCAGATCCTTCTCTTCTGTTTGTTTTGTCCTGTTCAGATTTGTTTGTTTTCTATAAAGAAACAGAATGGTTATGTCTCCAGAATGAAGAGATTGTGGGGAAAAACTGGAAAGAGTCAGTAAAGGGTAAACTGTAAACAGAGAGTTTTGCATGGAAAAAATCCATTTGCAATAAAAAAAAAAGAAAAAAAAAAGAAAATGAGATACAGAGCACAGATCTGATCCTCTATTCATTGAAATTAGGAACTAAGCCTGTACGTTGCTATCTTCAGTATCTAGTTCACTGACTGTAAAACACAGATTATGATAATGTTGTTTTAAGAAGTACAGATAGGAAAAATTTCAGACAATTAGTGCCAGAGAATCTTTTTTAAAGAATGCTTACTTTAATGAAAATTGTCATCTTCATCATGAATATATGGTCTCCTTTAGAAATTAGATACCTAAGGTGTCCGAATTGGAAAATTTTGGGTTTGGAATTGCTTAACTCTGGAGAAATTTTGGGCCCACAGAAAGAAATGTCCACAGAAAGAAACAAAGAAAACAGCAATAGAATATTTTTCCTAAAGGCATTTGCTGTGGTTATGTCACTCCTTTGAAATAAGCTTCTGAAATATATTCTTGAAGTCATTTGAAGCATGTTTCAGAAAGTGACAGAAAGATCCAGCTGTCCATTTACATTTTATACACAATTGTACCTAGAAAATATAATAGCATCTGAAAAAGTTCAGATGCAGTTTTCCTTTGTAAGCATCCATGAGCATATGAATGTCTAACCTTTTACTCATTGAGTCCTTCAATCACAAGTAGATGAAAGATTAAAGAATTGCTTGATAAACACACACACACACACACACACACACACACCTACCCCTCCCTCTACTCTCCCAAAACAAAAACTAAACTAAACTAAATTGAGCAAAGGAGGAAGAGCCAGGCACCCTGCCTGGCTGTCCCTGCCAGCTGTATGCTGCTGAGGACCAGGATGATGCCCAGGACACATGTTACCACTGAGGGCCATGCCGGTGTCTGGGGGCCATGCTGCTGCCTGGGGCCATACTGATTTGAATGCTGCCACCTTAGACTGCAGTGATGTCCAGGGCCTGGGCAGCCTCCAAGGGCCTTGTCTAGGTGTGTGGTTCTACTGCATCTAGGGTCATATTTATTGTCTGTGTTGTCACCGCAAGCCAGATGGAGGCCCATTATCAGTGCTTCCACTGACTGTGAGAAACAAGGAGGTTGCTTTTGCTGTGATGTAGACGAAGGCAGATTCACAACTGAGAGGAACAAGGACTATTTCTGAGACTCCTTCCCTCCCCCTTCCCACAAAGCAACAGCCTAGACAGAAAGCCATTGGAGAGAGACCTTACAAAGTGAGATGAAGATGCTGAAGTGCAGCTTTCCACAATTTATGGCTTCGGGTGGAGAGGAGGACTCACTCAGTTCTGCTTAAGCAGCAGGCCACCGAGAGTTTGAACATGCTCTATTCAGTATATAGATAACACAAAGTGGACTTATTCTTTCTTATTATTTTTGCTTTTCACATCTTTTTTACTATTATTTTTATTTTTATTTTATTGATTACAGTCTATTCCCACTGCATCCTACCTGCAAACCCTTCCCTTTTCCCCCAATCTTTCCCTTCCTCCATCCTCCCCACTCAGGTCCCTCCCCCAGTCCACCATAAGGGAGGTCCTCCTCCCCTTCCATCTGTCCCATTCCATCAGGTCTCATCAGGAATAGCTACACCACACTCCTCCTTGGCCCGGCAATGCTGCAACCCCCTAGGGGTGGGGGAAGGTGATCAAAGAGCAGGCCAATCAGTCCATGCCAGAGACAGTCCCCACTCACATCACCAGGGAATCCACTTGGACACGTAGGCACCGTAGGTCACATCTGTGCAGAGGTTCTAGGCTTTCTCCATGAATGGTCCATAGTTGGAGCACCAGTCCCAGAAGACACCCTGTGTCCAGACGCCTTGGTTCTGTTGCTCTCCCTGTGGAGCTCCTGTCCCCTCCAGGTTCCTCTATTTCCCACTTCTTTCATAACATTCCCTGAACTCTGCCCAAAGTTTGGCTATGAGTCTCAGCCCCTGCTTGATATTCTGCAGGGTAGAGTCTTTCAGAGGCCTTCTGTGGTAGGCTTTTCACATCTTTGAGAGAGAGGTCAAACAGGGAGGAGGGACAGCTGTGGAAAGACTGGGATGGGATTTTGATCAGAATGCATGATGCGAATCTCCCATGAAATAAATAGAAGTGTTATGTGAGGAAAGTAAAATTATATTTAAAAACAAACAAAAAAAAACGAATTGAAAAATGGGTAAGATGATCAATTTTCACTCAGAAAGACAAACGGAATGAACATTGGAAGAAGGAGAAAACAGGGAATAGGATAGGAGCCTACCACAGAAGGATCTGAAAGACTCTGCCCAGCAGTAGATCAAAGCAGAAGCTGAGACTCATAGCCAAACTTTGAGCAGAGTTCAAGGAATCTTATGAAAGAAGGGGGAGATAGAAAGATCTGGAGGGGACAGGAGCTCCACAAGGAGAGCAACATAACCAAAATATCTGGGCACAGGAGTCTTTTCTGAGACTGATACTCCAACCAAGGACCATGCATGGATACAACCTAGAACCCCTGCACAGATATAGCCCATGGTAGCTCAGTATCCAATTGGGTTCATTAGTAAGGGGACTGTCTCTGACATGAACTCAGTGGCTGCTCTTTGATCACCACCCGCTGAGGGGGAGTAGCTTTAACAGGCCACAGAGGAAGACAATGCAGCCAGTCCTGATGAGACCTGATAGGCTAGGGTAAGAGGGAAATCAAATCAAGGAGAACCTCCCCTCTAACTGGACTAGGGGAGGAGCATGGGAGGAAATGAGGGAGGGTAGGGAAGGATGGGAGGACATGAGGGAGGGGACTACAGCTTGGATACAAAGTGAATAAATTATAATTAATAAAAATAAATTAATAAGACTATAAAACAGCAAGAGATTCTCAGATTACAGAAGTAATCAGCAAGAAAATTTATTGTGGATTCACGAAGCATAAAATGCTTGTGTAATAAAGAGAAAAATTAAATGATACAATCAGAATGTACTACAGGTGTTTCAAGCATGGTCATGTGATACACACAATTGTTTTTAATCCCTCAAATACATATTTGTTATATCTGCCTCAGATCCTAAATACTGTTGAAGATAAACAATGAATTTTGGTATAGAAATTTTACATAGCCCTCTGTTTCCTCGCCCTGCATTAGCAATTTTCCCAATAATGAGTCCTCTAACTTTTTACTCAACCACATCCAATCATGGTACATCCAATATATTCTTGAAATAGTGCTATTCTAGGGATGCAGAAAAAATCTCCACGTAGACTTTAATTTTCCTCCCAACAACATATCAAAATCTTGACAATAAATCACTGCTCCATCATCACTTACCCAGACCACTGCAATAACCTTATGATTGTCTTTGATGATGCTTTTCTGATATTATGGACTATTCTCAACAGAGAGACAGACACTAGCAAGAACTCAATGCTCTACTTAAGCCTTATAGTGGCTTTCCACTTCAATCAGAAGAAAGTATTTTTCAAAGCAATACTCGCTCTCCTCATGTGACTCCATCCCCATCCACATGCTCCTCACCTCCCATAATCACTGTCTTATTCTGTTCCTAACATCTGGCTTCCTTGGAAATACATGAAACCTGAACGTTTTCTTTGTAAATTTCTTAGATCTTCATGTCTCATGATATTACTTTATTGACAATTTTGTCACACATTGCATCCTCAGACATATTATGACCCGTTCAGTTCTCTACATTCACAGTGAATTCCCTAGCATGCTTCATTTTATAAACCAAGACATAGTAACAGCATGACATATTTTATTATCTTTGCTGTTAGCTTATTTTTTTATTTTATTTCTTTCAGTCAGATTACATTAACTAAAAACATTCTTCCTGCGATTAAAATGACTTTATGCAAATAGTCTGTGCAAATGCAGTAAATATTTAATGAATGAGTTGCTGTTTTTATTAACATTTTTGGAGATGAATTTACCATGCTGATGTAAGCACCAAGAGAAACCAGAGGAACTTGAAGTGTCCTCTTGGAATTCCAAGAGGTTTTCACTGTTGGAAAATTACTGATTAAACAATAAGAGCCATACTCCTCCATCAGATTTACAAAGACTACATAACTTGCACAGGAACAAAATTACTGCTGACTCAACAACACAGAAGATGCACAGGAAGTGTGAGGAGTTTGGGGCTTCTAGGATGGGATCCTCACTGCCATTTGAGGTGGTGTGGAGTATGCAAAGTACCATTTATCCAAGAGGAAACATTTCAGTTATACTAACAATATCAAATACTGACACATCAGTCCAGAGACTCACCAGCTGACTGTGGCATTTCAGTTCAGCCTAAATTATAAGTGCACTTAACATAACTAACCAATGTGAATCAAGTATATCATACTAAAATATTGTTTTATGATACTCTGTGAAATTGGTATTAGTGTTTTTACAAAAAATAATCAGTCTTTATTAGAAATTTTTTTAATTTTCTTATCACAGTTGCTTTTCTTCACTTGTTCATGTGGAAGTCAGGGCTAAATTTTGGCTTCTCTCCCATTCTAATAGAAGAAGGGAAATGCAAAGGGAAGCAATCCATCCATTGCTAAGTCTACACTTTCTATATCCACATTTTGAAAATTCAAATATACCCTTAGAATCTATGGAATCTATGATACTGAGAGGGTTATTAAATTGTTTTAGGCTTTATTTTTCACTTTCAAAGTAAAGCTGAAGGGTTTCCATGGGAAGAAACCAGATACCTGAGACCTAACTGCATAACGCAGACATAACATTTAATAATATGTAGTTATTTATTTATTTACCTAGGCAGGACTACTTGCTCATTTGCCTATAATTTGAAAGCAATGGCTATTTGTTTCTTTTTGTGCCTGCAGAATTAGCTAAATTTACTATAATTATTTATTCTGGGAATTACATCATCAGTGCCAATGTCTGTAAGAATCTAAGTTTTAGAAATGTTAAGAATATTTTTTTATAAAATGGACTTGATGAAAAGAAGCTATAGTTTCATCTGATCAAGCTTAAAAAGTTAATCTTCCCCTCATATATTCTCAGGCTGTGGAAAATCATAGTTTTAAACAGACCACAGACAGAGTCAAAATCACTCAATTCTATCAGCCTCATCCAGTTGCCTGTTTGCTTAAGATAAAAGTTCAGTAGTTTGACTCTAAATAGATTAAAATACTTATCATCGGGTGATTAGATTTAAGTTGGGTTCCTGGGAAGAATTGAAGTTATGTATTTTTAAGCTGTTCAAGTTCTGTGGTTGATTAGGTAAAGTCAAAGCTATTAATCCCCTCAGAGTAGCCTCTCCAGGCTGCCTTGAGGGCAACTGCAGGCTCCTCCCAGGCAACAATTTTGAAGTGAACTTTATTTGTAGAGAAGAGTAAAATTTAAAGGAAACACTTCTGTAGAGCAAAGAATACCACCATTGTGGTGAAGCAACAGCCTGCTGAATAGGAAAAAATTACCATGCATACATCTGACAGAGGGTTAGTGTCTAGAATAACAAAGAACTCAAAGCACTAAACGCCAATAAAAGAGAAAGGAAGGGGGAGATAGTAAGGCCTGGAGAGGACAGGAGCTCCACAAAGAGAGCATCAGAACCAAAATATCTGGATACAGGGGTCTTTTCTGAGACTGATACTCCAACCAAGGACCATGCATGGAGATAACCTAGAACCCCTGCACAGATGTAGCCCATGACAGCTCAAAATCCAAGTGGGTTCCCTAGTAATGGGAACAGGGACTATTTCTGACATGAACTTAGTGGCTGGCTCTTTGATCATCTCCTCCTGATGGGGGAGCAGCCTTGCCAGGCACAGAGGAGGACAACGCAACTAGTCCTGATGAGACCTGATATGCTAGGATCAGATGGAAGGAGAGGAGGACCTCCCCTACCAGTGGACTTAGAGAGAGGCATGGGTGGAGAAGAGGGAGGGAGGGTGGGATCAGAAGGGAATGAAGGAGGGGGCTACAACTGGGATGCAAAGTGAATAAACTGTAATTAATATAAAAATAAAAAGATAATTAAAAAAAACTCAATCATAAATTGGGGCATAGGACTAGAGAGAGAGAATTAACCGAAGAGAAATAGCTGGGGAGTATTTAATTTTTTTCAACATCCTCAGCCATTATGGAAACATAAGAAGTCAATTTCATTTTACTTCACTGAAAATGGGTATGGCTAAAAATACAGATAAATGTTGTGCAAGTGCTAGTCTGGCAATACTTATTCGCCCTCAGTAGAGGAACAAACAGATATAACCATTAGGAAAATCGGTGTGAAGTTTCCTCAAAATGCAAGAAATAGATGTGCCACATGATCTTGCTATACCACTCCTGTGCATGTGCCTAAAAGCTCTACATTTTATTAGAGAGACACTTCCTCATCCATCTTCAGCATTGCTCAATTCTTAATAGTCAGGGAATGGAAACATTCTAAATGGTCATCAACTAATGGTGGATAATGAAAACGTGTTACATATACATAATGAAATAGTATTCAGCTGTAAAAAAAAAAAAACCTGCAAATCACAGGTAAATAGATAGAGCTAGAAATTATCATTCTGAGTGAGATAGCCCAGATACAAAAGGACAAATGTCACGCGTTTTCTCTCCAATATGAATGCTGGAAAGAATGCACTCATAACCCAATAGGAAATTGTCATCACTGAAAACATACACACCCTTAACATTGTATAGACTGAGCAGGTCATATTTTGGAATTTGTATGTATATATACGTATATGCATGTAACAGCAATTAATTTAAAGCTAGCCAGTGAAATTGAAAGATAACAAGGAGGAGTATATGGAAGCATGAGGGAAAAAAGGAAAATAATGTAATTATGTTATAACCCCCAAAATAAAAGAAACAATGAAAAATGTAAATGTTAACATTGACTCTTTAGATGTATATGTGTTAATGGAAATTCCCATAGAAGGCAAGAAATTAGTAAGGAAGACATAGGGGTTAATTTCAAGGGAAGAAGAATGAAATGTAGGTGGTAGAAAGAGGAAAATAAGAGTAATGGACTAGAACTTGCTAAATGGGAAGGGCAGTGGGATGGCTGCACAGAAAAGAGTATGCATGATCTCCTCCTTCTTAATTGCTGAGTAGTATTCCATTGTGTAAAAGTACCACAATTTCTGTATCCATTCCTCAACTGAGGTACATCTGGGTTGTTTCTAGGTTCTGGCAATTACGAATAAAGCAGCTACGAACATAGTTGAGCAAATGTCCTTGTTGTGTACTCGAGCATCTTTTGGCTATATGCCTAGGAATGGTATAGCTGAATCTTGAGGAATCACTATTCCTAATTGTCTAAGAAAGCGCCAAATTGATTTCCAGAGTGGTTGTACAAGTTTGCATTCCCACCAGCAATGGAGGAGGGTTTCTCTTTCTCCACATCCTCTCCAGCATGTGTTGTTACTTGAGTTTTTGATCTTAGCCTTTCTTGTGGGTGTAAGGTGAAATCTCAGGGTTGTTTTGGTTTGCATCTCCCTGATGCTAAGTACGTTGAACATTTCTTTAAGTGTTTTTTTGCCATTCTACAGTCCTCTACAGAGAGTTCTCTGTTTAGCTCCATACCCTATATTTTTAATTGGATTACGTGATTTGTTGTTGTTTAATTTTTTTTAGTTCTTTATGTATACTGGATATTAGCCCTCTGTCAGATATAGGGTTGTTGAAGAGCCTTTCCCAGTCTGTAGGCTGTCATTTTGTTTTGGTGACAGTGTCTTTTGCTTTACAGAGCTTTTCAGATTCATGAGGTCCCATTTATTGATTGTTGCTCTTAGAGCCTGTGCTGTTGGTGTTCTGTTCAGGAAGTAGTCTCCTGTGCTGATGAGTTCTAGGATCTTTCCCACTTTTTCTTCTAACCAATTTAATGTGTCTGGTATTATCATGAAATGATAACAGGCAAATGGTGGCACCTGGAAACAATCATCCTGAGTGAGGTATCCCAAAAGCAGAAAGACACACATGGTATATACTCACTTAAATAGACATATAAGATAGGATAAACATACTGAAATCTATGCAACTAAAGAAGATAAACAAGAAAGAGGACCTGGTGTAAGATGATCAATCCTCATTTAGAATGACAAATGGGATGTAGGAAAAAACAAGTATCAGGACAAGAGCCTACTACAGAGGGCCTCGGAAAGACTCTACCTAGCAGTGTATCAAAGCAAATATTAAGACACATAACCAACCCTTTCGCAGAGTGCAGAGAATCATATGAAAGAAGTGGGAGACCTCCTGGAGAGGTCAGGAGCTCCTTAAGGACCAAATATACCAGGGCACAGGGGTCTTTTATGAGACTGTCTCTCCAACCAAGGACCATGTATGGATATAACCTAGAACCCCTGCTTGAATGTAGCAAATGGTAGCTCAACATCCAAGTGGGTACACTAGTAAGGGGAACAGGGACTATTTCAGACATAAACACAATGGCTGGCTCTTCGACCCCCTCGCCCCCCGAGGGAGGAGCAGCCTTGCTAAGCCACAGAAGAGGACATTGCAGCCATTCCTGAAGAGACCTGATAAGCTAGAGTTAGATGGAAGGGGAGGAGGTCCTCCCCTGTCAGTGGACTTGGAAAGGGGCAGGGAGGAGATGAGGGAGGGACAAGAGTGGGAGGGAATGAGGGAGGGGGCTACGGCTTGGATACAAAGTACATATCCTGTGATTAATATAAAATAAAAATGTGAATTTCATGATTTCCTCCTTTTTAATTGCTGAGTAGTATTCCATTGTGTAAAAGTACCACAATCTCTGTATCCATTCCTCAACTGAGGGACATCTGGGTTGTTTCCAGGTTCTGGCTATTACAAATAGAGCAGCCACGAACATAGTTGAGCAAATGTCCTTGTGTACTTGAGCATTTTTTTGGATATATGCCTAAGAGTGGTATAGCTGGGTCTTGAGGAATTACTATTCCTAATTGTCTAAGAAAGCGCCAAATTGATTTCCAGAGTGGTTGTACACATTTGCATTCCCACCAGCAATGGAGGAGGGTTCCTCTTTCTCCACAACCTCTCCAGCAT
>CM053764.1:40430781-40491108 GCA_028658305.1 Pachyuromys duprasi
AGTGAGGGAAACAGGGACTGTTTCAGTCTTGAACTTGATGGCTGACTCTTTGACCCTCCCCCATACATGCCAGGGAGTGACAGACTGGCTAGATCCCAGTGGAGGACATTGCAGCCAACCCTGAGGAGACAGGATGAGCTGGGGTTGGATGGAAGGGGAGGAGGTCCTCCCCTGTTGGTGGACTTGGAGGGGGCGGGGATTAGATGAGGGAGGGTTGGGGAGGATGGGAGGGAATGAGGGAGGGGGCTATGCTTGGGATGGAAAGTACCTAACCTGTGGTTGATAACAACAACAACAAAAAAAAAATGTAAAAAAAAAAACTTAAAAAAAGAAAAGAAAAAAACAAAAAAAAATAAAAATGTTAAATAAAAAAAAAAAGAGTATGCAGAGAGCCAGATAACACTAAAGACCTCTGAAAAGCTGTATGGAAACTCAGTGCTGTAAATGCTTCCTAAAACGTGTACATAAACCTATAAAAAGGAGCTTAAATGGTGTTACCCTATTATGAAGTCTCCACACACAGTAATTAAATGTCCAGTGCCAGATATGAGCTACCTCTTTACAAGCCATTGATCATTGGGGTCCCAAAGAACACTGTCCCCCAAAATAAAGATTATAAGCTCTGGCCATTGCTTTTCGCTACTCTCCATATATTGATAGTTAAGGCTGTATTACTGAAGACAGGATATAGCTGAATCACAGAACATGGAAAAATAAAATTAATTTGTATAAGGAAGCTTCATCTCCACCAGCTTCTATTCACCCTGCTGAAACTGCGTACACTACCAGGGAGCAAAATAAGTCAATCCTCATACCCAGTTGTGGACACTGAAATACACAACAGTGAGTGAGCTGGAAAGATGTGTACACCAGCATGAGAAGGACATGAATGTCATAGGTAAAAGCAACTACTTTCCACTTGTATTGAAGATCTATTTCACAGGATGGCTTGTGTCTGGTACTATTATCTGTGCCTAAACGCAATGGCTGGCTAAGTTGTAGGCCCTGGTGGAGGTTATTGCTTAATATCATTATTTTGCTAAATGGACATTATAAACTGATACCTAAGTTCTTATCTTTATACACACGGATTAATACATCTTTAATAACCTCCTTTTGCAGTAGATAGTTCATACAGAGACTTACAATTGGCCAACAGACAAAGACTACGAGATTTTTAAAGACTCAACACTAAATTTAGCATTTATATCACACTTTCTCCTACAAGGCTAAGGGACGTTCATGGAAGACAAAGCAGAAAGACTGTGAGAGATGCATGTGGTGGGTGTCTGCAGCATAGTAACTGTGGGACATCATTGGACCATTGCATTGCTCACAGTAATTCTTTTTGTCTGCACACAACACACAATGTCAGCCAGTCAAGCACGGGGGAAGGGAGGGCTCTCAGGTCTCACCCCTGGCTGATCAGCATGGCAAATCATGGGTTTGGGATGAAGAAGATGTATGTGACCGCAGGGAGGCTGTCCATACTGCAGTAGAGAGTGTTTTACTCGTGTGCATACAGGGAGCACTGAGCAGATGAACAGGGTTTATGAACGGAACACACGAACCTGGACAGGGAAATGACTGGTGTGGAAGAGACTGGAGGGGTAGGAAATGGGAAAGACATGGTCAAGACACTTGTGAATTCATGACATTCTCAAGCAATAAAAAAGCCATTAAAAATCTCCTCATGTCCACACAGGTGAGTTAGGAAGGGCCCTAAAGCAGACTGTAAGGGAGAGCAATGGTGACAACCCCCGTCCACAGGAGTGCCATTTCAGTATACATGATTTGTGCCTATAAACATACATGAGAATTAATTTACCCATAGGAAGATGTGTATTGATTATGTGTATGATGTGTAAGATGTGTATGATATGTAGAACATCAGTAAAATTAATATTACAAGGAACACAGTTAATGTCCCATAAATAGTTGTGTCAAATACTCCATTCTTGTAGGCAGTTGAGCTAGGCAAAGTTGTCATATATTAAACAAAATTTTCTCAAGAAAGAATTTTAAAATGCCCTCAGAAAGAGAAAAGGAAATCAATTAAGATTCACTGTTAGTTCCATAGTCTTTAAAGTATAAAACACATCAAAAATGGCAAAAGTTTAATGGAACTGATCCCACAGGTGGATTGAATGGTAAAAAACAAACAGGAGTTTGATTATCACTTAGAATAATTATCAATTTCCTTCCACATCTCTTAGACTTGAGGGAACACAGAGGGCAAGAATGGTCCTTTCAGAACCTATGGACTTGGAAAGGGGCCTTACACAGTGCTTAAGGACATTTCTCAATGTGGGAATAGCCAGGAGCAATGTGCAGAGGCAGAGCTAAAGTGACAGGGAGCCAGCAAGCAAACCGACATTGATGTTGTCACAGTGTCTTTGATTTCCAGTTCCTGATCTCTGAAGAGCCTAAACTGAGCATTCTGAGGGTCAGCTGATCCTAATCTGGTCATCTGGGAGAGAAAATACCTGGCAGAATCATACTTATTCAAAGTAGGGGACATTGAAAGTGATTTCATATGTGGCCATGCAGCCTAACCCTTTTAAAAGTGGTTCAAATAGACAAGAGACTACACAATGAACCTCTGCCCTGCCGTATATAAGATACATAACCATTGGGATAACATAACCAGGACACTCATTTTACTCAGTAATTCACAGAGAAACAAAAGTGTGACAGAGAAGAGATGCTTTCTATAGCTGTGTAAAGAAGCTAGAAAAACAGAACACCAAAGCATTTCATCTGCTACCTGTGTTCTCATGTTTTGTTGTTGTTGTTGTTGTTTGTTTTGTTTTTGTTTTTTAAACGTTTTTAATCATGCCATAGGTTGCTCTTCAGGAACTTTCTTGAAAAACTTTATCCTTTTATGTTTCAAGGTAAAACTGAGAAGCTTGCAAAACTATTTAAGAAACACATGTAATAAAAACTGTGACTAAAAATTGAACTACTGGAAAATATTACTGTCAGTGTACTTCTTTTTAATATTATAAATATGATTATGAGACTAAACTTACCTTCTTGTCTATTTGTAGATGGATGAAGCAATTGCCCACAGTCGAAGATAGGATTTTTTTTTATCATATTGATTTTCGTCCTTGTGCATGAATTTACAGCTAGGTCACTGGAGTCACTTCTCAGCCCTGAGAGTCACTGCTGCTCAGGTTCACTAGTGATAAAGAGCACTTCACACCCCCCTTTTCTTCTTTTTATCATTTATTACAATTCATTAAAATTGTATCCTAGCTGTGGCCCCCTCTCTCCTCTGCTCCCAATCCCACCCACCTTCCATCTTCTCCCCCTGTACTCCACCCCTTGTCCACTGATAGGGGATGTCCTCCTCCCCTTCCCTCTGACCCTAGTCTATCAGGTCTCATCAGGTGGCTGCATCCTCTTCCTCTGTGGCCTGGCAAAGCTGAATCACCCAGGGGGAGGTGATCAAAGAGCCAGCCACTGAATTTGTGTCAGAAACAATCGCTGTACCCACTTGGAGGCTGAGTCTATGGGCTACATTTGAGCCTTGGTTCTAGTCCTTTCTATGCATTGGCCTTGGTTGGGGTATCATTCACTTCAGGGCTCCCAGGACACGGTTTATTTTGGCTCTGTTGATCTCCTTTTGGAGCTCTTGTCCCCTCTAGGTCTTTCTATTTCCCCTTCTTTCATAAAATTCCATGCATTCTGCCCAAAGTTTGGTTATGAGTCTCAGACTCTGCTTTGCTACCTAAACCAGTATAGTCTTTCAGAGACCATCTGTGGTAGGCTCATGTCCTGTTCCCTGTCTTCTGCTTCTATGTCTATCACATTTGCCCTTCTGAATGAGGAGTAAGCATCTTCTCTAGGGTCTTCTTATTGTTTAGCTTCTTTAGAAGTATAGATTTTAGTATATTTATCCTATGTTATATGTCTAATAACCACTTATGAATAAGTATATGCCATGTATGTCTTTCTGTTTCTGAGTTACCTCACTCAAGAAGATCTTTTCTAGTTTCCACCATTTGCCTGAAAATTTCATGATTTCCTTGTCTTTAATAGCTGAGTAGTATTCCATTGTATAGATGTACCACAATTTCAGTATCCATTCCTCAGCTGAGGGACATCTGTGTTGTTTCCTTCACCAACCCTATATCTGACAGATGGCTAATATCCAGAATATATAAAGAACTTAAGGCACTAAACACCAACAAACCAAGTAATCCAATTAAAAAATGGGGTACAGAACTAAGCAGAATTCTCAACAGATGAATATCGAAGGGCAGAGTAACACTTAAAGAAATGTTCAGCATCCTTAGCCACCAGGGAGATGCAAATCAAAATGACCCTGATGTCTCACCTTACAACCATCAGAATGGCTGAGGTCAAAAATTCAAGTGACAACACATGCTGGAGAGGCTGTGGAGAAAGGGGAACCTTCCTCCATTGCTGGTGGGAATGTAAACTTGTACAGCCACTTTGAAAATCAATCTGGTGCTTTCTCAGACAATTAGGAATAGTGCAACTTCAAGGTCCAGCTATACCACTCCTAGGCATATACCCAAAATATGCTCAACTATACAACAAGGACATTTGCTCAACCATGTTCATAACAGCTCTATTCACAATAGCGAGAATATGGATAAAGAGCACTTTGATATGAAGGTGCAAAGAAAGATGCCCTGTAAAAAATGACGTCCAAAAGATATAAATGTCAGTGGCTTCTGGAAATCACTTCTTTTATCCAGACAAGAGAAGCTAGCATCTTTCCATTGCTGTTTTTATAGATGTGTAGGCATCATATCAATTATAAAATGCAGCTTACACACAATTTAGGAAAATGGTTTATTTTTACAACGCATCATAGAATATAAAAAATATCTCCAGGTGCATGATCTTTTGGTCTTCACACACTTTCATGTGAAAAGAAGCCTTTATAATACACATTTTACAGATGAGTAAACACAGAATTATTGGGAAATACGAGAACGCTTCAACTTCTCCTGTTGGAGTACACTAAAAGAGTTACACTTGCATATTGGCGAAGAAGACCAGCAGTTAGTCAGCTTGGCATGAGCAATGAACTCATCTTACAGGGACTTACAAAAGTTATAAACCAGTTCAGTTTCCTTGGCTGCACAAAGGTTAACAACACACACTACAACAGTTTCATTCGCAGAATCACATTCCTTGTGACCAAGGAAAAGACTCCATGTGAATCACTCAGAATGTACTTTGTCATGTGATTCTTAGTCATGTTTTCTCATTAACCATAACCATGGAAATAACATATTATAGAAAATGAGTAGAACCCTCCAATAATCTGTTATCTTTAATGTTTTATTTCTCTGGTCTGCTTAGTACACATACTGTTTGCAGAGAAGACTCAATTCATAACTTTCCAAAATTATACTAAGATCACCTTCTTTGAATAAAATGTAAATTCCTGGGCAAGCACTCAATGTGCAGAGTCAACTCCATCTACTCTCTGAAGTATGTTTTCTGTAACCCTTCATTACCTACCATTCAGTTCAAGTAAATGGTCCTTAAGCCTGTATATGACCTAATTTCTCTAAACATAAATGTTTCCCTGAACTACTTTGCAATGATCTTCATCACCTTCTTAAAAAGCCTATGTTTCACAGGGCTCTTTTGGTGCCCCTAAGAAAACACTGTTTTCATATTTCAAATTTGCACTTCTTGATCATACCACATGATCTATACTGTATTTGTAGTCTACAGATGATAGGGACCCAGGAAAATCTAATTAGTGTTTCAAGATGGGCCTCATGGGGAAAAAAAGTGTGAGGAAAAGATTCTTCTATAGTTCTAAGCACCATTCCTCCACCAATTTCCATCATTATTTTCATCCCCAGTGCACTGAAGAAGAGGTTTTGATGTACACAATGCACAGACCAAAAAAATGAAAGAGGAAATGAAAAGAAAAAAGAACCAAGCAATGTTGATATAAAGTTTAACTCAAGGGAAACTGAGTAAATAGTACAAGTTTAATAGTATGCTATAAAGGAATATTTTATTTTAAATAACTTACACAGCAGACCTCCTGGTCAATGTAATATTTGTCTCAGTGTCAGTGGCTATTAAGAGACCCCTCCAAACATCTTCTCGGTGACTCATTGGGATATAGCAGTGGAAGAGAAAAAGCTGATGGAGACAGAGAATGTGCTGGATGCACAATTATCATGATTGCCAACAAGAAAAGTGACTGTGTGATCACACTGGCTCCCGTGAACACAGAACTTCTTAAATTCTCCACATGACAGAGGCATGATGAAGGCGGCATTTGTTTGTTTGTTTCCTAACGGAAGGAAATGAAGGTTTGTCAGAAGAGCGCCTCCTTCTTTAGGAAAAAACAGAAAGCACATAACCTGCTGCCCCAGAGGAAGTGGAGAATTACGTGTTTGACACTGGTTACTTATATTTCTTGCCCTTGTTGCTTTGCTGGGTTTACTCCAATAATATAATATAATTAATTTTAGAATAATCTTAAGTTTTAACAAAATGTATAATTAAAATTCTTAACTAAAAGTTGCTTTGGATTTATTGAGCTGCCTGAATTCATGATAAAAATATGTCTTTTTGTTTTTGCCATGTAATTTTCTTTCTCCAATCTTAAAATGGGATGAAGGGAAGGTTAACTTAAAGAAATAAGGGATTATTAATTAACTAGGGTTCCATTTATTCTATTCTTTTACCTATCTAATTATTTCACAACTGCATCTTTCATACCATGCTTTGATAAATAGAAATTGTTTATTGGAGGAAAGTATGCATAGCAACCAACTCTTACGCTCATTAGGCAATTTAAAAACTCACTATCCATGTCATAACCCATTAGAGATAACACGCAGATTTTAAACAATTCATTTATTTTACTTTCCTCCAGAACTAGGAATTGCTATCATTCAAACTTATTTCACTATCAAACACAGAAGTGTTGTTTGTTATTGGTTTTCAAAGTTGGTGAGACTCAGAATGATAATGTTCATTTTAATATTGTGAGTTCTGGGAAATCCATTCTTGATTTACAAATGAAAGGAGCAAAATGTGTAACAGGGGAGGAACCCTTGACTTTTTGTGTGAAAATACAGAAGAAGCTAAAGCAAAGTTTAAGAGAATATTTGCATGATATGGAAGACCAAACTTAAAATATAGGGAAGCAGAATTTTTTATGCAGTTAATACCTTAAAATATTTTAACAGGACACAAACAACAAGAAGAAAAAGAATAAGAAAAAAACCCAGCATCTCTGGGACAGGGTTAATTGTCATTTAAAGAATGTGTGACAATGATCTCCAATTATGTTTATAGCACATTTTAATTATCTGACTAAAATAGCTGAGATAAATCAAACACATGTCTGTTTTGTGAAGTGATGCATAAAATCTGCATGGGTATAAAAACAGGTTGAGAAAAGTTCAGATTTCAAAGTTAGAACATCAGCACTTGGGTTGAAGCACAAATCTTGACTCACGTCGTCATGAAATGAAAACATGGTAGGCCACCAAGCTTCCAAGAGCTGAACCCAAACCATCAGCTTTACCACATTTACATAGTGAGGTATCTGAAAACACCTCATTGAATGAATAGAGCTCTTCTCGTGCTAACTTATTATAATTTATTTTGTGAATAAAATATTGCTAACCCTGTTTGACAGTTTTAAGCACCTTCCTTCCATTGCAAGTTCCACCCAATTTTGAAGACTGTCCAGTGGTTGATATTAAAACGATAAAGTCTGATTTAATAAGAATTTTTAATACTGACAAATCTCCATAATGGATTTTATGGAGGCACCTGTAAGGAGTTCCAAAAGACGCCTGATAGCTTTGCTGAACTCTCACTCCAATGGGGCTAATCACAGGCCTCCAGGGCTCTGGGCAGGAATGCCAGCATCTCCTCCCCTGCTCAACCAATATCTGACAGTTAATTAACCATCGCCCATGAGGAGGCCCATCTTCTAAGGGAGACTACTTTCCCACGGACTCATCATATATCATATATATAAACTATCCATTCTTAATTCAGTTTGATTTCAAAAGGTGCCTGTTCAGTGGATTGGGGGTACAAGCTCCTTTAAGTTGAAAATGGGCAGATCAGTGGCACTTTTAGATCTGGAAAGAACTGGAAAATTCTGTAAACTGCAGGACAGGTGGGTGGTGACTTCTGCACTTAATTTATCTTCTTGTCTTCATTGTTGTATAATGAAACAAATAACATTGAGATTATTCATTCAAAGATAATAATGTGTGATGAGGATTCCTAAAGAGATGAAATAATGCAAAATAAGGGAATTAATTTAAATGATAATCTTAGAGTATCAGCTTTGAATTAATGGGCACACAGTTACATTTGGTAACAAACAATTTGGTGAGTCAAACAGGATAAGGTTAATTTTATAGTAAGTGATATCTATAAAGTATGCATCGTGCTAAAGAAAGATAGTACTCAGTTCGCTACATTTTCTTATTGGAAAATTTGTCAAATTAATTCAAATCTATGTTATTTTATGCATGTGTATCTTTGTGTACTGTCTGTGTGCACCTGTGTGCATATTGTGCCCTTATCTGACTTTAGAGAGCTGGGATTACAGGTAGGCCACCTGACACTTATGCCTTTGTGCCGAAAGTACCACAAAGGCAAGTTGATTTTATTTTCAATATTTAAGAATTGTGTAATTCTTTAGTTAACCTTTCTATTACACTTTATCTCCAATCATTTGTTGATGTTTTCTTTTGTTTGTACTTTAATGCACACTAGGTTGGCCTCCTACTAAGGGCACATGACACAAAATACCATTTAGATTGTAGAGGCTGATGGCAAAAAGTTGTCATGGACCAGATTTCTTTGCTATTTGAAGGTCCAGATTTTTTTTATTCTTGAGAACCTGGCTATTTTGAAGATAGTAAGAAGATTTAATGTAATTATAGTTTTGAAAATAAATCTTCGAAGACTAGAATTTTTTGAAAAGGTATCCACTCTGTGTTCATGGGGGATACATATAATTCAACAGAACTTCTGCATGTTATGAGTGCTTTAATTTTTCTGTATTAAATTGATGATAATCATTAAGCATTCAGGTACGTGAGTGTATGGGTAAGAGAGTAACTCAGAAATGGGTAGTTTAGTCATAAAAAGGGTCTATGATTGGAAGGATTGACTTAGAAAGACTTTTAATATGAGAGGAGAAAATATTCATAATACTTAGGAACACAAACCTCAATATTAAATGACATCCTGTAATCTAGCGATGGAGAGAGATTATACTAATAAATCGTGTACTCTTGAAACTCTGCTTTTTATAACAATAGAAGAAAACATCTCTTTAAACTCAAATTAGGAAATTATTATACACTTTATATATATTTATATAAAAGTTACAAGTAGCAAGCATATGACACAAATAAATGGAGAAGTAACAGCAATATTTGAGGACGCATGCTTTTTACAATGTGTCTAATAAGGAGGGCATTTTCCAACCTAAATATCCAGTACGGACATGCAGGGTAGTTTCTCAAACTTTCAATTCAGTCATATTGCTAAGTGCTTAATCAAACAAAAATCTTTTGTAGAGTTTGAATGGTAAAATACCTGATTTCAAAAAGCCATTTATGAAACTCGGTATCTTTCCTTAATAAAAACAGAAAGAAAATCAGGGGTACATAGAACAATAAGGAGGGAGACAAAGAAAGACATAGGTGGGGCAGATATTTGTCTTATTGCAATCTGGATTTTACTCAGTTTTTTACTGAATTTCATTATAATAAAACAACAGGTGTGTACAGTCCATTGAACCTCTAGCTGGTGTTTCCATCATCCACATTTCCAATTTTCATTGCAGCTTGTTCAAAATCACGCAGGAACGCACTATTCTCAAGCAGTCTATATAATGAAAACAATGTACATGTAACACAAGGTTCACCCAAAGTCGTGGGTTTTTTCCCCCACAGATCACACAGGTACAATCATGTAACAAAGACATGAACAACACAGAAACAAACATGAAACTAACAGTAAAAATAAAGCTGGGGTAGCCTTAATCAGGAACCAATCTCTTCTTCAAGTTTTCATACATCTCCCAATGCATTAAAACCTAAGGAGCACTTGGTGATCAGCAACCAAATTAGGAAATGGGCACGCCATTGTGCAGCAGGGGTGTCTTGCCGAAGGAACAACACATGTCTGTAATTCTTAAGTTTGGATAAAGGCAGTGGAATGAATTTAGAAATATGTCCACTTTTCACAATTCACTACAGAATTTTCTTTTCACAGCCCCAAGTTTGTATAAATAGTTCTTCTCTGAAAATAAAGCACAGTTAAAACAGTTTCTCCCAATGGGGGGGAAATGCAACGAACACCAACTTAGTAAGGTCATACAAAGCATGGGATGCGTTCCCCTAATTCAAGAACAGTTGGTAGGCTTGAGGAGTTTTGAGGAGATTAGCTGTGAAGCAAATTTAATTGGAGATGAATTAGAGTAAAATAAATGCAGACTACCAAGTGAAGATGTGAAACCACTGTGATATTTCATGACAAAAACATGCACGTGTAGACAACTGGAAGTGAGGAGGCTTTTAAAGCCTGAAACATGCCACAATTCATTTTAATGAGATAAGCTAATTGTTCATGCAAAACTAAGACCACACAAATTGTATGAATGCTACCAATACTTGGTGATGCTTTGGAATAGAAATTCAAATTGTATCAGTAATTGCCAATCTAATGAATTTACTTCAGTTACTTAAAGAGTGAATAGTGTTTTGTTTCATTTTTCAAAAACCTGGGTTTCTTGTGCTAGTCCTTGGATGAAATTTCATTGCTTTTATTATCTTTGCTTGTAATAAAAATATTTTTAGCTATTCTATTATTGAACAATACTTAATGAAAGAATATTAAAATGTATTTAAAAGCTATGTATTCTAAGAATAATCACTCCCTTGCCATTGCATTCACTATACTACTACATATAAAATGCCATGAGATGTGTAGTTTAAGCACTAATAGATAAAAACCACATTCCTTGAAATACTATGAGACAATTACAACAAAACAAAACAAAATAAAGTATGACAAAAGGGAGAAGGAACCAAGGGCATTTTCTTACCTTGAATTTTCGTTTTAGACCCTAGTTGTGTTGTATTCAGATTCATGTTTGCTTAGAGACCCAATGAGGCAGAACCTGGAATGTTATGGCTATTTCATTCAACAAAGTAATATTTGCACAAACTATAAATACTCATATTTACTTGAAAACATTCCTAAAGTTAATGAAGCAATGGAAACAACAGTATTTCATCAGCATGCAAAATATATTAAATTAACTTAGATGTTTTAGAATTTGTCAATAAAATCTATAGATCTATATAATTAGGGAAAGCATAGTAAGCATGCAAACACAGAGTAATTTAACTAGATGTATGCTAGAGTTTCCAAGTAAACCAATATTAAATTCAAATTCTCTTCCCAGATATTTCTCATTTTAAAAATATTAACATATAAAATATATTTTATATATGTAAAAATAAAAAATAAATAAAATTTCTCAAAACTTATCTATTTAAATATAAATTTTAGTATTTTAGCATCCAATATTATAAAATAAAATTTGTAATGTAAATATATTACATGGAGAAAATACCCTTTTATATTCTTAACCAAAATAAATTCTATTGAAAAATACTTCATTTTGAATTAAAAATATTCAATAAGATAGTCTGGCTATCTTTGTGTAAGGTAAGCATTTCAGAAAATCATTTTATGTCCTGATATATATATATATATATATATATATATATATATATGAATAAGAGCAACAACTATAACTATGTGGAGACAAATTTATTGCATAAATGTCTGCTATAAATGAAGTGTTCTATTTTCAGAGAAGTAATCTTGTATGTAAAGAAATAAACAAAATATCTGTGGCCTTTTTGCACACATTTCATCACACATACGTTCATCTCATGCACAAATATGGGACATAAAAGAGCAGGCTAGCACTAGGAGGAGAAAGATGGCATTCTGTGGTCTAAGCCATCATTCCCAGCAGCATTTCCATCTTCAGTTACAGTTGCCATCAAATATTTATGGATACTGACCGCTGGACGGATTTCTCGTGTCTGGATAGCCTGTGGCTGGTGGTGGGCACCTCCTCGATCTCATCGATGTCACAGGCATCTGCCGCGTCTTGTGAGTAGTTGTGTTTCATGACCAGGATGTTCCTTCTGTTCACGGGTGGGATGAGGGGCTTGACTGGCTGCGTGGGTATCTCTGCCAGGATGGAGGCATCCCTTGTGCTGAGGTTACTGCGACTGCCCTTTGCGCTGGACAGCTGGGATCCACAGTGATGGTCATGGATGCATTTGGAAGAGGATCTCCGCAGTTTGTGGTAATTTTCAAAGTCTTCTGCCACATCTGCAAAGTCAGCTGTTGCTCCGGTTCCTCTGAGTGTGCATAACTCATAGTGAGGAGGCTCAAACACCTCCTGGAAAACGGTCTGGTCAAAGTCTGACTTCCTTTGGACGTATTTTTTACGAGGCTGTTTGATCTGTACAATGACAGAAATGATAATAAGGATGATCACAATGCAGGAAGTCACGCCAATGACTGTCCCACTGGTGTTGGTCAGCTGGTCCAGAAGGCTGGTTTTCCTCTTTTCTGTAGAGAGGAGAGAGTGAAAACGACAGACAGACAAGAGGAGAAACAACCCACTACGTGTTAATATCACCTTCAAAGTGCAAATTCAAAACTTTAAAACAAAACAGGCTGAGCATACAGTTTTCACAGCCTTAAGTTATCACACAATTCTTCAAAATAAAAACTCTATTTTCAAAAGGGCTCTATTTTCCATCCGTAAAAGTAGCCATCTCATTGCTAGTATCCCTACTTTAAATACTTATATGTGGACATATTTGCACACATACATATGCGTGTTAATATTTGTGTAAGACTTATAACATGGCATTTGTGGACTGTGTAGCAATTTCCTGAACTTTAATTTGTCTTCTCAGTCATAAGGGGACCTCTAAAATTCTGAATCAGGAATTAATATACCCGCCTTTCTATGTTTGCTTGACAGAGAAAACTGGAGTTATAGGAACAAGAGCATTCTGATCCCAAGAATAATTCAACACAACATCATAGCAAATATTCTTGAATGATAGCAAGAGAACTTGTACGTACATTCCCAAATCAAAAATTATAAAAATCGATTCTTAAAACTCTGCTGTAATGATAGTACGGACATTTTTCTGTTAGTGTACAGCAGATTGGCACATAGGGCAAAAGAGCATAAGATAGGGACCGAGGAGACAGAGCATGCTCAAGAAAGAATATCTGCATGTTCATAGCTTGAAAGTGTAAATTGTAAAAAGGCACTCTTACAAAGCTACTAAGGGAATTAATCAATAATGTAACATTACAATAAAGTAAAATAACATGTGTCAGAATTTTTTAGGGATAGTGAACACACATGCCATGTGATTAATGATTGGCTTCCAAGCCAAGCAGTGTTTCAGGGAGGCTGAAGGTGAAACCGCAAGGCTCCATGTGAAGGAATAAAAATTATGACGTTAATAGTGCAAGAAAATGAACAGAGTACCAGAAAAAAAATGTACCAAATAATCAAACAAAAGCATACAAGAAGAAAAGGGAGAAATTAGAATGAATATTTTTAATTAAGGGTTCAAAATTCCCCCATGTTAATGATAAAATGTATATACAAATTCAAAAGTGAAATAAATGTAGAAAAACTACTTAGACTACTAAAATAGGTTATAAAATTATAGAGGAAAAGAAAATAGGAAAATCATTTTAGGGGAAATGATAGGTCCAGAATTACACAGATTATCATGTGATTGGTGAGCACTGGAAGTTAAAACAACACAGATTTATGTTACAGCAAACAAAATCAAATTTAAAAATCACATAAATAACTATATACTCAAAATCACTGTCTAGTAAAACTGCTTTTAAAATGAAAATAAAATTATTGTCAGATTTAATATAATAAAAAACAATAAATCTGCCTTAAAAGTCTTTGAATTCCATACAAGAAAACCATGGCAATGGCAAACAGAGAAAGAAGGAAGAGGGAGAGGGACAGGCATACTTATTAAACTCTTCTTCATATTCAGGGAGATCTGTGTATCATTGTACTATAGAGCCTATATCTTGTAGAAATGTGTTTCCTATTATTAGCTGTAGATCTGAGTTTTCCGGGAGTTAAACCATTGCTATAATAAAGGAAGGACACAAACATATAGAAATAGAACTGGCTGAGTCAATTTTTGTTGTTTGTGTGTTTATGGTTTCACTGTTGACCTCTCTGCTTTGGATAAACAATAAAGGTACTCATCAGGCTCTCGTGAATCCCCTGGTGTTGGGGCCTTGTTATATAGCAATGGTCAGAAAAATCTCTCTGTATAATTCAGTGATATAGAAACAACCGAAATGTTTATAGAAAATCACACTACAATGAACTGCCCTTATTCTTTCGCCACCCTGAAAATAGAATGATATAAGACAGTAATTATTATAGTAATTAGTTGAGGTTGTAAGATACATAATATAATATGCAAAATTGGGTAACAAGAGTAAAGAGTACAGGAAAAAGTCTATATTTCAATAGAAAGTTTAGCCTAAAACATGAAAGATATACTGAAAAGTAAGTTGTATGTTATAAACCCTTATGTCAACACAGTAAAACTAAATATGAAAATATTGAAAAACACTAAAAAACACATACTATAGTACAGCATATATACATAGCATTCTAGAGACTGTAAAAAGAGAAAATGATGAAGACTTATATGAAACATATAGATGACAAAAAATGACAGAGGGTATGAAAATTAGTATGGGAAATACAGAATGATATATGAATATATTAAGAAACTTAATGAAATGAAAGAGACTGTTGAAATGGATAAAAATTAATGTTAAATTATACATTGTAGCAAACATTTCCTATATAAAAAGTAGAATGAATTAAAGGAGAGAGTGAATGACAGCCAAAAAAAGTTACATGCAAATAAATAGACTTTAGTATAAAAGCATGTAACTAAACCTGTATATCATCTTATGGTGGTAAGGAAGGAAATTTTGGGAAGGCCTAATAACTCAAACACTCATGGGTTCAAAACCCCATGAAATGAAAGTGTTATGAATGCAGACAGAAAAGCAGGTCATCCAATATTATATGATACAGAAAAATTATAGTATCATCTTTCAGACACAGGTGTACAAAAGGACATAGAAGACTTATACAGTGTTACGTGAACCTGCCAGATATGTAGGTATGACATACTCTGTCACACATCAGAAAATTTGCTTTCATTTTATGGACAGGCAGAACATTCCTTTAGGTTCCAGTATGTGCTAAACCAATCCCAGTACATCACTACTATCATAGGGGTAAGTTCTTATATCACAAGAAAACTAGTTAAGATTTTGAAGATGGGTTAGGTCTCTGAGAAAGAGGTAGTTCAGCTTTATAATGAATTTCTGGTCATATTTTCCTGATTGCTGTTTTATTTTTGTCACATGTTCTTACATGCAACAAACAGGTGTTAATGACTACCAGCTGACATGTGAGCTAACAAGTGAGGACACGTCAGAAAGCACGTTATCTCCTATCTGTGCCCAAGTGGTTCTTTAGACAGAAATCATGACAAACACTCATCAGAACAGTGTCCATTTGACAAACTTTTCTTACTGCCCCAGGGGGTTCATGGGGACTGGGCAGATATTCTCTGCTTCTCTTTGCAAGAAGTGTTTTGATAGATCACCCTAAAATCTAAGTGGGAAAGGGTTCCTTGTTTATCTATCCTTCAACGGGGTTTAACATTTGGCCTTAATAGTGGATGTTTTTATGTTAACTGAAATGTAGTGTAACACAGCCATAGAGTCCTATGTAATAACCAATACTTGATTGTCTGATTGTCGGCTGGCCTAGAGGGCAGGGACACTGGGAACTATTTCAGAGGAGAGGAAAAAAAGTATTTCATTAATAAAAGAGAAGCAGCTTCAATTGAAAACAGAAATTATCCTTTCAAGTATTTTATCTTGAGACTGAGTGAAGATGTGACTTGGAAAAATCTGGAATAAATGGAAACAGATTAGAAAAATGGAATAAAGAAAAATGATGTTGTAGAGAAGAGAGGCTCAGCACAGCTTCTCTTTTCTCCACTTGGTTCTGCAAGTTCTTGTGAGGTGTCTTTAGTGTTCTAGAATGCAAGGAGAGTCCTCTGTCAGTATCAATGATGAAATCTCCAGGCATACAAACTTTCTAAAGACATACGCAGTGTTGGAGAGATAGCTCAAGGGTTAAGAGCACTGGCTGCTCTTCCAGAGGACCTGGGTTCAATTCCCACCACCCACTTGGCAGCTCACAAGTATCTGTAATTACTGCTCCAGGGGATCTAACACCCTTGTGCAGATACACAAGAAGGAAAAACACCACTTTAGATAACAAATAAAAATAAATAAATTATTAAAAAAAGACGTACGCAGACAGACAAAAGCGTATCCTGTCCTTTTAAAGACTTATGCACATAGAGATTCTTCCCACTCTCCAGCTCTGAGTCCATTACCTTTACAGTGATTTTCATCCCAGGGATACACACAGTTCTGGAGCCCGTTGCAGACCAGTGTGTTGTTAATACACATGTTACTGTGGCAGAAGAACGTGTTGCCTTCACAAGGAGCTAAGAAGAGAGAGAAAGCATGACAAAGGAAGAAAGTCACACCCAGTGCCCTTTGGCACATTAAGGTCACTGAAAGTCTGAATATGACAGAAATTAGGATGTGCCTTTAACAAGACATATTATTTGCTTCTCAGAAAAGCTGCCACAATGGGCATTACTGCTGGTGACTGACATTCTACTAGAGGCTCCAGTTATTGGGAGAACATAGTGTTTCCACCCTCATTAGTACATGCAATTCAGCAAAATTTTGTAATAGCAAATGCTATGCTCTATACCGAAAATTTATATATATAGATTTAGATTGACTGCACAAAAGCATTAAATAAAGGGGTTATATTTTAAAAAATATGTCTGACAAGTACTATTGAGAGAAAATATATATTAAGCAAAACCCCATAACACTTTAGAATATGTAAAATAAAAGTTATAGAAATCCAGAAACAATAAATTAATTTTCAACAACCTCATAAAATAAGAAAATGTATTTTCTGCTTATCCTCTCTCTCACACACATACACAGAGATAGAAGGAGAGAGAGAACCACAACAAACACAACCAACTCAGGCCACGTGGCTACACCTGCCCCCAGCTCTGGCCTTCCCACTAGGTGATGCTTACTTCCCACAGTTAGGATCTACTAGCGTAATGACTAAAATACATGGAACATCATCTGGAAAAGCTATGAAAAGCAGAGAACCTCTGGCAGTCACTTTGAAATATCATGCTTAACAATTTGTTACATTGGTGAATTGTTAAGCATTGTGTAAATCCGTTATGATGGAAAATTTGATGATTTGATATATTGTTGCAAAAAGTTGCTTTTTGAATGGAACTAAATTTGAGTTTCTGTAGCTAACTGTGATGACCTTGCAGAACTGACATGGTTTGTTACACAGATAATGAATGCTGTTAAAATTTGTGCACAAAACATAAAGGCATTTTCTGCAAATGGATTAGACCGATTTCAAAATATATATGTGTAAAACATTATTGATAAATTTCTCTAGATTATAGTTACCTAGCAAGAATGCTTTTAAGATACTTGCTATTTTTGTCCTTCTAATAATGCCTTACAAATATTATAGTTGCTGTAGTGGATGAGTTAGTTTAAAAAAATAAACATACAAATCAAAAAGCATTTTAGCTTGGACATGAGGGAATGTGATAGTGTGGTGCTAAGATTGCTGAGATTGATATTTCATGTAGTAAAGAGGTGAGTTTTTCCTGCTGCCTCTTGATTGTAAAATTATGAATCAACATGTTGTTATCAGTTGTTATATGGGTTGTGGTTTTACTGAGAACACAATAAATATAGAAATGTCAATACATTTTATTCCATAATTAAATCATTAAACATGGAATCACCATCACTTACCTTGAGTAATATTTTAAGTAATGAATACCCTTTATTTTTCTCTTACTTTTGGTGATATACAAATATATATGTAAATTCTAATATATATATATATATATATGTTTACAAATTTCAAACAAACAAACAGAAAAAGTACAAGAGTAGCAGATAAATGATTCCATGGTATAAATCAAATCTATAACATGGTAATACTTGAACTAAAACTACATTTTGTAAATAGGAAAAACTACTTTGTTCTGTTAGGCCACACCGGACTAGGACTAGCAGGAGGAGCTTCGCTTTGGTCTGTAGCCAATGATGGTTTCTCTGGCCACAAGCAGTTTCGCTTTGAATTTTAGTGCACACTGAAAGTTGAAATCCTGATAGGCCATTCTCAAACTCCCAGAAAACCGCTTTCAAACTTTTCGCTGTTGAGCTGACCAACATGTCAGTTACTCTGCCTTAACATCTGTAAAGTGGTTGAAGGTAGTGATCATCATCACGCATGATCATCACGCACAGGGTGCAGTGGAATGCACACATTACGCGCATTCCCTACACCTGGTTGTACCTCCATAGGAGAGTATTTGCCAACCAGCTTCAGAAAGCTGGTTTCCTTTCCAGAACGAAAAGGAGGAAAACGCCCTGGGACCGGTGTCAGGAGAGAATTGAAGAAGACAAATCATCTGAGCTTGAAACCTGGTCCGCCAGCTCTCAGTTGAGTGAGCGTGGATGGGTGTGTTCAGTGATGCCACTTTGAGTTTACACGTATGTAGGCGCAATCTTCTACCTTACCATGGAGTGTCATGGTGACAATTAGATAGATCTCTTAAAGTCTCTTTAAAGACCTCTTTAAAGTCTATAAAAGTGACTGTGTCCCGTGGGGACAGACGACAAATGCTTGTCAGCTCTCTCGTTAAATACTGTGCTGAGATGGAAACCAAGCTAAGAACTGGCAGAGCTGAGGGTAGCCCTTTAAACACGGCGCTGGTGACGCTGTGAGAGTGTAAGAGTAGGATCAGGAGGCCCCGTTCCCACTGGCTACATCATAAGGAACCTGTGTCGGAAATCAATTCCAGGGAAAACAATCTTACAACCTTGAGGAGACACATAACCCAATAAGAAGCAGCTTAAATGATGCTTCACTGGTGACCTGCTAAGGTAAATTTTTTGTTTGTTTATTTTTTTGAGAGATCACTGCCTTGCACTAAGTGAGAATGCACATTGGACTACCTTGAAAACAAGATTTTTCGTTATTTTTGTATCTTTGATATAGTGCCACAATATAAGATATTATGCTTCAATTCTAGAAAAAAAAACAGCAAAAATAGAGCTTATACATATTACAAATCAAGACAAATGTAAGTCTTTAGCATATGTGTATGAATAAGAATAAAGCTTTTAAGAGACCATAACTTAAGTATACATATTTACCTCTGATATGCTGCTTTTTACAATTCAACAAAATCATCAAAATAACATGTATATCTTGTTATTAATTGTAGCAACAGATTTGGTTTCATCTTTAAAAGACATATTGATTAATCTAGAGAAGATTTCATCTCGTTTTCTGTTTTATTTTGTTTTTCAAGACAGGGTTTCTCTGTGTAGCCTTGGTTGTCCTGGACTCACTTTGTAGACCAAGCTGGCCTCAAACTCACAGAAATCCACCTGCCTCTGCCTCCCTGAGTGCTGGGATTACAGGCATATGCCACTGTACCTGGCTTATCTTGTTTTTAATCTCAATATATTTTTTAAAAGGTTGATATTCTATAGAATAAGTGTTGATAACAGTGACGATGTTGCCTTTTTTAAATTATTTGTTCATTTTGCATTCTGGTCTTAACCCCTTCCTCCCTCCTCCTTTTCTCCCTCCTCTTATTCTTCAGAAAAGGGGAGAGCCCTACCCACCTACAACAGCTCATCAAGTCACTTGAGGACTGAGTTTGTCCTCTTTCCCTGTGACCTGGTAATGCAGGGAACAGAGTCCATGTGAGTGACAGTCCCTGCTCTCCTTACTACTGGAACCACATGAAGCCTGAGCTGCTCATAGGCTACATACATGTAGAGGATCTAGGTCTAGTCCCTGCATTGTCCTTGGTGCTTCAGACTCCACAGGCTCCTCTGGGCCCTAGCTAGTTGGCTTTGTTGGTCTTCTTGTAGAGCGCTTGTCATCTCTAGGTCCTTTTATCCTTTCCCTCACTTGCATTCAAAAATTTCAGAAAAAAAAATATCTAGACTGTGAGTTATTTATAGGAACCTTCAATGCAGTCTAAATTTTATTCACTGAATATTCATCCAAATACTTTGAAAGAAATTATGTAGAAGTACAAAATTCCCCACAACTCTTTCACTTAAGAAATAGGATACTCTTTTCTAGTTTCATCCATTTGCCTGTAAATTTCATTATTTGTTTTTAATAGCTGAGTAGTATTCTATTGTGTAACTGTGCCAGTTTCTTTACCTATTCTTTAACTGAGGAACATCTAAGTTGTTTCCAGATACTGGCTATTATAAATAAAGCTGCTATGAATATAGTTGAGCAAGTTCCTTGTTGTATGGTGGAGCATCTTTTGAGTGTATACCCAGGAGTGGTATAGGTGGGTCTTGTTTTAAAGTTACTTCCAATTTTCTAAGAAAGCATGAGATTGATTTCCAAAGTGGTTGTACAATTTTATGTTCCCACCCTCAATGCAGGAGTTTCCCTCTTTCTCCACTTCCTCTCCAGCATGTGTCGTCACTTGAGATTTTGATCTTAGCCATTCTGATGAGTGTGAGGAAGATTCTCAGAGTCATTTTGACTTATATTTTTCTGATGACTAAGGAAGTTGAGCATTTCTTTAAGTGCTTCTAAGCCATTCGGGATTCCTGTGTTGAGAATTCTCTGTTTAGTTCTGTGCCTCATTTTTTTATTGGGTTATTTTGTTTATTGGTATTTGATTTCTTGGGTTCACATTTTGGATATTAGCCCTTTGTCGGATATAAGGTTGGTGAGAATCTTTTCCCAGTCTGTAGACTGTCTTTTCATACTATTGACAGTGTCCTTTGCCTTACAGAAGCTTTTCAGTTTCATGAGGTCCCATTTATTGATTGTTGCTCTTAGAGCCTGTGCTGTTGTTGTTCTGTTCAGGAAGTTGTCTCCTATGCCAACGAGTTCTAGGCTCTTCCCCACTTTTTTTTTTCTAACAGATTTAATGTGTCTGATTTTATGTTGAGGTCTTTGATGCACTTTACTTTTGTGAAAATTGGTAAGTATGGATCTATTTGCATTTTTATACGTGTAGACATCCAGTTAGTCCAGCACCATTTGTTGAAAATGCTGCCTTTTCCCTATTGTTTGGTTTTGGCTCCTTTGTCAAAAATTAAGTTACTATCGGTGTATGGGCTTATTTCTGGGCCTTCTATTCAATTTCATTGACCAAACAGTCAATTTTTATGCCAGTACCATGCAAAGATTGAGGGAATGCCCAACCAATGCTGGGCGCAACCAAAGATCCACCGACTGGACAGTGCCAACCCATGACACTGTGAACAATGCTCTGCTAAACTTGCAGACAGGAGCCAGTCAGAGTTGTCTTCTGAGAGGCTCTACCCAGCAGCACCTCAAAACAGATGCTGAGACTCACAACCAAACATTGGTCAATGCTTATGGGTCTTGGGGAATAGTGGGAGGAAAGTGAAAAGGAACCGGAAGTGAGAGGAGCTCTACAAGAAAAAACAACAGAGACAACTAACCAGAGCCCAGAGGGATTTGTTGACTCTGAAACATCAAGGAAGAACCATGCATGACCTGAACATAGACCCCTACAAAGATGTAGCAGATTGGGCTTCAAGCAGGTACTCTAGGAAGTGAAGACTGCATTGGACAGGGACTCACTTATTACCTTCTAGATCACTTCCTCCTGACAGAACTGCCATGCCAGGCCGAAGGGAAAGAGGACACTTTCAGTCCTGATGCAACTTGATAAGCTGGGCTGGATGGGAAAGGGAGCTGCCCTTTTCTGAGGAAAAGGGGAGGCGAAGAGAAGAGGGAGAGAGAGAGAGAGTGGGACTTGGAGGGGAGGAGGTAAAGGGCTACAAGGGATGTAAAGTGAATAAAATAAATAAATGAGAGAAAAAAGAAATAGAAGAAGCTTGATGTGGTGGTACACACCTCTAATACCTGCACTCTGGGAGGCAGAGGCAGATGGATCTCTGTGAGATGGAGACCAGCCTGGTCTACAAAGTGAGTTCAGACAGCCAAGGCTACACAGAGAAACACTGACTTGAAAAACTAAAAACCAAAAATAAATAAAAGAAATGAAAGAAGAGTACTGTGATCTATAGAGTAAGGGTATCCAGCCCAGGGTTGCAGAGACTCTCAATGTCAACCAAGAGCTGAATCCTCAGAGAAGTTTCACTGTCAAGAACCTGCATGCCTTTGTTTATGCTAAATAATTCCAGCTATCTTTTCATGGGAAAACAATATTTAAAAGTTATGAGTTATGTCCTTAATGTTAAAAACCTCATTACAGTGCACGCATTTTTAATTCTTAAGCAAGTACAGGTTAGTATGTAAGTGTATCTATGTGCATGAAAATTTTCAAATAATAAAGTCACTTACACAAACACACTGGAAAATGTAGAAAATATGCAAATAAAAAAATGAGTTATTCAATGGCTGGTTCTTTGACCCTCCCCCACACATGCCCAGGAGTAATAGCCTAGCTAGATCCCAGAAGAGGACATTGCAGCCAGCCTTGAAGAGACAAGATAAACTAGGATCGAATGGAAGGGGAGGAGATCCTCACCCATCAGTGGACTTGGAGTGGGGCAGGGAGGAGAGGGAGGGATGGGGAGAGTGTGAGGGAATGAGGGAGGGGGCTACGCCTGGGATACAAAGTACCTAACCTGTGATTAATATAAAAATAAATAAATTACATTTAAAAAATGAGTTATTTATTGTGGTTATTTTTAGGATTTACTGAGATTATATTCTGTTTATCTCTTTCTGAGAGAATTTTAATAGTATATATATATATACTATTAAAAATATATATATACAGTTTTGTGAAAAATCATGAATTTTCATTAAAAAGTGTAAAATATTGATAAAAACTATTTTCATCTTGTTTTTTGTAATACCAAATTGGCAGTTTTCATAGGACATCTATACTTCTCTACAATTAAAAATAATTAATGAACGTACAATGTATTTACTGACAAGTGCTTTGCGGCTCTCTTGTGTGAAATCGCATTAGCGTGCACTCCCTCCACAAGGTGGCAGTCGAACCACACGTCACTAAAATTTCCTCGGCCATTAAATGCCCTGCTGAGGCAACAGCCCTCCGCCTGAGGCATTGACTCCTCACAGAGGAATAAGTCCCACAGCCACACTGGTATGTGGCCTTAGAAAAGAGGCTAGAAGAAAGAGGCACAGCCCAAACACGATATTCTTTACTTATTCTGAAACCCATATTTTATAAATTAAAAGTTCTAATCAGAGATATTTTTTGTCTTCTATGTCCAGTTCCATAATTAAGAGGTTTTGAATTTTTAGCCGCTGTTTTAATGATGAATTCCATAACCGCGCAATCATATTGTTAAGGTGTTTTCTTTCTTCAAATACACAAAAATTCAGCAAATAGTAAATCAAAGTGAAATAAAGCATTTCTTTCTGAGACACTGATATTTCCACTACCTGCATTTCTGAGGTAAAACTCCATGAGTAGATAAAGTCAGTTCTCAAGTGACAAGGAGAAACAGAGGGAAGGAGAGCGTGTCTGCAGACATGCTCTTCAGACTGCACTTGTATTCTGACTGTGGGCTGCGGCATTGTTCTCTCCTCATGCTCCCTTTCTTCTCATTTTCTTCAAATTCTTTTTAAGTGATTTAACCTCTACTTATTGCAGAGCCCACATGTTGTGGTGACAAACATGCATGCACAGCACAGTTCTGATTAGTCCAATTCTGCTCTGTCATGTGCTCCATCTCTAAGTCAGTGGAAGTTCCTGAAGGAGGAGGGAGAGGGAGAGGAAGAGGAGAAGGAAAAAGAAGAGGAGGAGGAGGAAGAGCAGGAGAAGGGAGAGGAGGAAGAGAAGAGAAGGAAGAAGAGGAGGAGGAAAAAGAAGAAGAGGAGGAAGAAAGAAGGAGAAAGAGGAGAAGGAGAAGAAAACTGTCCTGTGAACATTTGAATATTCTCTATTTCTGAAAAGGCTGTGAGCCTTGCTTACAATTGTTTATTAAAACTTTCCTTAGAAATAGAGGTGTATTAATACTTCCTGATCTATTCTGGCATGGTGGTGCATACCTTTAATCCCAACATCCAGGGAAGCACAGGCAGGCAGATCTCTGACTCTGAGGCCAGCCTAGTCTACAAAGTAAGTCCAGAGTCCAGGAGATCCGGGGCTACACAAAGAAACACTGTTTCAAACAAACAAACAAACAAAAAGACTTCCTGGTTTGGAATCTCTTTGTTGTTTTGGATAAAGAAATAAGAAAAGTTACACACCGTTATAAACATGTATATGTGCTATGTATCTGTACTTGATAGATTCATAGTAAGTTCATGCTGCATGCAAAGGCTTGAAGAATTGAAAACTCCATTGGTCACTCAGAAATCATCATGATCAGTTTTGGTAAGAGCAGTGCCTATACTCTGCATGGTCCCTAAGCCAGTTCCTAGAAGCCGCTATGGTTAGATTCTCAGGCCTTTTCCCTCTGTGTCATTTTACTTAGGCTTATTGTTCGCAAGGACCCCATCAATTCATACCTTGTCTGAGCTTAAACCTTTGCCTCAGGACTCAGTCTGGGCTCTGGAATTGTCTGAGAAGCAGCCTTGCTCTGAGCATTCCCTTCCCACACAGCTTCTCCACTTGGAATCCTAATTAGCATCCTAATTGAATATGGCTGGAGTCATGATAAGGGATTCACTCTTCTAATCAGCATTAGCCCTTTTCATTCTCTCTCACTCTTCCATTTTATCATTGCCTAATTGGCACGTACACATAGTACAAAGTGATTGGGTTCATGGCAATGACTTAGCCATTGAAGTACATACCATACTGCAATTCTATCCATCCTTTAACCCTTTTCTGTGCCCTCTCCATGTTCTTGCTAGTCTCCTTCAAAATTCAGAGAATTATTAGAACACATCTTGTAAAATTGTATTTCAGTAAATGTGAAAATACAAAAGGAATAAATAAACTTCTAGACATATGTGATTTACCAAAATTAAATCAAGCAGATATCAATAAACTAGGCAGATGAGCAGCAAGCAACTGAAAAAAAAAACTAAGTAATGAATGGATTGGATGGATTGACAACCAAACTCAACCCACCTTTTAAAAATGATCTAACACCAAGATTCTTTACAATAGTCCATCAAATAGAAATGGAAAGAATGTTATCAAACTCATTTTTATAAACACAGTGCTATCCAACACTAAACCAGATAAGAACACCCATACAAATATATACACGCACATACACAGAGAGGCAGAGAGAGAAGAGAGAGAGATACACTAAACTCCTGATGTACAGGATGAAAAAATTCCAGAAATACCTGCAAACAGGTTTCAACAACACATAAAAAAAATCAGCATGAACAGAACAAGGTGGCTTCATTCCAGGATGCAAGGATAGATTAGTATATACAACTCAATAAATATAATATAGCACAAAACATACTTAAAGAGATAAATTATATATAATTTTAATTGATGCAGAAAAGGCCTTGACATGTCCAACGTCCCTTCATGACAAAAGCCCTTGAAGAAACTGAGTAGAAGGAATGTATCTCAACATAATAAAGGGTAAATATGGCAAAGCCAAAGAACTGAAAGTAGTCCTCTATCAGGGATACTTGCTCCACTTACATCATTTTCTTTACAGTACCTGAAGTCTTAGAACTATCAGGCAAAAGAGAAAAAAATATTTCATTAAGGAAAAGGAAGCTGTCATTCCTGTTTGCATATGGTTTGACCTAGACTTAATCCTCTACCTAACATCCTAAACACTCTACCTGAAAACTCTTAGAAATTATTTTTTTTTAAGTTCAGGAAACTAGAAAGATACAATCAGCACCTTTTCCATGCTGAGAAAAAGCTAGGGCAGCAGCCCCTTTCAAAATAGCCTTCAAAACAATACCCACCTGCATCTTCCTGGCGTTGGTGAGATTTACTTTCTCCAATCTGCCCAAACCTTCTGGGGTGACTGCAGTCACCCTTGTACCCATGACCTGCATCTGTCCTAACTTGTGTTTGTTTTGTTTGGGGTGTGTGTATGTGTGTGTGTGCGTGTGTGCTCAAGTGCACACTTGTTGCTGCATCCAATACCTGCAAATGCAGAGGCCACGAAAGAATTTTAGGTAGCTTCTTTTATTTCTTTTCAATTCTCTGTTTCAATGCCAAGCCCCTTACACTCCCCATTGCTCTCTCAGTGTCCAAAGACAGCTCTATGGGTCTATCTGGATTCCACGGCTGCAATAGCAGGGACTGTGTCACTGAAGTCTGATAGCACTTCCTCTGTTGGCAGAACTCCAAATCCTTCCGAAAAGGTTAGATCCAATCACAACCTCCTTACACGATTTAATATACAAGGTTCCAATCCTCAGCATCTCTGTCCACCTATTCCCCCAGAGGAAAGATACCCCAGCACACTCACAGTGACAGGTCTCCATCCTTTTTACATTGACTGCTGCGGACTTGAACTCTGGTCCTCTCACTTTCACAGTAAGCACTCTTACCCACTAAGCCATCTCCTTAGGCACAACAGATACCACTCTCTGCCTTCTTAGTTTGTGCTCCTTTGCAGACTGCACACAGTAGAAATCCTTCAAGCAGGACAATGGATAGATGGTGCCACCTTCTCACTAAAGTATGGCAGTGGCTTAGTTTTTAATGAACTTCACTGTTTTCTTAGTGGTCATAATGGGGAATAATATTAGATCATCAAAAAGAGCAATTATAAGTCATAGTAAATTGTGTATTTTAGAATCCCAACCAGATTTAAAATGTCTCATTTAGTACTGAGGGCCATTGGCCACGGTGACGGTGTAATTGTTGAGCAGGAAAGGTCTGAAGGGATGACCTAGTAGTTAAGGGCACAGGCTGAGCAGTAATGATGAACAAAGTTAGGGTCCCAGCTTCCAGGCTGCACATCCTTATGCCCTTTAACGCCAGCTTATGGGCATCTGATACACTCCTCTGGCACCTGTGCTGCCTCAGGAATGTATACAATAGAATTCTTCTGCTATCATATCATAAACTAAAAATGACCCTGAGATTTTGCAGTTAGAATAAATGACATTTTACTGAAAAATGTTTAGCAAACTGAATCCAGATATAGATTTGTGCATCATTTCTTTTATCAACTTTTCATTTGTCTTGAAAAAAAATCAATGTTTCCAAAATCTCCCCATTACTGATATTTTTTTACAAAGCATCATCTTAGAAAATAAATATATTTCTACATCACTTTATGTAATATACAAAATTCTGCTTGTAAACATCAATTTAATCTCACACAATCATTAGATTCCTCCCCAAACATGTGATAAAGTTGTGACATTTCACTGTTGAGGAGTGTTAAGAAATGAAAGTCATAATTTCATGAGCACATTTTCTCCTAGGAAGAGATAACTTCTTTCCTCCCTTTCAATGTGAACCACATCACAGGATATCCACTCCGGTTCTCACTCCAAGGAGCCAAGAACTCCAAGGAACCATTTTTGCACAGTTTTATGCCATAATCATATCTGCTTCGACTCAGCTGCAGGATGATTTATTCATTGTGTGCAATCAGAAATCACAATTACAATGTTGGACTGCTTTGCGCTGGAGTTATTATTAGGCCCTGCACATTTGGTCCAGAGCTTGTTTTGTGACGACGTATGCTGTCTGCAGCCGCTGGTTAGTTCAGACACATTGTTCTTACAAAGGTACAATATCTGTCTTTGCCACTGAACATCCCAAGCTCCAGCAGAAGAACCTACGACAAACAAAGACTTGTGCCAAGCCTTAGCAGGCCATATTGTCTAGAGCTTGTGACTGGACCTCTTCAAATACTGACAGTTCAAGGTAACAATCTTCTATGTCCATAGAGAAGCAGATGACAAATATAAACTACAGTGCTGTTAAATCAAAACCAAAGCAACACACACACACACACACACACACACACACACACACACACACATAATTACCAGAGTCTAAAAACCCACATGACTTTGCTGCATGTAATCTCATGCACAAAATCTTAGACTCATGCAGACCCACATTTTACTGGTCTACATATATTACTAGAATGTGCAAAGCTAAATAGATCTTCAATGAATACAAATGGAAGCTAAGTTGATTTTAATTACACCAATTGTTTTGGCCTCAAAAACTAAAGGAAAAGATTAATATATATTATTATTCTTTTTCATACATTCATTTATTACAGTTTATTCACTTTGTATCCTGGCTGTAGCCCTCTCCTTTACCTCCTCCCAGCCCCATTCTCTATTATTATTCTAAGTACCTGTGTACATAGAACCTTCATAGTGATTCAAGTTAAATGGCAGTAATGGCTCCATTAAAAATAAGATTCAGATATTAAAGTGATTTGGCTATTGTTTTCTTTATGGTACAATTGAAATCAGGAAACAGTTTAAAAATAAAAGAAGTGGAAAGGACTCTTTAAGGAAGGATAAAGAGAGAGAGGGTTGATTATTTGCAAATTATAGAATTTTATATAATTTTCCTTGTCTTCCTGCATTTAGATGAAACATATTTAAGCCTTTCACCTACTCTATAGAATTTCTCCCATTTTCTGGAACATGCCCTGTGTACTATCTAGTCATTTCTTACAACAAAGTGGTAAATATAACTAGCTCATATTAAGATATGGTATTAAATATTCATCATTCCATTACAGCTTTTGTTTTAACAACAAATTCCCTGCATATGGCTGGCTTGAGATTTTTTTCTGAAACTGGCTCACATTGATTTTGAGTTTATAAACATATATCCTCTTGCAAAAATTATGATGATGCTTCACTGTTGTTTTGCAATAATAAAATTACTTAAAGACAGTTTTTATATGGAAAAGGAATACATGTTCACAATTTATAAAAATGGGCATGTGCTTAGGTACAAAAAGTTAGCTCACATTGAATACATACAGCCTTCAAGCCATTTCAACTATCACCTTCATATTCTCAGCAAAGAACTCCTCAGTTCTATAAAAATCAAAAGAGAAATAAGTCAATCCTAGTAAGATCAATAGAGACATCCCTCCAAACTACATTCTTATCTCACCAGCAATAATCAAAGAAGGGCTTGGGAGTAAAATATAATATGGAAAGTTATTTAATTAAAATTAAAAATGAATATTATATTACATTTGAAAAGCTTCTAACTTTTTCCATGTGATAATGACCAGAATTTGTGAATGTTAATTTACATGTCAAAAGAGAATTCACAAGTGTCATGAGACTAGGAATTGCAAAAAGAGGATATGGTTCTGGCTTATCTAGAAGGGTAATCTCCAGACAGGAATGTTATAGCAGAGCAGGACTGGAGCTGGCTTTGGGGGTCTGAGAAATGCAGCAGATAAACTGGATACTATGAGGAGTAATGCAACCTCAGTGTCATTATAGATTTAGCCTAGTCAAACCACCCCTAAATTTCTGACATTGCAAAGGTAACATAATAAATTTGTTTAGTTTGATGAAGTGGAATTTTCTTTACAGCAGCAACAAGAAGCCCGTACACATGATAAACAAGTCAGTTTTCAGTTTGATTAATCTGATCATCATGCGTTAGCATTTGCTGTGAAATGTGTCAAGAGTAACATCTTTTTAATTTTTTTTCCATCTTGGAAAACATTAAAGGGAACTCAGGGGTGTAGTCGATGTATCTAGGAAATTGCCAAGAGCTGTTTTAGTTTACTTTCTTTGTTGCTGCGATAAACACCAGGACCAAAAGCAACCTAGGGAGGAAAAGATTTATCTGGCTTTCACGTCCTCAAGACGTTTACCAGTGAGAAGTCAGGTTCTCCGGAACTGCGCTGGAGACCATGGAGGGGCACTGCATCCTGGCGTGCTCCCCAGGGATTGCTCAGCTTGCTTCCTCAGTCTACTCAGAAACTCTTGCTCAGGGGTAGCACTACACTCAGTAGCCTGGGCCTGCCCTCATCAGTCCTTAAAATCCCCTAGACTTACCTACAGACTAGCAGAGGGAAGCCCTTCAGCAATTGTTTCTTTCCCCAGATCACCCTACTTTGTGTCAGCTCAACAAAAAGACAATGCGCAAAGCAGAGGCAACAAAAGCACTAACCAGCTCCAAGACATGGTTCCGATGAGGATTTACCTACTGAAATTTGTCACAGTCAGTCATCAGCTGAGTGTCCACCGGGTGAGTGGTGAGAGACTCCGTTTTGGTGAACTCATAATGACCACACCTGAGTCGTACTGTAGCAAGGGGATGTTTTAAGCGGTGCCATAAACCATATTGATGAGCTATTTTCTGATAGTGTAAATGACTAATCATTATTTCACCATAGAGTACAGTGTGGGTGATCTTATTTACTTAGGTACAATCGATGCCTTCAGAAAGTCTAATTTCTACCTTTTAATGCTCCCTCATAATATCTTCCACGTAGAAAAGAAAAAAAATCATAATCTGAAGTGATGAGTGAAAACGGGATATTATCGTCACATATATGAGCTGGATATACAGTAGGTATTTCATGTTAAATACTTATCCACTGTATTTTCAAGAATATGTGCATAGTGTAGATGTCTTTTGTTAATGTAGTTTGATACTATTCTTAACTATAATGTTATCCTAATGAAGAGCATATGTAATCCCAGAACCGCTTAATCTAAGAACATCATGTTTGGGCTAGCAATGGTTATAAAAGCCTTTAATCCCAGGTGTGGGAGGCAGTTTGAGGCCAGCTTGATCTACACAGAGGGTTTCAGGCTACAGCTCCTGGCATGCCAACAGGAACTTCACTGAGTCCTCAGCTGTCCTTAGCCACTGAGCCATCTTTCAGCTCCTTTTCATTGTTTTAAATTTATGTTTGTTCTTGCATAAACTAGTTAACATTAAACAGTATTTTCAAATGTAATGGTATCTGTTTTAACACGTGGTGTTGGATTGTGCCTCAGACAATTTGTTTTCCTAGCAGAAGTACAAAAACTTTCATCACAACTTGCCATCTCAAAACTGTCTTCTTTGTTTTCTAAACTAATTATGATGGATGAAAATCATGTCATAACTGAATTTATACTCTCCTGTTACTGCTATACATAGGCTCATTTCCCTTGTAGAAGGATACTTACACTATCTTACGATTAACTATTTACTTCACGTGTTTTTCTTTTCTAATGTCGTCATCATCTTTTTCTTATTGCCTTCTTCAGTTCCTATTTTTTACAGGGTTGAAACCAAGGATTGTCCTGCCAGTTGCTCACTCATTCACCTTCCCCCTTGCATTTCTTATCAATACAAAAATTAAATATTATACATATAAATATAGTGATTTCTATTTCTCACATTGTGTTTTGTGTCTACATTAGGACAATGTGCCAAAATATTACATATATTCAGTAACTTTCTCAGCATATTTTGCATACTGTTGATATTTAAATCTATGCCATCTGGTATTTATGTTAGTGTGTGACATGCACAAGTAAATATTTCCAACATTAATAAAGTGCTCTTAGTCTACTTTAAACATGACAATTTATACTGGTGAGATATTGAAATCTACCCCACCAAGACATCAGCATACACTTAAGAATAATCATAACTGATGGCCTTGCTTTTCCTATAACATAAAAGTGACTTGCTGAGACATAGATGCAAACACAGACCCTTTGGGTCTCAGTAAACATCCAACGTTGATCACTGGATCTGTAATCATCTTTCCAGAAAATGTGCTATTGATTAAATATCATAATGATATTTATATACCAGTATAATTTATAACTACAATCTAACTATTTACCTATATATCCACAGATAAATGTAGTTCTCATCTCTCACCAAGGAAGCATGTGCTTCCAGCAGATAGGAACTACAGTTGTTCAAAATGCAGAGAACAACTGACATAAAGTGCTTGGCCACAGGTGGAAGGTCTACAACACAACTCCTACACCTCAGGCCAGAGGACCATAATGTCTGCTGTCACAAGAAAGCTGTCTCCAGTGAGTATCAATAATATGGTTGTCTAAATAGGACCTACACAATGACATCACCAGTTTACAAATCACCAGAATCTCTAAACATCATCCAGTTATCTTCACATAATCTCCCTGAGTTAGAAGCCACACACAAGGTCACCATACAAACTGCAAGACAAACATCACCTGTACCTGTAGTCTTCAACTTTGTGCCAAGAATATTCTTCCCAGCTTTTTAGAATAGATGTAATTTAGCTTCTTGGGGTATCTGACTAGGTTTCTCATTTCCCTTATTGTTGGTAGCTAGAAACTCTGCAGTGGCTGGTGCCCTATGAAGCAACCAGTTCAATTGGCTTCTTTAGTATCAGCTATATGACTGGACTGAGTTTTAATTTCATTCATACAGTTACCTGGTTGGGTCAGATCTCCCAAGATGGTCTTCCCTCTTCATCACCTATAACTACTTGATTAAGAATACATATTCTGAGAAAAATGTTGCCCTAGAATACAAATTTAGGATCACTCATATCAGAAGCTATCTATAGGTGCTGCTGTATCATGGGTGTTATAGGTTGTTTTCATATTAGGAGATATTATTACTTCAATTAAGAATGATTCTTCACATTTCCCTTGAAATACAGATGGTATTCTTTGTAACTTTTATCATAAATAAACTTACAACTTTGGCTTGTCATTATAGGTTGACATGAAACTGCATGCCCTGTTATCTGAGCAAATTATTGTGAAAATGTTTCATGTGGCCTTAAAGTGTTCAGTATTTAAACAAATTTCTTAGATGGTTACCTATCGACAATATACACTTTTGCTCCTCAATCAAGACTGATAATTTATTGTGCAAAAGTCACGGTATGAGCAAAACAGTAAACAGCTCTCAAAAAGGGAGAATTGCACCTGGGTGGTGAGATACACCCATCCCCATTACGGAATTTATGCACAAATCCCAGAGTGAAAGTGGCTTGGAAAAGGCAGCAGGTGACTCACCCAAAAAATGTGAGATGCATTGGGGTTCCCAGCATTCCTATATTGATATTCAATTAATGTTAAATAGGTATTTCTACCATAGTTGGATATTGATGAATGTACTCAAAGTTACGTTGTACTAAATGTACTCTTTTAACAGGATAGTTCTTCAGGATATATTCAGTGAGTATGGAAAATGATGTAAATACATTAAACAGTATTATTAGAAAAACTCTGATGTAAGTCAGTAAGATAAAACTCAACTATCATTAATAATTCTATTTAAGAATGATGCAGAATTCTCTTCCCTGACAGTGTAGCTGTACTTTTTTTTTCCTGCCTAACCCCTAGACATGGGGTCCACTATACACCATTCATTCTGGGAGGCTCTTCTCAACAACGTGTTCAGTTGTCACAAACAACAGCACATGCCACAATTCTGACGATGTCTCTGGTGAGAGGTTGAGGGATTGGAGATGAGAGTGTGTTCTCTGCCCCATGAAGCCAGCTACAGGGGTGATTCCCCAGCCTTCACTGCAGGGAAATCCTTTTCCATTTCCAGGATCCTGGGTCTTCTGCTAATGTGTTGCTGCTGTGGAAGCAATGGTCGTGCAGGACTGGTTTTGTAATAAGTTTCTAACGGGCTCGTGAAGGTTTAACATCTGCCAGCCTGACAATGAACCCTTGTCCGCATTTTTCTCTTTACTGCAGCCAATTCAGATGAAAAGAGATAAACGTTTAATAATTTAAAAGTGTATGTGTTGGTATTTATCAGTAATCATATTGGGAGATCCTGTAGAATGTGTTCATTTTAATTTTACTTATGTCTGAGAGTAATGTGATAGTGGCATGTTATGCTCCCAGATTTTAACATGTGAGTGTGCCATGCTGCTAGAATTTTCACATGAAGGAGTCAAAGGATCAAATTAGGTTTGAAAATCATGTAGAACTCTGCTGACCAAACCTCAATGGTAACCTATTTTCATAATCCTGTCCATCTTTGTCCTCTTTAGAAGAGTTCTAATGCAGGATGCCTTAAAGGTAACAAAGTTACAGTAAGAGATGTTCAGTTCTTACCTGTATTTGATTAACATGTCACCAAGACTCGGATAGAAATATGCAGGAAAGAGTAATTTCTCTGGATATTTACCTGCTTTTGCCTGATCTCATAACGTGAAGTTGCAATAGTTAATTTCTAAACCCTTTTACTCAGGAAGCATTTTTTTTCTTTCTTGACATAGGTATTTCTGAATTCCCTCTATTTTAGTCCATTTAGGAGCCCTAAAAATAAAAACATCGCAAAACACCATCTTCTAGGTGGTCTATGGTAAACAAAAATGTCTTTCTTGGAGTTCTGGATCTGGGGAACGCAAACATCAAGGCATCAGCAAAGCTGTTATCTGCTGACAGCCCAGTTGCTCAGTTTCAAAGTCCTCTAGATCCAGCCATATGGATTACAGAGAGATCCAGACTGAATAAGAGCCATGTAAGTCACTCGTGCCCATAATGGATAAGATAACTTGATAACTTCTTCACTCTATCATCCTGCAGTTGATGGCCTCAACATATGGACTTTGAGGAGGCAAAACCTACATTACAAATTGAATACATGTCATTAGGTATACAATTTTTAGGCATGCAATTACATTACGTAGTTTGTGATGACAAACAATCTACACTCCTATGGCTGCTGCTTGGACAGTCTTTGTGTCCTCACGCTGGGGTTTGATTTCTACGGTCAGGTATTTAGAAGGTGGATACTGATTTACTCTGGCTGGGTTGTAGTAGAGTCTTTGGGAGGTGATTGTGATGAAGCAGTCATCAGTGCAGAGGCCCATGACCGACCCCTGCAGGCTCCATATAAAGCAGGAAAGAGACAGGGTACACACAGACAGTCACACATCTAATGTCACATACCTACACATTTGTGTCAGTGTGCATATATATATATATATATATATATATATATATATATATATCTCCACAGTAATCACCAGGGTTCACAATGTAATTCCAAATTTGCTGCCAATACTAATGCTGCATAAAGCCATGGTGAGTGAGGAACCTGAAGCTTCTTCAATGCTTATACAAGGACCAACAGAATTATTCTAAAGTCCACATTGCATTTTCTTATAGTTTCCATACCTTATCTAGGAGAGCATGGTTCCATTGAAAACATCAGTACACACATCCAGCTCATTGCACACTGACTTCCCTCTTCGATATACAAACAGAATTCCAAACATTAATATTCAATGAAGAAAAGAAGTGAACCATGACAGAAATCCTTATGGATATTCAATGTACTTATAACTTAACTGTTATAGTAATTGGGTTACTTACAGGTAATAGACATTAGCTTTGTAGAGTTCTAGAATCTGAAAAGTCCATGACTAATATACCAACATACCTAGCGGATGACTAGAATGAGTTGATGGGTGAATCTATCATTTCCCCACTATATCCTCACATGAAGGGAGAAAGAGCAGAACCTCTTTCTGAGGATACTGTCCGTGGAACCCAAGCCCATCCATGAGTGTTTGTCTTTAAAAACTAACCATTTTACACTGGTTCCACATCCTAAAGGATTCACATTAGTTAATAGATTCTTACCATATGGAATTTGAAGAGAATTCATAGAAATCACCTAACTTTCAATTGACAAACTGAACATACTTTGTGCAACAACAGAGAAAACTCAGCATAATATGCAAGAAAACCCCGACCACACACCATAACTTTAGCAAAAGCTTATTGCAAACGAATGAAATGATCTTAGAAACTGTCATCATTATAACACTCATCATGCCCAGACTGTTGATGCCTGCAGTAACCTGCTGCTTGGGTTGATGTTCCTTTGCAGGTTGACGGAGCATCCTGTATCCTGTGAATTGCTAATTGATACAGATGTTCACTCAGTAGCTTCAATAGCTCATAGAATTACAGGCACTGAATCACTATATTTTATCTTAGGCATACCAATGTGATATATGTGCACGTGACATAATGTACTGTTTCTTAAATTCATGCAGATTAATAGATACCCATAGAATTTAATATGTTTTAGAGGTAGAACGGACCTTAGATGTCAGCTGCAATTTCTTGCTATCTCATATGCTGTCAAGCTTTCCAATGGGTAACTCTTCATATGAAAGTACCAAAGGTTTAACTAAGAGGTTTTCATTTTGATCAATGCAATAGCTCATACATCTGCTACCATAGCATACCTTCTAAAATACAGGTGAATGTGATTCCCTCATGAAATGGAGTTACAGGCTCATTCCTCACTTGAGTGAAATAAACCTTTGAACCACAGAGGATATTTTAAATTTGTCAATATATTTTTCATTTTTCAGTATTAAATTTTACAGTGCAGTGATAAAAATAGAATATTTTCATGATATTTAAGAGATCCTTAGTAGTTTGATATTCTATATTTTTGACTGTTAAATTATATGCGGGATTTCAGTAGGTCATGATTCAAAACTGAAAAGAATATTTAAAAATATTCACACTGTAGGCCAGGTTAGATGGCTGAGAATCAACAGAATGCCACAAAAACCTGGTGATCTAAGTTTGATCCCTGGAAGAAAAGAACCAGCTTCACAACGCTGTCCTCTGATTGCCACGTACGTTCTACAATTCATGCATACATATCACACTGACTTTAAGAGTAATCAGAAATATAAAATCATCACACAATGTTGTGGTTAATTCCAGCCCATCAATATGAATAGTACAGAGAATTTTCTTTCTGTAGTGAGCACACTTACTATTCCTGTCTTAGCATTTCACAAGAGAAGCATAGATCATGACTGACGACGAGCAACAGTTCTGTGCTACACATGGCAACTGTGTAGTGTGCTGTGTAAACCAGACATTGATGAAATAACTAAGATATTAGATCTCATATTAACTGTATTCCACAACACATATAAACTGTAATTAATACTTTTAAAGTGCAGAATCTTAAAGGCTTTCTCAAAGGCATACTGCAAGAAATGTGACTGAGCTATACAACACAAGCTACCAAAAAGTCCACCAAGAATTTCTTTATATTCTAGTCTAGGAAATATAAGTTTTTATTTCAACCTCTTAATGAAATAAAGATCCAAGACCTTCAGCTTTTCAGTCAAGCACTGAGATGAAGATTCCAGCCTGTGTAAACATCCCACGGCTGGACAGGATCTCTAACTCACTTGAAGTCCATGGCACTATTTAGAAAGACCAAGTGACATGAAAGGAGTTTGGTGTTACAGAAAGCTTTAGCTGGTTCATTAGAGAGGAATTTAAAACCAAAAGCATTTGTGTGTTTTATAAAATGATTACCTAAAATTTTTAACAACTGTGAACTTAAAAACCTTTTGCCTTCTGATGTTTATAATAAGAGATGTCTTAGAAGGTTCTAAAATCTTTTTCTGTTTTTTTTTCTATTTAAACAAATATGCACACCTTGACTCTTACCCTTTAAATCTGAATTTCCTGTGTTTTTATTTGCTTATTTTTGTGAACCGTGAAATGGCCAAGGTTCCCTAAGAATGTCCTAACATATCTGTTCATGCAGCTCACTGTTTATTGAATGGTAACTTCCAAAGAGGGAAAAACAAACCTCTGTGTTTTGCAATAACTTTAAATATCATATGTGACTTAGAGGTCTTCTGAAATTTCCCCTAATTATCTGTCTTCCCACGAAGCTCTCTCTCCCCTTACTTTAATTGTGGCTCTGGATTTGCAAGCTTGTTCAGATTAAATCAGATTGCAAAAGAAGCTTACAAAAGCCAACATATCACAAATTTTATGCAGTTTTGAAAAATGACATTTAAACTCAAGCTTTATCAAAAACTACAGCACCGCCTCCGTTCACTTGTGAAGAGCTAAAGCAAAGACAAACAAAATCCATCATTTCCCAGTGGAAGAGCATGCACTTAATTAAGCCAGGCTAAGATGCATATATGGAAGAAAGTACTCACACTGTAATATGTAACTCTCACTTGTCACTGCATCAAAACTAGGGGAAAGGAACCTCAGTTGTGTCAAGAACTTATTAGGAACAGCCTGCTGTGCCCAAGCTGCATGAAGAAAACCCCATTAACAGCTGAGGCTCCTTGCAGCTCGGGACACTTCTGAAGGGCAGACAGTCAGGCAAGGGAACCTTACGTTCTTGAAAGGATGTGAAGAGCATCTGGAACCTGCTGTTCCGGCTGCCCTCGTCTGCCCACATGCGGATCACTCCCAGGCCCGTTCGCAGCATCACGTCATTGGCCACAGTGCTGCAGAACTTGGCCTTCAAGTCCTCCACGGAGCTGCTTCCATCATACACCGCCACAAAGTTCCGTTTGCACTCATTTGAATTCTGCATCTCATAGTCCAAGAAACGTAAGTAAATCTGTGAAACAAAGACAAAACAGACTGTTCATTTAAAAAATGTGGAGCAGAGTAGGGCTTCCTTCTTTTTTGTTAAGTCTCTCAAGACAGCCTTGATTGCAATCAGCCCCATTATTCCCCCTCGCCGACCGCAGGCAGACAAACCAGAGCAAAGCAAATTGTCTTTAATATATATTTTTTCAAGTGTTATCATGATGTTAAAAAAAAACAAACTTAAATGCACCATTTCTTTTAGCTAAGTTTTTTTTTTTCCACCAGAAGACGCTGATGCCATCCTGTGATATATCTAAAATCAGCCGTTAACTTTGAAAATTTACACACTGCTTTGGTCAGGGAAGTGGCCTTAAATACTCCTTTATTGTTCAAGAGCCCTGGATGCTTTGTATAGATAGATACATAGATAGATAGATAGATAGATAGATAGATAGATAGATAGATATCGATATAGATAGATAGATATCATTATATATATATATATAAAGAGAGAGATCATAGATATACTCATATATATATATAAATGGTTGCTTTGTTTTGATACAATATATCATAGATATGTCATAGATATATTCATATATATATGAATAGCTGCTTTGTTTTGATACATATATATATAATAAGAGATGCCTTCTAAGACATATATATATATATATATATATGAATGTTTTACATTAAGACTAAAGGAAAACAAAACTGATATTGAAAGATGTCTTTTGATTTTAGTCTGCTTAGATTACACTGATTCAGCTTTGAGGTGGAGCATATCAAAACACTTTTTAAAAAGGCACTCTATCCATTTTCTTCATGCTCAAAATAAGACCACTTAGCTAAGTACACACAAGTTAACATTTAATGGATACAGTGTACTGTGACAATTAATCTTTAAATACTCCCAACAACAACTACTTAGATTCACAATATAAACTACAAGTGTGAACTGAGACCAGCTCCCTTATGAATACTCCTTGCTCAAGGACGCACTGATTCTGACACACTGGTTCTTGGTGAGGCATCATGGGACAGTCTTATTGTGTATTCAGAGTTGTAAGTGAGGAAACCAGCATGAATCAGAACACAGAGAATGTGTCTGCCATATTTAACATATATAGGTAAAAATCAACAATCCTATACCTTCAGCTAAAATCCTCACCTTGGGCACAGTAGAGCCATTGAGAATCCTAGTAGAGCCATTGAGAATCCTTGCTCTGGCAAATTTCTTCTCTTTTCCCTTCCAGCATTGTGTGTGTGTGTGTGTGTGTGCGTGTGCGTGTGCGTGTGCGTGTGTGTGTGTCTTTGTGTGTGGTGTTTCTCAACACACCAAGCTCTCTGCTCTAGGAAGGCATGAGATGGCACCATCTGAGGCAGCTTCCTCCAGGTGTGTCAAGGGCGAACTCAGTTACCTCATTCCTGAAAAACTGCCTTCCACTTGGCTGATTTGTTAACTTCAGCAGCAACTTTCTTTACAGACACGATCTCAATTAGAATCTAACATATTTTCAACTATAGTTCCTATCGTGCTTTCTCTATACTTAACTAATAGAACTCACATTTTCTTTATTAATCTCCTTTACTCTGCACTCATCACACATTTATTGGCTATCCATAAATCTAACTCTGTTTTTTAAGTGCTATAAACAATAATTATACACACATTCTATTATCAATATTAAGAATTATTTAGAATAACCCTCCAAACAAATTTTGACATAGATCTAGAAGTGCCTAAATTATAAGACAACATATTGTAGACCTGTGTGAATCGGAAATGATCTGTAGTGGTGCACAGCAGGTCTTCCTGGCATAATCTTGAGAAGGAAGAGCAAATAGAGAGAAATATGAGGAAATGAATGGAAATGAGCAACTATGGAGAGCTGGAGTTTCACTCTGATTTTCATGCAACAAAGTGGATTAGAGAGGCTCCCATCCTTGGTCAAAGAAGCTTCCTGTTACTGTGGAGAATGGACAGTCCATGACCTATTGCTGTCCAAAGTGCTGAATGTCCCTGCAAGTGCTTAGTCATTGCAAGGACTATTCTGCTGCTATGTGTCCTGCTCCAGGCTCAGGAGGAATCTCAGAACAGGGAGAGGAGAGCCTCAGAGATGAAGGCGGAGAGAAGAGATGTGAAGTACTGTTCTCTGCATGTGACAAGAACACTGGATACATGGACTCGTGGCAGTGGTTGCCTACATGTGAACTCTGCAAGATCCAGTCAATTAAGAACACCCAGTATCAACGTTGAGGTGAAACTCTCAAGACCCAGGTGCAAAGCTATGCTGCCCTCTGGGGAAGAGATAGTCATTCCTCTTTAGATATGTGACACATGGTCATGCTTGTACCTCAGTGGATGGCCCAATGCCCAGTCACACATATGCATCTTGAACTGGACTGAGAAGGTTGATAGAAAGAAAGAAAGAAAGAAAGAAAGAAAGAAAGAAAGAAAGAAAGAAAGAAAGAAAGAAAGAAAGAAAGAAAGAAAGAAAGAAAGAAAGAAAACAAGAAAGAAAACAAGAAAGAAAGAACAAGGACAATAAAGCATGGATATGATCAAATTGTATCTATACCTGTATGGGATTTTCAAACAATAAATAAATTTAGTAAAAAAACCCCATAAATCTGAAAAATTATAAATCTTCCAAATTTTTGCTCTGTGCAATACGGTGTCTGTTTCATACTCACATGAACTACATTTTGAAAGAACACATTTTTTCATATGATCTTTTCTAGAAAACTGGAGCGAGGAATAAAGCCACAACATACTTAAAAAATCAAATCAGTTGAATGCATAAAATAAGAATCATAAGCTCTGCTTTTTAGATTCTTTTCATCATGTTACTTTGCTGTCTCTTGAGTAAAAGTCAGTGATCTTAAAGTTCTATGAAAAGCTAGAATCTGCAGATTTTCATGAGATAAAAAATGTTAGATGTAATAAAAAGTCAGAATAGACATATATTATAAACTACTCTGCAATAAGCCCAGCATACTTTCTCACCTCTTAAAGGAACATGTCAACACAATAGAGAGACACACAGTTTTACCAGCCAGGCAAATATCCACCAGAATAGATAACATAGCACATCGGCTTTTTGAGACATGAAACAAAATAACTATGGATACCAGCTGTTTTACAAACTTAACAAAAAAAGAAAATCTATACCCACAGAAAGAAAAACACTGAGGGAAAATAAGTAATCAAGAGGAAAAGAGTTTTTCCTTTGACACTTTCAAGTCCAAAAATTTCAGGGATAAAATATGCCTGGGAACTTTTCCAGTTTTTATACTGTAAGCAGAAACAAAGTTTGGAGTAGTAATTTATTATTACAAGAAAGTCTGGGTGGCATATTGGCAATCACTCAACCCCAAATTATTTTTTTTTTTTCCAAAGTGACCTACCCAGTAACAAATTAGTGCAAAACTGTTAAAGACAGGGAAAATTGGGATTGAGAAAAGTCAAGTCATTTTTTTGAGGTGACGCAGGTGTTTTAACATCTCATAGGTTTGGACTTTGGATCTGCCTGACACCAACAGCCTCAGTATCTTTACTGCAACCTATGCAGTCTTACAGAAGTTTTAGAAGATGTTCACTTCATGTCTCCCAGGGGTAAAGGGACCATCCTAAAATGAAACTAATATTAGCAAAGAAAGGTGGTGAAACCCTCAAGATGTCAGCTATTTCCATTTTCATAAGGAGGCTCAGAAACACGTTGATATAGAAATCAATGGAATTCAGATAATAAATGTGAACTTTGAAATAAATGACTACTTAAAAAAAAAACTACCTACACACTAGGGCTACTTAGTTTAGAAGTGGTGAAATAGTTAGGAAATCAGCTTGCATGCTTGGCTTGAGTTTTGACATTTGGCATTGTGCACATGTCTGGGTTATCCATCCTGAATGAGGTATCCAAGAAGCAGAAAGACACATACTCATAAGTGGATATTAGACATATAATATAAGATAAACATACTAAAATCTGTAAACCTAAACAAACTAAGCAAGAATGAGAACCCTGGGTAAGATGCTCAATCATTATTTGGAAAGACAAACAGGATGGACATCAGAAGAGGGAGAAAACAGGGAACAGGACAGGAGCCTACAACAGAGGGCCTTTGAAAGGTTATACCCTGCAGGGTGTTAAAGCAGATGCTGAGACTCATAGCCAAACTTTGGGCAGAGTTCAGGGAATCTTATGAAAGAAGGGGGAGATAGTAAGACCTGGAGGGGACAGGAGCTCCACAAGGAGAGCAACAGAACCAAAAAATCTGGGCACAGAGGTCTTTTCTGAGACTTATACTCCAACCAAGGACCATGCATGGATATAACCTAGAACCCCTGCACAGATGTAGACCATGGCAGCTCAGTATTCAAATGGGCTTCCTAGTAAGGGGAACAGGAACTGTCTCTGACATGAACTCAGTGGCTGGCTCTTTGATCACCTTCTCATGGTGGGGGAGCAGCCTTGCCAGCCCATAGAGGAAGACAATGCAGCCAGTCCTGATGAGACCTGATAGGCTAGGATCAGATGGAAGGGGAAGAGGACCTCCCCTATCAGTGGACTTGGAAAGGGGCATGGGAGGAGAAGAGGGAGCAAGGGTGGGATTGGAAGGAAATGAAGGAGGGGGCTACAGCTGGGATACAAAGTGAATAAACTGTAATTAACATATAAAATAAAAAATTAATAATATTAATAATAATAAGATCCAAATTCAGTTCCCAGCATCCACAACTGTTGGCTCATAACCACAAGTATCTCCAGCTCTAGGCAATCTACTTCTTTCTAGCTTCTGGGAGCTCCTGAACTCACATAAGGATTTAGATGCACCTGCACACACACACACACACACACACACACACACACACTCACAAATATATAATTAATAATAAAATAACAAAACAAACCAAGCAAACACTGAGAATCTATTGTATCTATACGTTCAATTATTTTGAAAAGCATTCACTTTATACAACAAGCTTTGATTTAGGCCAAGTATACACAGTGATTTTCTAATCATACCAACAGCTTAATATGAAGTAGTCCCATCTTTAAGAGTTTTAACATAGTCAATATGATTGCAATCAGTGTATAAAATTTGTGACATAAAGACTCGTTTCAGGTAACAAATGAAAAAATGGAAGAGAAGAACACTCTACTACCTCTGTGAAAGCAAAGAGAAAATGATAAACTGAATAATATATAACTGGTGAAACAGTCAGATCCAAATCTCTTCTCAGTGAATCATTTTGATGCATTCTGCTTTTTAATCAATCACAAAGGGCTGGAACTGACAAGATGATTTATTGAACAAGACATGAGAGCCTTCAGAACATATAAACTATTTCTGGTAGTGTCTGTTTTCCAAATTTCACTAATACGGGAGGTGGTGCCATGTTTATATGCAAAGCAAGTAAATTTAGCTGAACTTGCTAAGTAATGTGTTACAAAAAGATTTTAAAACTATCAGCTCAGAAGCTCCTCACCTTATGTCATAATGATATGAAAAAGCAAAGTGCTGAGGCAATTATGTGAGCCTCAACAGAAAGTTTTACTAGCAGTCAATAAAAGTTGAGTCATCTCCAGACTGACTTATACTGTTCACAAAGTCAAGACCATGGACATGTTGGTATTTGAACCATAGTCTAAAAGCATGTACCTAGGGCTTTGTGATGGCTGTTTGTAACTCACAGGGCAGGACTGTGTCAGGGATAATATTACATGAATGTGTAAGGTTGAAAAATCTCCACTGGGAAAATATAAATAATAGTATTTTCTGAAATATTAAAACATACACACTCAACAACAGATCTTCGTATAAATATATAAACATACTGAAGCATTTGAGTCACCTATATTTTCACATTCCATAACTAATATTCTATTTTAAAAGTTGTACTATAATTCTCATTGGCTATTGTTTACCACATTAAAATTTTCATTTTTTTTCTCATAATTTGAGATAATGAAGGCAGATTCAGTCTCTAAAATCCTTGTTACTTTTTCTTGTTTTCCACTCTAATCATTAACCCAAGTCTATCGTATTTACTGTCTATTGTTACATAAGAAATGACCTCAAATTTAGTAGAACTGTTTATTATGCATAAAACCCAGGTTAGAAAGACTCTACATTTAGATTTAACTGTTTTTTCAAAGTCCATCTTAGACTTCCTTGGCACATGCTTGGTGAATATTTTGACCCTATCTCCTTTCTCTTGCGTGAACTTGATCACATTCCAGAACATAGTGGCTCTGAGAGATCAGACTGGCCCAGGAGTTTTGAGATACTGTCTTTGCTCCAGCCTTGCTACTAGTTAACCAAAAGTCTCAGCTAGTGTCAGAACACATATTTATGGGCTTTAGGTTTTAACAGGAGTTCAGTATGATGTTGGTTTAAAATTAACTTATTTGAAATTATTATACAAGAGCACTGCCAAATCCTATTCTCATTCTTCCCCTGAAAGATCCTTTGGTCTCCATCACAGAACATTTAGTATATTGAATTAAGAGCTGTTTCTCTATCATTTCAAATATATAAAGTACAGTTCCTAAACAATGTAGATTAAGGAGATTGCTATCATACTGTTTCTTTCTAGATATAGTTTAGCTTAAATTTTACCTTAGTTTTCTTTTTGAATTAAATTTATTTTATATTAATTACAGTTTGTTTTATATCCCAGCTGTAGTCCCCTTCCCTCATTCCCTCCCAATCCCACCCTCCCTACTTCAACTTCTCCCATGTCCCTCTCCAAGTCCACTAATAGGGGAGGTCCTCCTCTCCTTCCATATGACCCTAGCTTATCAAGACTGGCTGTATTGTCCTCCTCTGTGGCCTGGCAAAGCTCTTCTCCCGTCAGGGGGAGGTGATCAAAGAGCCAGCCACTGAGTTCACGTCAGAGACAGTCCCTGTCCCCGTTACTAGGGAACCCATTTGTATACTGAGCTGCCATGGTCTACATCTGCACAGGGGTTCTAGGTTATATCCATGCATGGTCCTTGGTTGGAGTATCAGTCTCAGAAAACACCCCTGTGTCCAGAATTTTTGGTTCTGTTGCTCTCCTTGTGGAGCTCCTGTACTCTCCAGGTCTTACTATCTCTCCTTTCTTTTGTAAGTTTTCTAAATAATATTTTTAAGAATTTCAATTGTCATATAAATATATATTATATAACATATACAATAAATAATATATATAATATAAATATTATATAATATATTGTAGCGGTATTCAATTCTCTGTCCATTTCTTCTGTCTTATCCCCTTTTCCTCTTTACTGGCTTTTGTCCAAGTAATACTTCTCCCTCTTTCATGCTTTTTTTAACATTGTAATAGATTTTATTTTTTAAACATTATTTTATCTTTTAGAATTTATTCACTGTGTATCCTGGATGTAGCCCCCTGCCTCACTTCCCCCTTCCTACCCTCCCTCCTTAGTCCACTGATAGGGAGGACCTCCTCCCCTACTGTCTGACTCTAGCCTATCAGGTCCTATCAGGACTTAACCTTCAGGCAGAGTTTAATGGGCAATGTTCCCTCTTTGTGCAGGAGTTGCATTTCACTTAAAGAGGCCATCCACAAATACTTAAATCTGAGCCCTCGCGGATTTAAGATTGAATTCCTCACTACCAATTTTCCACTGTTGACCCTTCTCTAGACAAGGTGCATAACTGGGCACACTAGTGCCTTTTCACCTCCTTTGTTGTCTAGAATCTCCATGCTCAAAGTTTACTCACAGAAGTGTCTTTGTATCCCTCAAAGACAATTCAAAAAGACCCCTACTGCTTTGTCCCTTCCATTTGTAGATGACGCTGTCATGGATGTTTTTCCATAGTTACTTCTTCTCTGGTTTTCCTTGAGAAGGCAGACTGACCATGTTTCTAATTGAAAGGGTCATATATTAATAAAGGAAATATTGGTACATTTACTATTTGTCAAAGGCTAAGCAACAACATGCAGACGTATTTAAATTTTATTCCTAACAAGTAAACTCCTCAGCACCTTTATTGCACACTACAGTAGAATCATGAGATACTATTCAAATATTCAGGATGACCCATTTCAAGCTTGACTTGTGCTTTGATAGTTTATTCTCACAAATCACTAGGATATCTGCAAAAAATAGGGAGCCCACATGGGCTTGTTTCTTGATTTTCTCCACAGCATTCAGTTCCATTTCCTGTCTTCTCAACCTTTAATTGAACAGAAAAGGGCTGTCACAAAAGAATCATCTTGGTTCAGCTCTGCAGGAAAGCATCCCCTTTAGGTTGTGGACTGCCAAATTCTGTGACAGGCAGGTGCACTGGGCATTGTTGTTCTGGAACTATACAAAAGGCAGCATATTTGCCAGCTGCAGGAAGGAGGCATGTGTTGACACTCCGCTGTAAAGCTTAAGTGAAGCGGTGCTGCTGAAGAGAACAAGGTGCTTTGCTTACAGTTCCTGTTTCTATAGCTGCCTTTGAAAACAGTTTCATTCATAAAGGTGAGGAAAAATAAGCACTTTCTGAGAATCCACAAATTGTGTATGAGATAAGCTCAGCTCTCTCATCGTCCAGGTGAGGATTTATGAGTCTATATTACTAATGCCAGTTGTTTCTTAAAAATTCCTTTCAGTATAGAGGTTGGAACCAAGGGTCTCCCACAGGCTAGGCAAGTGCTGTACTGCCCAGAGGCATTTCACCACCTCTTCTCCTTTTCATATTGGGATAGGGTCTCAATAACTTGTCCAGTCTAGCTGTGTAAACTCACTGTATGTATACTGTATTAATATATTAATACTAATATAAAATATAATATAATAATATGATATGTTAACATATAATATATTAATATTTTATATACATATATGTTCACATACATACACACATATATATCAGGTACACACACACATATATATGTATGTATGTATGTATGTATGTATATCAGGTATGGAAAGATCAAAGTACTTCTTGAAGGGCTGGCTCCCTTCATGTTCTAAAACCTGCCTTACTTTTCCCTCAGCCTGAGTATCCCACCACTGAATTCTGTGGCTTCTTTCCTAATATTTTCTTGACTGGAAGCCAGAAAAGAGTGAGTTCAGTCATGGACTCACTGTCTTTTCCCTGCTTAGGCCTCTGGTCATGTTAGCCTACCCTTTTTTCTTTCTACATAATGCTCCATTTCTAAAATGCAAATACAGTCACATTCCCTTTCTGCTCATCATTCTTGATATCCCTAAGCACTTGGGTAGTTTCCATCTTCTGGAAAGACCCACAGAGCCCCAAGCTTCCACACGTCCCTCCCAGTACACCCACTGGCTCATTGATCACATGTTACTGCTTTACCTCCTGACAGGTTTGTTGTCTCCTCTGCACATACCGTCTCAGAAGCACTCTGCTTCCTTGGGCACCATTCCACCTGTCAGGTGCCACAGTTCTTTTTCTCATGGCATTCTAACGAGGCCCTGGCTGCTACCGTCTTTTCTCTTTATGTGGCCTTTTCCTTCATTCTTTCCTTATCAAGAGGGATAAGCCTGGGAGGAAGCCTACTTGGTCATGGTAGATGATTTCTTTGATGATTTCTTGGATTTGGTTTGCAAGTATTTTAGTGAGTAATTTTGCATCAGATTTCATAAGAGAGATAGATCCGAAATTCTCTTTTTTTTGTGGGGGGGGGGATCGTTGTGTGGTTTCAGTATCAAGGTGACTGTGGCTTCATAGAATGAGTTTGGTAATGTTCCTTCTGTTTCTACTTTGTGAACTAGTTTAAAGAGAATTGGAGTTAGCACTTCTTTGAAGGTCTGGTAGAATTGTGCACTGAATCTATCTGGTCCAGGGCTTTTTTTGGAAGGGATACTGTTGATGACTTCTTCTATCCTTGGCGGATATAGGTCTATTCAATCTTTCTACCTGATCTTGACTTAATTTTGGTAGATGGAATATATCAAGAAAATTGTCCATTTCTTTCAGATTTTTAAATTTTGTGGCATATAGGCTTCTGTAGTATGACCTAATGATTGTTTGGATTTCTTCGGTGTCTGTAGTTATGTCTCCCTTTTCATTTCTGATTTTGCTGATTTGGATAGTTTCTCTCTGCCTTTTTGTTAGTTTGGTGAGGGGCTTGTCTATCTTGTTGATTTTCTCAAAGAACCAGCTCTTGGTTTCATTGACTCTTTGAATAGACTTATTTGTTTCTAATTGATTGATTTCAGCCCTGAGTTTGATTATTTCCAGCCATCTGTTCCATCAAACTGCAGAATGGATACAGAAGTTGTGGTATTTTTACACAATGGAATACTACTTAGAAATTAAAAATGAGGAAATCATGAAATTTGCAGGCAAATGGTGGGATCTAGAAAATGTCATTCTGAGTGAGGTATCCCAGAAGGAAAAAGACACACATGGTATAGACTCACTTATTTAGACCTATAAGATATGATAAACATACTGATAATTATACACCTAAAGAAGATAAAAAAAAAAGAGGACCTGGGGTAAGATGATCAATTTTCTCCTAGAAAGAAATGGGATGTAAGAGAAAACAGGTAACAGAAAAGGGTCCTACCACAGAGGGCCTCTGAAAGACTCTACCTAGCAGTGTATCAAAGTAGAAACTGAGACTCATAACCAAACCTTTGGCAGATGGCAAGGAATCTTATGAAAGAAGGGGGAGTTAATATGATCTGGAGAGGATAGGAGCTCCATAAGGACCAAATATATCTGGGCACAGGGGTCTTATATGAGACTGTTTCTCCAACCAAGGACCATGTATGAATATAACCTAGAACCCCTGCTTGGATGTAGCCTGTGGTAGTTCAGTGTCCAAGTGGGTACCTAGTAAGAGGAACAGTGACTATTTCTGACATAAACTCAATGGCGGGCTCTTTGACCTCCCAACCTGCAAGGGAAGAGCAGCCCTCCTAGGCCACAGAGGAGGACTTTGCAGCAAGTCCTGAAGATACCTGATAAACCAGGGTCAGATGAAAGGGGAGGATGTCCTCTCCTCTCAGTAGACTTGGAAAGGGGCAAGGAGTAGAGGAGGGAGGCAGAGTGGGACTGGGAGGGAATGAGGGGGCAGGATTCACCTGGGATACAGAGTTAATACAATGTAACTAATAATAAAAATAAAAGAAAAAATTAAATAGCCATTTAAAAAAGAGGGATCAGCTTGGATAGTTTCTCTTTTCTTTTCTTCCCCCCACCCCTGTGTGTGTGTGCGCCTTTGATTTTACAGAAATTATTTCTCTTTATAATAGAGCCCCGGTTGTTCTGGACTTGCCTTGTAGACCAGGCTGACCTTAAACTCATAGAGATCCAACTGCCTCTGCCTTCTGAGTGCTGGGATTAATGTCGTGGGCCACCATGCCGTTTGGATAGTTTCTTTACATATATGTCTAAGTACTAAATATAGAAAACATGAAGAATGAGTCGTGTGTGTTTGTTTGTTTGTTTGTGTGTGTGTGTGTGTGTGTGTGTCTGTGTGTCTGTGTCAGAGTGTGGATGCATATGATGGTATGGAAGCCAAAGCTCAGCTTTAGAAATTGTTTCTTGTCTCATTCACACATTTTTGGAGGCAAGGTATCTCATGGACCTGTGACTCACCAAGTAGGCTAGTACAGCTAGACCCTAAGCCCCAGGGATCTGTTTTTCTCCGTATCCCAGCTCTGGAAATATGAGCTCATGTCACTGCATAAAATTCTCTTCATATTGGCTTTAGAGATCAAACTTAGGTCCATATATTTTCAAGAAAATAATTCTACTCATTAATCCATCTTTCCATCACTCCTACCCTCCACTGTACTTTTCTTACTGGATAACAGTACTCTGATTTACAGAATCACTAAAGTAATTAATTAAGCAAGGAACTGAGTTTCTTCAATGAATAGTCATTATTAATCAAGTAAATCAGTAATATTGTAACACTATCATATATATGAGAATGAGAGTAAGAAGATTAAAAAGAAAGCAAGCAATAGTTACTTATAGGGCAGTTCCTCTTGGTATTTCTGAAGACAGACCTGTAAGGATAAATGAACTATTCCCTCTTCTAAAAGGTCTCTTCAAACTACTTGCCTGAATGTTACAGTCACTTGATGCATACAGCAGTTAAAATATCAGATTGTGTTTCTAGCACTTAAAATCAGGGTGGTCAACATTAAGTCTTGAATGCTTGTGTCTTGGAAAATATTAAAGACTTGGTAATATCACCCCCACATTTCCCATAACAATCACAAGAATATTAGTATGCAGTTACAGAACTGTCCTCTTAATAGCTGGACTGATTCCTGTAATCAACATCTATGTTTGTCCACTTGTATTTTACACACTAGAGATATATGATTTCATAGATCCTACCCATAGCTTCCCCAGAGGTAACTCTAATTGGAAACAGCATGCACTCTCAGGGAAGGTACTTGTGTAAAATTGCTCCTGACTGGACTCCACTTGACACTGGGATCCGAGTGACACTGGGAAGCGAACTTGCTTCAGGGTCTCTTGTTCTTCTCTCTACAACCTGCTGACCAGCTCCCACACTGCAGTTCATGCTGGAAAGTCAGGTTAAAGAGGTAGACACAAGTCTCATTTCCAAACAAAGGGACTTCTAGCTATGGCACATTTAACACATGCCCCAGTGCTACCAGATAATGTGAAAACTAGATACTTCTCAAGTCCACTTTTGGGAGTGGGTTCCAGCTCTGGGACTGACCTTGGATCGTGGCGGGGCCCGGATGTACCACTTGCAATCCACGGCTTCACTGGCAGAAGCTTTGCCCTCCTTCAGAATCTGAACGGACTCCACAATTCCTTCAGGGCCGCCCATCTCAAACTCACACGCTAAATAATAAGATGCCAAACACACATAAAGATGGACCTTGAGTAACACACCCAGAGTGTACTTCATCGCAGAAAACAAAGACCTCCGCATAGTACTAAATTTCTGTGTTACCAACCTGGCAATGGTTTCAAAACTCCAAGGTCCTTAAAGTCGGGATCTTAAAAATTGAGAAAAAGACAGTTAGTTCTATTCCACATATATTCCTTACAGTGACATTGAGTAATAGTCCATTATATTATCCAGGAAGTAGCCTGCATATTCATTGGAAGAATGTAAGTGATGAAACTAAAAGTACATGATAACATTACATCAGAAACGTCAAGTATATGTCAAAATAACCATATATGGCTTCTGGTTTTTTTCTCACTACAAAGGGAGCTATTTGACACCTTCAACACCATCTCTGTATCTTCTACTCAAACTCATGATATGTTTTCCACAGTAGATCCACAGGTAAGTCATTGTACCACTCCCCATAGTACAGATATAGTCTATGTTCGAGTTCAAAGGAGTCTGCAGGTTGTTGAAACACATTCTTGCCTGAGCTTTCAGCAGTGTGGAGTTCATGTATCAAAGTGAAAACAACCCTTTACTTGTGGTTGAAAAAGCTGTTCTGTTTGTCTGTCATCTCTGGTCCATACCATGCGGCTTTGGTAGTATTCTTCGATTCTTTACTTTTTAAACTTAACAACCCCTTTTTCCTACCTGTCTTGTTCTCTGTGAGCCTAGTCCCATGATCCGCTCCCTTATTGCTTGTTTGCATGCTTCCTGGGAAATTTGACTGGTCGTATATTGTACATATCCTTGCTAAAAGGCAAAAATGATGCCTCGTTCCGATTTCCTAGGTTTGATTGTAAAGTAGGAACACAGCCCATGCTGTGAGCCTGAAGAGGGCATCTGAGAATATGCCCCCCATGAATAAATACACGAGGCATTTGTAGTTTCCTTGTTAGCTTGGAGATCTTCTGAAATCATATGCAGTGGGCCTCTCAACAATGAGGGGTCATAACGTGCCCACTCTGGTAACAACTGAATGAAACACAGCCCAGTGAGGAACATTTCTATGATCAGAAACAGTGTATGTACACAGAGCCTGGCCTGCTTGTATTGAATTTCCTCTTACCCACTGTAAAGTTGCCAGTGGCTATGATAGATGGTTAGAGATATTGTGGGAGGTAATTTAAGACTGAGTGTGGAATTTGGAATATTTTTTTCTACAATAAAACTTGTGCTGGATAAAAATCTTACAGAGTCTGAAATATTTTTGTAAATGTTTCTCAACAGTGACCTTGAATTACAGTACAAAAAGTCATTTTTCATTGTGGCAAAAATTAGGTGCATATGCTAAGACCGTGTGAGCTTCTATGGCTTCTGTGTCTAGCTGCACCTCATCCTGTGCCCTTGTAAGTGAGCAAGCTACTTCTGTGTGTGCAGGCATGTGTTAGTGGATTTCACTGTTTGTCATCTTTCAGTTAAATATTTATGTGAACTTGTCTGTTGGCCATGCGAGATGTAGTGCTAACCATGGCATTTCCCAAATGCATCAACTATTTTCACTCAGTTTACTATAAATACTACTGGAATTTATGTATACTCAGTGAATCATGGCCAGAAAAAAAATGAAAAGAAAAGAAAAAGAAAACATTTTAACCGATAGACTGTTGTTCTTATAATTTTATAAAATGGTTCTTTTAATTTTAGGGGACAAAGAAAAGGCATGTATATAATTTTCTTGAAAAATACAGGGCATAGTACATACACATCATTTACATTAAACTGTTTACTAGTGCAGATTTGTTTTCTTTCTTCAGCATCAATGGACAGCTCACTATTTTTCCATTTAAACGCTTACTGTATGTAATAAAAGAACTATATTTTATGTAAAATTATTCATGTTTTACCATTAAGCAGTCCAAAGGTGTAGAGAGGATTCAATCACATTTTCTGGAAAAAGCAAGCTTTGAGTAGGCTGAGATTGTACACATTTGTAATCCAGCACTCTAGGTCAGAGGCTGGAGAATGACTCCAAGTTCAAGGACACCATTGTGTGTACAAGTTTTGGTCTATACAGTGAGGCCTTACTTCAAAAAGTTAATAACCAAAATAAAATCAAAACTGCTTATTGTGGCACCTCAGTTGAATGACATTTGTTTGGAGGGCATATAGCCATGGGTTTAATTCTCAGCAACACCATCAAAAATTATTTACATCTAAAACCAAAATCCCCACCTCACAAATATAGATTTTTCCTACTCAATTTGTTCTTTTTACTATCTGGTCTCTTCTTAAAAGTATCTCTTATCAAAACACAACTATCTTCGTGATTAGAAAGTTTCAGCTGCACATTGCTATAATTTAGGGGGAAATGAGTTAATTCTCTATCTTACTGTTTGAAGGGAAACAGTCATTTTCATAACTCATGCCAAATCAGGTTACTACGAATGACAGTACTGGGAAATGAAAACTTATTTTTGTCTTTGTGTTAATAATGATAATAATCATGGCTTAAATATTTGGGAAAAAATGTTTCTGCAGTTCCATTTGGAACACTATAATTATAAATTCCTCATATGATCTTCAGCCAAACAGTCAAAAACACATTTGAAATAGCCTAAATTGGATTTAAGTGCATAAAGTTTGATTGATTGTTTAAGGCTATTTGGGGCAATGACACAAATCATTTTGTAGATGCACAGTGAAGTTGGACATAATAACCAGTCTTCCATTTTCTCAAATGCCTCTCAAAACATGTTCCTCCTAGAACAACCTGAGTCAAGCTTAAACACACAAGAATTACTGTCTTACTCATATTCCTTTGGGTCTGTTGTTCTTTGGGTCTGTCACAGTTCTTTATCTGTTCTTCATCTTGTCCCAGAGCCCATGGCTGGCTGTTCTTGCCCTCACACTCTGCCTTTCTCTGACAGTATCATCACAGGAAACTTCCCAGCTATCCCAGTCTAAAGGAGCAATGTCTCTCATTTTGTTTTCTGTATTGTTGTTCTCGTTAAAATGGCAGTCATTAATCTCTCTGCTTCTGCTTTTACTTACAATCTATTTCCACGAGCCCATGACAAATTAGACTCTGTGGCATAACATGTTTATTTAAGACCCGTAACATTGCATATGGTCAATAATGCTAATGAATTAAACATAATTCTACATGTAGAGGAAAATGCAGCACTTTATTCCTAATTCATTGTTCTGTATGTACATATATATGTACATATACATATGTTTGCAAGTTTTTATACTTTAACTTTTTCTATCTGCATACAGCCTCTAGCTTGTAGACAGGCTGGCACTGTGATCACACTAGTGTGGGTGTCTTGTCAGAGATCCCTTCATGCTGACCTTTGCTTGTTGGGCATAAAACCACTCTTATTCGCTCAGCCTTTCACAGTGCAGGTGCCAGCACACAGTTCAAGGACATGATGAAGAAATAGCATTTTGTGCCGGTAACAGTTCCGGCACAAAACTTGCTAAGGAACTTTTAACTTTGTGAGGTGGGGTAATAAAATCTTTCTAAGAAATTCTCAAGGCTCTTTTCCTACCACAGTCAGTCCTGAAGCAATACCTATTGAACATTTCTAACTCTGTCAGCTTCCTTTGCAAAGTGAGTCTGTGCAGTGCATACGTACATACACAAACATACAGAATCACTGAATGCGACAAAAGGACGTGTGGCGTGGCACAAACATCAAATTCCATATGGTGCTATAAGGGTGATTATAAGAAAGCAAACCATTTGTTGATGTTTTCACGGACACACTAAGATGCACTTTTGGTTACAAATCCCTCACTTTGCTCAGTGGTACTAGAAGACACTTGCTGTTTTCAGTTTCCTTCATTGACCCAACTATGGAATCACAATCATATAGGCACTGCTGTGCTGTGCTGGCCACCAAAATTTATTCTCACATTTACATGGAGAACAGCAAGTATTAAGACTTCAGCCTCTGCTTTAAATCTGTCTTTCCGTCTACTTGTTCACCTATCTACATAGAGTAAAATCTTTCATAGATGTTTACATTTTTAAAATCCCATTGTTACAAAACTTAATTGTATTATTTGCCTTAAAGCTGAAGGAAATGTGTTTCTATTACATCTCACCTCTGGTGAAAACAGATATACTTCTTATAAATAATGAAATTAAAACACTCACTTCCTCCTTTGTATCTATACAGCCTTCTCAAAGGACATGATGAATAAATAGCATTGTGAACAGGTTTCTTATAAGAGAGATGGAAACCACATTACAAAATGAAGATTTACCAAAATTTATATCAGCTTTATATGTATAAATGTTACAATGGATTCTACAAGGATTTAGATAAACACTGTATGATAATTTTATTGTACTTGTTTGAGTCAGATATTTGAGAATTCTGGAAAATGGTCTTAGATATTTACATATAGACACTATTACTTTCTCAAAAGCCAAATATTACTGAGCCGATTGCAAATGGGGAAGTCACTGGAGCATCTCATGGGGCAAGCAATTGTACTCCTGGAGAAACACACAGAAAGACACACAAAAAACTCAGAGACCGGCGGTGCCTTTGCTAAATACATGCTGGGTGGAGATCACTTAGGGAACATGGAACACTGCCACTTCTGCACATTCCCAGTTACAGCAATCTCTGACTAAAAGATTTAGCTCAAATAAGAAGGCAGAGTGCGCATTATTGTATAGAATGACTCTCTTGTTCCAGAGTTGGACAGATATCGCTGGTCATCATCAATTTTACCGAAATTTGACCAAGGTTAAACATGGATGAATCAGCAGAAAATGATCTTTTATTTGAATGCTCTATAATAAATACAAGTTACATTACAACACTACATTTTTTCTTTAATTTTAAAGCTTATGTCCTGTATAGCTTACAATAAAGGTTTTTTTTTTTTATGGATTGTGCAAAAGCATGGGTGTTTCAAACAATTGGTGTTTAAAAAGGAATCAAGACTACAACACAAACCAAAGTAGCTAGTGTTCATGATACAAACCTTTCAGAGTCAAGAGTTTACTCTCCCTTCATGATAAACCACAAAAAATATCTGCATTGAATATGTGAAGCCTAGGAGAAATGTCTTAATATTCTGTACTATGAAATGCAAACTATCAATAAGATATTTTTGCTTAAACTATCTGGTCTGGGGTTTTTCTTTAGAAAATCATTCTCACAGTTGTTTATGCTGAGAGCTGATGTGTGTGTTTCACTGATGGAACATTACTTTTGCTTGAAAGACAAATTGTAATTATTCAGATTAAGATAGTTGCCAGACTTTTTCTTGAAAATGGAGAAAATGAATCTTTTGACTCAAAGAAAAACTACTGATACTGCTGGCAATGATAAAATCCCAGCTTCCAGAGAGGAAAATGCATTTGTCATTGTGTGCCTGACAGAATCTCAATATTTGGAGACTGTTAGAGTGAGGTGATTATTGACATGAGGAAATATGACTTGTGATAAGAAATTGTGTCTGCATTTGTTAGCTCTGCACAGTAGCATTCTGCAGACTGCCTGTAAGACACTGGACAGCCTTTAAGGCTCCCACAAGAGCATGCACGGGTGTATGGCCTTCTTTAAGAAGGAAATACACTGATACGGTTAGTGTTTTAGAATATAAAATGGTAATTGATGTAGCTTTATCGTTCTTGTCATAATTAACCATTTGAAAGCTATCACTAGATGAGGCTTTATATAGCTTAAAACAATAACAACTATTATTTGAAAAAAATAGTAAAATATTTTCTCTTTATTATTTATCCACTAATCATCTCTACGGAGTTGGATTTTCTCTGTGACTACTCTGAAGAAAGCATACCACTAAGAAGCTGTTAAAAGCCTAATCATCTGAGGATCAAGACATTGCACTTGTAAAAACCGAAAAACTGTCTTTGTTTCACTAATATGTCAACGGTGTCTTAATGTATGTTCTGGGTTTTATATTGCCGAAGTAATATTTTCATGATCTATAAGTAGACTTTTAAAATATTATCATTTTAATGGGTTGATTTGCCAAATGTTGAATGACACAGCTACTGCATGCTCTTTGAGGTTTTGATAATTTATCAGAAAGGAAGGGTCAACAGTCTCCAGAACTGCCCGGGCCAAGCCATTCACTGTCTCATGGGCATCTCTTTCCAAAAGAAAATTCGAGATTGTGACTGAATATAGGAGGCCTAGAGAAACACTCCTGTTGCTGTCTGGACACATTTCATACATCTGAGCAAATTACTAGAAATTTATGTTCAAATGATTGACTATGAACAGGCATGTCACAAACTTTTGTTCAAAGTGGTGTCTGACAACTTCACAAAAATACATACTTGTAATTGACTGAAGCTGTAAGTAGTTTCAGTGTTTACTCTCAAATCTTAAAGAAACCCCCGAGTCTTTCTAGGAGTTGTTCCCTTTACTATGTTATCAGAAGGGTCTTATTGGTTAAGCTTGCACAACTCACATAAGCTGGTCTACCACAGAACTCGGTGCTGCTCCCAGAAAACAGCAATTCATCAGAAAATGAAGCTACCTAGCCAGACTGTCTAATATATCCAAAGACTTTTAATGTAAGAACCAAAGGAATGAAGGTTGGTATATGCTTATATTTATAATTAAGTTCAAATACCTGATCTTTCTCTCTGTGTGTGTATACATACATATCCTTGGCAGTTTTTTCTGAAATAGTTTCTTTATTGCTGAGACCATAATACAGGAATGCAATGAAATATGACGATCACATAGATGCTTATCTCTCAAACTTTCCCCATATCCTCACAAACATGTTCTGTCCCCACTTCATGTCACTTTGATTATGATAACCTGGAAAGCCCAGATGGCTTGCTTTACTCATGAGCATGGAGGTGGAGACATCCACAAGAGCATGGGGTTCCTGTTAATGGTTATCCTTCAAAGAGATGGATTCTCCTGTCCTGCTGAGGGTACCTCAGTAATGGTGGGGTCTGGAGATCATCTGCCCCTCCATGCCTAGATTTTGGTTTGTTTGATCTTATGCAGGTAAGCACAACTGCTTATTCACTTATGAGTGGTACTGCCATGTCATGACCAAAAAGCAGCAGTTCATGGCATTCCTTCACATTCTTCTCATCTTTTATATTGTTTCAAACTTCTCTTTTTTTTATGTGCCCTAATCCTTGGAAGAGGAGAACTGACAGAGTTGGCCCATTTGGGGCTGAATACTTAGTCTCTTATTTCCTTTACCATTGACCAGTTAGGATTTCTGCATTTACCACAGGTATTAGAGAAAGAAACTACTCTGACTACGGTTGAGAACAGCATAGGTGTCCTAGAATAAACATAAATATTTAGGAGGCAATTTGACATCATGAATATTGAACAAAGTAACAAATTCTACCCTAGAACTTCAGCTATAACAAAAAAAATGAGTCTTGAAATTTGCAGGTAAATAGATAGAGCCTGAAAATATTGTGCTGGCTATGTTAACTCAGTTCCAGAAAGACAAACACCCATATGAATATCTCACAAGAATATCCCAGCTTCAAATCTTGCTTTGTCAGGTCAACATGCAACACAAGTGGGAAGTTTCCTGGGTGTGAAGGGAGGATGGACAGTAGATCATAGTTAAAAGGTGGAATAGTAAGGATGCAAAGGGTTAACCAAGGCAGGGAGCATAAGATAAATCAGAAGGAAGCAGGCATGAGACGCCACATGAAAACCTACTTTGTCACAACTTTCAGCAAGCGGAGAGCTGTGGCCCTCCTGAGAGATAAGTGAAGAGAGGAGGCATCTGGTGACAAAAGGATTTAGGGAAGGGGCATAGGAAGAGAAGAGAGAGGGAGGAATTGGGAGGAGACGACTAGGGAGGGGGCCACAGCTGGGATACAAAGTGAATAAACTGTAATAAATAATAAATAACATTTTTTGAAAAGGTTAGAGCAGGGATGGACCAGGGAGTAAGGTATCTTTTGTCCCAAGTGGGTTAGTTAACCAAAGGTAGGACTCTGAAAAAACAACCTTGTGGAATCCCACTAGTTAGTAGCCTAATTTCAAAATAAAGCTTTAAAATGTTAAATTGATATGCCTTTGAAGGGTGGACAGCGTCACCCTCAGAAGTCCTGGGCTGTTGAATGAAAACTGCAGTGTACGGCATGATACACTCCTTAAGCTATAGTCCAGGAAGCCCCAAGTTCTCCAAAGCGGCACAGCCCATTGCCACTGCCCAATGCCCACCATAACTGCAGGGTCAGACCCCTTTCCTCAATACACTTCACACCATGGCTGCCGGACATAAGTCAGTTTAAACCTGATGAAAACCTTCTTTCCTGTTGGCCAGCTTTTACAGTGCTGCAAGATGCTGTGCAGGCTGCCATGGAAACAAAACAAAACAAAACAAAACAAAACAAAACACAGACATTAGTGGAATCTGCATACTCCAAAAGCAACCAGTCAGGAAAGACCTATGCCCCCTGGTGCACTGGGTTCATGATGGCTACAGGCTGTTTAACTGCTTTCTAATTGCATCTGAGGCCTACCTCACAGGAGCGAATTTCATGACAGATACCATGGTCCTGGTCAAAAGCCCATGGCTTGGTGGGAAGTCACAGGACAGTCTTAGAGAAAGTTAGAAAATACAGCCCCCATTTTAATAATCTCTGACATTATTAACAACATCCTCCATCATCATTGCTTCCCCTCTCGTTGAAAACCAGCATTGGACTGAATCGTTACTATTTCCAGAGTTAAGCAACAAGCTCTGCTGTTTCCATTGGCTTTGGGAAAAACAGAGCTTTAAAAAAGACTTAGGGGGATCCAAGATGGCTGCCACGAGAGAACACTGTGTCTGAGGAGTAGGAGAGCAGAAACAACGCAGCGACCAGGAGACTGAACTCTGGGACCTAAAACGCCAGCATTGTGAGTGCCAGGTGAGCGGAACTCCTACGGTGAGAAAATCAAGTGGGAAAACC
>CM053764.1:40491608-40528814 GCA_028658305.1 Pachyuromys duprasi
AAAAAAAAAGACTTAAACATGGAGTCCTCAGAGGCTAGAGAAGGACATCAGATCCTCTAGAACTGGAGTTCTAGGTGGCCATAAGCTACCCAGTGTGGGTGCTGGCATTTGAACCTGGTTCCTCTGCATAAGCAGCAAGTGCTCCAAACCACTGAGCCACACAGTGAATATGTTGAAATAAACAGATTTTTAAAATTTTTATTAATTACACTTTATTCACTTTGTAATCCCCTATCAACCCCTCCATTCTCCCCTCCCAATCCCGCCTTCCCTCTCCCTTCTCCATGCATGCTCCTCCCCAAGTCCACTGATAGGGGAGGTCTTCCTTTCCTTCCTTCTGATCCTAGTCTATCAGCTCTCATCAGGAGTGGTTGCATTGTCTTCCTCTGTGGCCTGGTAAGGCTGATCCCTCCTCAGGGGGAGGTGATCAAAGAGCAGGCTAATCAGTTCATGTCAGAGGCAGTCCCTGTTCCCATTACTATGGAACTCACTTGGACACTGAACTGTCATGGGCTACAACTGTGCAGGGGTTCAAGTTTTTTTTCCATGCATGGAACTTGGTTGGAGTATCAGTCTCAGGAAAGACCCTTGTGATCAGATTTTTTTGGTTCTGTTGCTCTCCTTGTGGAGCTCCTGTCCTCTCCCTATCTTACTATTTCCCACATCTTTCATAAGTTTCCATGCACTCTGCCCAACATCTGGCCATAAATCTTGGCATCCACTTTGCTATTCTGCAGGGCAAAGCCTTTCAAGGGCCTTCTGTGACAGGCTCCTAACTTGTTTCCTGTTTTCTTCTTCTGATGTCAATCTGCTTTGCCTTTTTGGCTGGGGATTGAGCGCTTTGGCCAGAGTCCTCCTTTTTGATTAGTTTCTTTAGGTGTACAGATTTTAGTAGGTTTATCCTATTTTATATGTCTATATGAGTGAGTATATACCGTGTGTGTCTTTCTGCTTCTGGGATAGGTCACTCAGGATGATCCTTTCCAGCTCCCACCATTTACCTGCAAATTTCATGATATTCTTGTTTTTTTTATTGTGGAGTAATATTCCATTGTGTAGATGTACCACAATTTCTGTATCCATTCCTCAGTTGAGGGGCATCTGGGTTGTTTCCAGCTTTTGGCTATTACAAATAAAGGTGCTACAAACATGGATGAGCAAATGTCCATACTGTGTACTTGAGCCTCTTTTGGATATATGCCTAGGAGTGGTATAGCTGGATCTTGAGGAAGCACTATTCCTAGTTGTCTGAGGAAGCTTCAGATTGATTTATAGAGTGTTTGTACAAGTTTACATTTCCACCAGCAAAAAGGCCTTCAACATGTTACTTCTTTCTCAAATAGATGGGAAATCAAATATGAGAATAATAAAATATGACTGTTATTTCATCTAAATTAGTATGGAATAATATAGTATAGATATTTAGTTGTAAACCATACTAGACATAAAAATACAAACAAAATACTTTGGGAGAAATTTTTGCTTATGATGCAAAGGAACATGTAGGATCTAGAATTTATCTTTTATCATTTCACAATTATCATTTTATAATTTATAATTTATATTTTATCGTTTCACAATTTATCATTTCACAATTTCTGGATCTACACATTTCTGAATTTTTAATAGAGGAGAAATATCATTGCAGATTTTGTGTGTCATAAGGCTTCATGAATGTTTATATGGTGAAGTTTTAATTTTTTTAAATTTATGTACCTACCTGAAACAGAGATTGTTTGACCAGTTAAGCACTCCTATCTGAGAGCTATTTGCTGCTGGTGGTTGCTGGAGGCTGAGAGAGGAGACAGTTCTCTCCGTGAGTGTGAGTGTGTGACCCCTGTTAGCTTGCCTATGCTATAGTAGATGGCTATATGCCATGGCCATATGGGCAACACTAATTAGACTCTGTATGTGATTTAAAAAATAATAAAGAGATGACACAAAACCAGAGGGGCAGTCTGAGAGGAGAATAAAATGTAAAGAATAGATAAGATCAAAACATAGCATGCACACACACACACACACAAACACACACACACATATATATATATGTGGAATACTCAAAAGGGAGTATTTTAACATATCAAAATCCTATTATTATAACTCAGTTATATTGTTAAACATCCCACAATACAGAAATAATAATATCTACCAGACATCATTTTATTGACTTTTGATAAGGTAATCAGTCCTTTTCGCTCCAATGATGTAATCTGAGATATATAATATTACTCCGTATTTTAGCCTGTAGAAGCAGACACAGAGAAATCAAATAACTTACCTAACAGCACACTGTTTTAAAATACTAAGGCTTGGGATCTGAAATAAGTATCTAGCCTCACAATTGCATAGTATCATTTTTTAGGCAGATTCATAAGGATGACACATTATTTTGGATTTTTAAAATTATTTTAGATATAAATCATTATTCACCTGTGATGCAAGAGAATGGTAAGTAAAACTTGGAAGAGAGAAGGAAGACATAAACAGAAAGAAAGAAACAGAAGGATAAAGACAAAAAGAGAGATATTGACACCAGTTTATGTACGGTAGCCATTATAGAACATCTCTCTATCTCTCCTTTCTTCCCTGCCATTGCTTCCCTTTTTGTTTTTCTCTGTCCCTACCTCCCTGGCTGCCTTTCCTGCCTCTTTCAAGGGCACCCATGGAGCTCAGGCTTGATGACAATGTCTCCCTCCCCACTGGCGCTGTCACAGCAATCTCATGTGTCTCGCCTGAGGTAAACAGGACATAGGTCTCTTGGACCTTGCAATCAGTGAGTCCATTGTACAGAACTAGTTCAGTGGAGTGTATCGTGCTGGTACTGTGGTTAGCAAATGAAGCACCTAAACCAGTCTTGGTCTATTTTCTGGTGTTCATCCCTCATCCTTGCACTTTTGTTGACATCAACAAACTGTCTTCCACGGCTTTTGAGAACAGTTAGGCATTGAGGAGTATGAGGGAGTGAGAGCTGGTGTGGTGACAGTGTATGAAATGGGCTGCGTCCTGTGGCTCCTACAGTAAGAGGCAGACCACAGCCTTTAATAGTGACTTTGAGAGTTTAGAAGCCACAGACTGTGATTTGGGAGCTGGGTTCACAAGCATATCACAAGCTGTGGAAGGGGAGGACTTCCTGCTCCCCACATCCAGGCTCAGGAGGCTGTACATGGTCACATATTGTAGATCACTGTGTATGTGATGAAATAGCATTACTCTCATACTGCATCCTACCTGTATCAATATTAATTAAATAAGGTTAACATTATGACATGTTTTCTCAATATTATAAGCATAAATCACAACCATGAAGGTGCCTTCCATGTTAGAGCTCAATAAATATACTAAGAGAAAAATAAAATAAAGCTCTATACGTTATGGAAACAGAGCTTGAAGATAAGATCCATTCTGCTTCCAATAAATTGGAAGCACTTCAGTCTCTTCTAAATAGAGTTGGAGTCGCTTCTTTTTGGAAACACTGGGAGAGTCCTCTGTTGGCTCCCTTGGCAAAGACTCCAGGGCTGCTACGCCAGGCACCACAGGTGTGCAGGGGCAGGTGGAGCCATCGCGGATCTGGAGGAGAAGAGCCAGTGGAGAATGCCAGAAGCTGCAGTGCCCACAGGCTGGCATGGGGGCTCGCAGGAGGTGCCTATCGATAAAACCCTGAAGCACCTCAAGGAATGCTTTGAAGAGCATGTGTTTCTGCCAATCTGAGAGAGAGGCTGAAGTAATCACATTTTGTCTTTAGCCCACCGTAGTCCTTTGAGGTTGGAGATGATGCCTGGGGCCTTTTGCCAACACAGCACATGAGCAAAATGTCTGTAATTCCACCTTCTAAAGCATAAATTGCTTCTCTATGCGAAGATTATAATAAAAATCTACTTGATGTGCTATTAAGCAAAATACACGCATTACCTGTTCAGTGTATAAATGAGGATAAATACTTGCTAAATATACAAGTATTAACCTCTTCTTTAACATGTGGCATCACGTGCTAGGGCATAAAAGCCCTCTTAGAACCATTTGGTCCAGACTTTGTGACCACATTGGAAATAATGCCAACACTAAGCTAATCAAGATAGTTGTAAAGCAATTTAACAGTGTGTATGTATGTGTGTGTGTGTGTGTGTGTGTGTGTATGTGTGTGATGTGTCATGCTTCAAATTTAGGTTAATCTTCCTAGGTTTATACAATCATAGGGGAACTTACCGACTTGTTTGTGTTCCAACATTAAGTAATGTTTTAAGTACTGTGATGTTCATCTTCATTGTCATCTCCTGGGTTTTAGAGTCATCTAACAGAAACAGCCCTGTACTTATCTGTGTGGATGTTTCATGAGATGTGTAAGGAGAGGGGAATGCCCACCTTAAGTATTCACTCTACTATCTCATGGACTGGGATAAACAAATGGGAAAATAGGGAATGGTGGACGACTTCTGTTACCCTGTTCTCTGCTTTCCGTTGTACACGGATGTGAGTAGACACAGCTGCATGTTTCTACTGTCTGCCATACCTTCCTCACCTTGATGGATTGTCCCCCTTCAAATCACATCATAATCAAAGTCTTTATTAAGCTGCTTCTGTCACAGCAAAGAGAAAAGTAACAAATGCAAATAAAGATGGAAGTAAAAATAATTACCCAAAACTTGAGAGTTCTGCTTTTTTTCACTCATAGTATGTGTTTTCATTTTCCTGGACACATTCTGGTTACTTATTACATGGCTGCAGAAGGTGTGAGTGGGTGTAGGAAGCTGGCATTTTCATGGGTGGACCACTGCAGAACAGATGTAATGCAGCTTATGTTAGCAAAGGACCTTATGTTGGTAAAGTTTCAGTTCTAAGAACTGTAGATTCCACCTGGGAGACTGGGCAGATCCAACCTGGAGGTGCACTGCCAGGGTGGTCAGTTTCTTCTCCATCTGTCATCTCTCAAATATTGAAAAGAACAAAGATATTTCCCAACTATTTCCCAATACAGCTGTAAACAGGCACTGAAGTCTTACCATTCTTAGGTATTTAGAATTTTGTTACAGCTCCACTACGTTGGCATTTAAAATATAAAGGATTTTTTTTTCTCAAATGTGCTTTAATTGTAGTCACTTTGACTTATTTTTGTAGTAGAAGGTGTCGTAATCATAAAGGGAAAACAATAATTTTTTTAATTTATTTATTTTTATCTCAGTCACAGGTTAGGTACTTTGAATCCCCGGCTTAGCCCCCTCCCCCATTCCCTCCTACCCTCCCAATTTAAACTAATATTATTTATTTATTTAATGTGTATGTGAGTGTGTGTTTGGGTGTGTGTACATGTACATTCGTGTACCACGAATGCAGTGTGGGCCTCACAGTACAACTTGCAAACTGTGGTTTTCTCCTTCCTGCATGAGGATCTAGGGCATGATCTCTGGTAACCAGGCTTGGTGTTGGTGTTGGGTGCCTTCTGAAAGGGCTTTGAACGGCTCATTAAACCTTGGACTGAAGCTTAAGACTCAACCATTTATGCAGATGTTTGCCAAAACTGTGGTGGTCCTATATGTGTCTCTGATCTAATGCAAATGTTGTAGGATATTTGATCCCAAGTGAACCCTGAGATTGTGAACTACAAAATCCTGTTTCTAATTGCAGCATGGCTCAATCTTTGATCCTATAGCTTTCTGTTTACTATAAACAAGTACTTGTGGTGTGGCTCAGCCCTTGCACACACCTTTAGTCCAAGAGGTTTCTGTAAGTAGCATTAAATAAAGCTAACCCTCAGTCAAGAGGTAGACCAAGTAACCAGCTGATCAGATTAAACAGAAGGAGGGACACTGAACTGAAGGGTAGAGGAGAAAGATTTTTCCTTTAGGACATTAGCTGAGAAGGAGGGTCAGCTGGTGCTTTCTCTACCTCTCTGAGCTAGCAGTTTTCACCCAGCATCTGGCACCTGCATCTCTATTGCAAAAATGAATTATTGGAATTTTGTTCTCAAATCAACACACAAAAGCACCAAAGGCAATCTGAAAAAGAGAAGTAAGATAGTAAAAGACTGTGCAGAGCTGTAGTCTAAAACAAAGTCAAAGAATATTTCAGTTTTAGGTTCTGATGTTTTGTTAGGAAGTCTTTTTTCAGAGACTTGAAGTTTTTCTCAAACAGATCTTTGACTTGCTTGGTTAGAGTCACCCCAAGGTACTTTATGTTATTAGTGGCTATTGTGAAGGGTATTGTTTCCCTAATTTCTTTCTCGGCCCTTTCGTCTTTAGTGTATAGGAGGACTTCTGATTTTTTTTTTTGAGTTGATTTTGTATCCAGCCACTGTGTTGAAGGTGTTTATCAGTTGAAGGAGTTCACTGGTTGAATTTTTGGGGTCACTCATGTATATTAACGTATCATCTGCAAATAGGGATACTTTGACCTCTTCCTTTCTGATTTGTATCCCCTTGATCTCCTTTAGTTGTCTTGGTGCTCTAGATAGGACTTCAAGTACTATGTTGAAGAGATATGGAGACAGTGGGTTTTATAACTATTTTTAAATCAGTCACTAACTTCTCCTGAGTAATTGAGTTGGAAACTTCAACAACAAATCAACTTGGCTTCATTTGCTCCAGTGATCAATAGTCTCGTCAATAGTCTCTGAACAGTCATTCACTCTTTCTTTTCTCTAGAGTGTTGCTTTATTTTCCAAGAACAATATCCCCAAACTTAGAAAGTCTTTTGTTCACACATACTGAAGAAAATTCCTTAGCTGTGACACCTTCTGGAATAGCATAAATTTTCATTTTTCAATGCCAGTCTCTATCTTCCATAAATTTTGTATTACAAACTACCTTTTATTATCTCTTTAAGTAAAAGTGGTGGAAAATAGAGGGTTAAAAAGTAAAGCAATAGGGGAGGGTCATGGGAGAAGAAAAGGGAGGGAGGGTGGCATTGGGAAGGGATGAGGGACAAGGCTACAGCTGGGATGCAAAGTGAATAAATTGTAATAATAATAAATAAATATAAAAGGGAAGAGCAACATGCATTTAAACATTTCATTAAAAAAACATAAATCTGAGTCTTGTGAATTTCTTTTTGATTATGGATGGCATTTTGTTTGGATGTTTCATTGACTCCCACACTTTTGAAAAAAATTGATGACACCCACTTAAAGTTATTATTGATAAAATTACTGTTCCCAAGGTGATTATACCCTTACAATCATAAATGTCATTCTAACACTCTTGCCCAGGAACTATAGTGAGTAGAACATAACCAAATGATTAGTTTGCTCTTTAAGTAGTGAGTTTACTATATGATATATACACAATTACTCTTACTGAATACATGATTGTGTATAAAAAATGACAAATTTATATAAAGACAGAAAGTCTGTAAGAAGATCCAGATTTAGAGCCTACCACTTCATTTGCTTTACTGCACAGCTGTTCTCAGTCATGCATAACCCAATCCACATATCAAGGTGTCCAACATGGGTGTGAACTTTATAGTCAGTCCACCCACCTCATCTAATATTTCATCAAATATGCAGACAAGTGTGAAAGCACTCCACTCAGAATGATTATGATATTAAGGGAGAAGCTTGGAATTCATAGCAAAAGCCAGTCTCAGAAAAAAATAATAAAGATTATTCAAAGAAGCAAAATATGAATTATAAAACAGTGGCTATTCTGGGATTCTAAATTAACTCATTAGAAAGATATTAAAAATTAAGAACTTAAAAATAAAATAAAATGCTGTGTACGGAGGCACATGCCTTTGATCCAAGCACCTCAGAGTTAGACACAGGTAGATATCTGTGAGTTTGAGGCTAGCCTAGTCTGCAAAGTGAATCCAGAACAGCCAGGGCTCTGTTACACAGAGAAACCCTGTCTCGAAACTCTACCTAGCAGTGTATCAAAGCAGATATTAAGACTCATAACCAAACCTTCGGCAGAGTGCAGCGAATCATATGAAAGAAGGGGGAGTTTGTAAGACCTGGAGAGGACAGGAGCTCCATAAGGACCAAATATATCAGGGGTCTTTTATGAGACTGTTGCTCCAACCAAGGACCATGTATGGATATAACCTAGATCCCTGTTTAGATGTAGCCCATGGTAGCTCAATATCCAAGTGGGTATCCTAGTAAGGGGACCAGGGACTATTTCTGACATGAACTCAATGGCTAGCTCTTCGACACCCCTTCCCCCAAGGGGAGAGCAGCCTTGCTAGGCCACAGAAGAGGAAATTGCAGCCAGTCCTGAAGATACCTGATAAGCTAGGGTCAGATGGAAAGGGAGGAGGTCCTCCCCTATCAGTGGACCTGGAAAGCGGCAGGGACGATATGAGGGAGGGTCGGGAGGGATAGGGAGGGAATGCGGGAGAGGACTACAGCTGTGATACAAAGTACATAACCTGTGATTAATATAAAAAAATAAAAATTATTTTTAAAAACTAAAATCTATTAGTGTATCAGAATTCTCAAACATAAGTATGCATGTAATCTCAAGCTTTGGCAGGTGTGTTACAATCACAAAGTTTTCTTTTAAGTAGAGGTGGACTCAGGTGATCTATCTATCTATCTATCTATCTATCACATATATATGTATATATACACACATATATATTCTAGTAATATCTCAATTAAATTATAATTTTCATAGGACGTATTTCTTTCCACCAAAGGCTCATAAGTTGAAACATCTGTTACTACCAGGTAGAGACAGTGGGAAGTAATTATAAAATAACTACAACTGTATTGTTAGTTTAACTAAATGATCATCAGTTCATAGCTGGAGCTATTAAATATTCAGGCCCAGCAGAAGAGAAAGCCATCCTGTGCATTGTGTGAAATTCTCCCTTAACTCCAGAGATTTACTTTCCCTTGCTTGCCCCTAATGTCTCTTTGATTGTTTGTTTGTTGTTTGTGTTTGTATATCCCTCTGCTACTCTTTACCTGAATAATGTCTTCCATGAGGTGGCCATCATTGCTTTATCACAAGGTTCCCAAGATGGTTCTCTGCCTCAACCACATCATGGCCCAGGAGAAAGGTAATAAAGAGACCATGGACTGAATACCCTGAAACCATAGGCCAAAAATAATCCCTTCTTTCCTTAAGTGATTTTCTCACTTGTTCTGTCATCTCAAAGAAAAGTGAACCGAATCACTGTATACTTATTAGCACCTCTATCTAAATATGCTCAGATAACTTCAAGAAATCTAAGTATTAAATCATCTACTATTGTGTGTTTATTAATAACTTTTCTATCTGTGATGAAGCATTATTACCAAGGCAACATATGAAGAAAACATTTAAATTGGTTTTATGGTTTTACAGGGCTCGAGTCCATGATGGCAGAGGAAGAGCATGGCAGCAAAAATAGCAGGAGGAAGAGGGTACACCAAGAATGGCATGGGACTTTTGAAACCCCAAATCTTGTCCAGGTGACACTCATTTTTCAGCAAGGTCACATGTCCCAATCCTTCCTAAACAGTTCTACCAAGTAGGGACTGAGTATTGAAACCTATGAGTCTATGGAAGCCATTCTCACGCAAACTACCACGACAGGCTACATAATGGGACATTGTGAAGTATACAACAATAGAGAAGATTTTTCCATCTCTGCAAACTTTGGACTCTTCACTATACATGTGTCATACAGTCATACAGAAATCTGAGATTTCTTTCTTTTTGCTATATGGAAACACTCTGAGGTCATGGTTAAGAACTGACCCTCAAGACACTGTTTTGGGGGATAGCATACTATTTCACCTTCTCCAGCTCCAGCCCTTGAGACCCTAGAAAGTTACTTAACCCTACTGAAGCACCATTTATTCATTACAAAATGATTGACAACTATATTTCTCACATAGTATTGCTGGGGATTCAATGTATAAATATCTATAAGACAAATGATAGAAAGAAAACTCAGCAATATTAATGAACCTAAACCAAACAAAAACAAGAAAACATATTTATCCAGGTAACAAATTAACTATGTCTTATTTATTAATTGGGTATGTGTAGCCTTTACTAACACATATCCAAGCTTATTAAGTAATTGCCAACAAATTTAATACAGCCTTAGAAATAGTCCAAGAATTATCAAAACCCAAAGACACAGAAACTTTGAGGTCAACATCCACAGTCACCAGGGAAATGCTAATCAAAACTAATTTAAGATTTTATCTGATACCAGTCAGAATGGTCAAGATCAATAAAACAAGTGACAACTCATGCTGGTGAGAATGCTGGGTAAGGGGAACTTATCCATTAGTGGCATGACTTCAAACTTGTACTGCTACTGTGGCAATCAGTGAGGCAGTTCCTCAGGAAGATGGGAACAGATCTGCCTCGAAATCCAGCTGTGAGGGGAGGGAGAAGAGGAAAGGAAGGAGGAAATATGGAAAGGGACAGCTAAAACTAAGGCCTCTTTTAAGGATTATATGGAAACCTAATACAATAGAAGATTCTTAAAATATATTCATTTATGGAAGAAAACTATGCAGAATCACCAAATAATGGGAAGGAGAAAGCCCCAACTGGACACCTCTTGCCACCAAATGAAATCTCTATTATTAAGAATGGGTTATAACTTATTGCGTTGTTGGGCAAAGGAGTCCCCGTGGAAACCTCTAAACAATTCAGGCTAATGCCACAGATAGTGGTTTTCCTTCACAAACTGATGGCAAAGCCATATCGCTGAGGACAACATTAATTTAACTCAGTGAACATGGAAAAATCAAGATGGTGCCTACCTACAGTTTTCCCCCATACTGAATAATGTTCATGTCACTATACTATACACATTATATAGAAAGAAATGCAAACACTAACCCAGCTACCAACTCTGTGATCTACAATGGTGACTTGTCTGTATGTAACAAGAAAATGAATCCTAAGAACTCTATGCTAAACTCATAGACAAGTGTCTCAACAGCCATCATCAGAGAAGCTTCCTCCTGTAGTAAATGGGAACAAATGCACAGACCCGCAATTGACAATGTGCAGAGAGTGAGAGACTATGGAAAACTCAGTCCTCAATGGGATATCTCCATCGATCTGCTTTCCTTGGAGCTTAGAGAACTCTGTGGAAGAGGAGGTAAAATGATTGTAAGAGCAAGTAGGGATGGAAGACTCCAATGAAACTGCCTAGCAGGACTGATGCAAATATGAACTCAGAGACTGTGGCAGCATGCAAGGGACCTGCACAGGTCCAAGCCAGCTAGGGTTCCAGCACAGAGAGAGGAAGCATCTCTAGCCCAGAAACAACCTTCAACTGGCAATCACTCACAAAGGAAATTATCAGTTTTCTTCAGTAGACTATCTCCTGGTATCTGAACCACACTTACAGGCAAACCCAATGCCCAGAAGTAGATGGCCAACACAAAGTGGACTCAATGCTTTTTCTGAAGTTGCTCTGCCTCATAATATTGTGTTTTGTCATCATTTTACCTTACTTGTCTCTTGTTCATCAATCATGGTTTTTGATTTTGTGTTTTTATGGGCTTCTTATATGTGCATGTTGATGTTTCTTGTGTTTCTTCGTTTCTTTTTCCTTATTGACTTTGTTTTGTTCTGCTTTACTTGGGTTTTTATTGATCTGTTTCTTGTTTGTTTGTTTTTTTTTTTTCGAGAAAAAAGAAAGCAGGCAATTGAGTGGGTGAGAAGGTGGAGTGGATATGGGAAGAAGAAATCTAGATCGAGGAAGAGAAAAATCATGAGCAGAATATAAGTATGAAAAAATATTTAACATACAAACAAAACAAAGTTACAAAGCTTTATGGAGTTACCAGTTTCACAGAGCTTAAAAGAGAATTTGTGTCATTCCATGTGACCTTCAAAGCCACACAGAAGTTTGCAACTTCTCTGCAGATGTAGGAAATGATGTCTGTCATTTACAAAGTAGAATTCAGCAAACTATTGCATTTAGAATCTCAAGAATCAGCTCTTTCACATAATTTATCCTTTAAAAATGTTCTCAAAATATTGAAAACTTTATTTAATAATAAAGCCACACATTTTAAGATACAGCAAAAATTGTCATGAGTTGATCTCTAAAACTGTTAAAATATGGTCATAACTATATAGGAAAACATATATTGTGGATATATATCCATACATATATCTATATTTATATCTATATCTATCTATCTACCATAATGAAAGTCAGTGTATTTTTCATTAATCTATAAGGAACTAAATTCTAGTAAAAGTTAAAATAAGAAGTGAAGTGATGAGATATTAAATTCTACATCTAAAAGTAAAACATAAAATTCACCACTAATTATGATAACCATAACAAAGATTAATTTCATTAAAATTTACTGAAATAACAATAATTTAGCTTTGATAAAGGTTAAATAAATGTGTGTCAATTATATTTAATCCTTTCCATTTAAAAGAGCAAAGAAAAGGCCTATTATATTAAAGAGAAAAGTATGAAGTGTGTAATTTCATGTCAGACTTCCACTGGTCAGTCTGAAGCAATTCCTTCCCTAAAATCAATCCTACTGTTGTTGCAGCTTGGAAGGCAGGAATACTGAACTCCTAGTTAGCCCAGCAGTTGAATAGCATGCAAGGAGAACTTGTGGGAGGAGATTCATGAGCCACTCACTGCCCATTCGCCTAGGATGAAGCTGAACCTGGGCTTGACGTAAATCAATATTTTCCACTCTAAGTCAGTCCCCTGTCTCCAACAAAACCATAGAATTTTCACTCTACCATACTATGTATCACCAAGAAAGCTGTAGAACAATGAATTTTTCTTTTAGTTACTGACTCAAATTTAAGTTGTTTCTTGCCGTTTGGTTAGCAAAATGTGTTAAAAGAATTTTAAAATGTATACATTCTTTGTCAAAAATTAAGTTTCCATAGGTGTGTGGGTTTATTTCTGGGTCTTCTATTCAATTCCAATAATCCATCATTCTGCTTCTATGCCAGTGCCAAGCAGTTTTTATTACTAATGCTCTATAGTACAGCTTGAGATCTGTGATGGAGATGCCTCCAGAAGATCTTTTATTGTACAGGATTGTTTTAGCTACTCTGGTTTTTTGTTGTTGTTGTTTTGTTTTTCCATATGAAATTGAGAATTGTTCTTTTAAGGTGGTCTGTAAAAAAACCATGTTGTTATTTTGATAGGAATTGCATTGAATCTGTAGATTGCTTTTGATAGGATGGCCATTTTCAGTATGTTAATCCTACCAATCCATGAGCATGAGATATCTTTCCATCTTTTGATATCTTTTTCGGTTTCTTTCTTCAGAGACTTGAAGATTTTTTTTTTCATACAGGTATTTTCACTGGCTTGGTTAGAGTTACACCAAGGTACTTTACGTTATTTGTGGATATTGTGAGAGGTATGGTTTCCCTAATTTCTTTCTCAGCCCCTTTGTCTTTTGCATACAGGAGGGCTACTGGTTTTTTGTTTGTTTGTTTGTTTTTGGTTTTGGATTTTTTTTTTTTGGAGTTGATTTTGTATCCAGCCACTTTGCCGAAGGTGTTTGAGCTTAAGGAGTTCTCTGGTAGAATTTTTGGGGTCACTTATGTATACTATCATATCATCTACAAATATTGATACTCTTACTTCTTCCTTTCTGATTTGAATACCTTTGATTTCCTTTAGTTGTCTTATTGCTTTAGCTACAACTTCAAGAACTATGCTGAAGAGATATGGAAAGAGTGGGCAGCCTTGCCTTGTCTCTGATTTCAGTGGGATTGATTTAAGTTTCTCTCCATTTAGTTTGATATTGGCTATAGGCTTGCTGTATATTGCCTTTACTATGTTTAGGTATGTGCCTTGTATCCCTGATTTCTCCAAAACTTTAAATATAAATGGGTATTGAATTTTGTCAAATGCTTTTGTATCTAAAGAGATGATCGAGGTTGTTTTTTGTTTTGTTTTGATTTGTTTTTTTGTTTTTTTGTTTTTGTTTTGTTTTGTTTTCCTTTCAGTCAGTTTGTTTGTATGGTGGTTTACATTGATAGATTTTATCATGTCGAATCAACCTTTGGATGAAGCCAACTTGGTTATGGTAGATTATATCTTTAATGTTTTTTTGGATTCAGTATTTTTGTGCCAATGTTTATAAGTGATATTGGTCTGAAGTTCTTTTTCATTGTTGGGTCTTTGTGCAGTTTAGATGTCAAGGTGACTGTGGCGTCATAGAACGAGGTTAGTAATGCTCCATCTATTTCTATTTTGTGTAATAGTTTGAAAAGTATTGGTGTTAGCTCTTCTTTTAAGGTCTCATATAATTTTGCCCTGAACCCTTCTAGCCCTGGGCTTTTTTTGGATGGGAGACTTTGATGACTGATTCTATTGCCTTAGGGGATATAGGACTATTTAATTTATTTACCTAATCTTGACATTGGAAAAAAGACAGCATCTTCAACAATGCTGCTGGTCTAACTCAATGTCTACATGTAGAAAAATGCAAATAGGCCCACGTTTATCACCCTGCCCAAAAATAAAGTTGAAGTTGATCAAAGAACTCAACAACAACAACAACAACAAAAGAACCACACACATACTAAATGTGTTAGAAGAAAAAGTGAGGAAGAGTCTAGAACTCATTGGCACAGGAGACAACCCTTAAACAGAACACCACCAGCACAGGCTTTAAGACCAACAATTAATAAATGAAACCTCATGAAACTGAAAAGCTTCTATAAAGCAAAGAACACTGTCAACAGAACAAATCCACAGTCTACAGACTGGGAAAGGATATTAACCAACCCTATATCTGAGAGAGGGCTAATACCAAGAATATATAAAGAACTCAATAAGTTAAACACCAAGAAAGCAAGTAATCTTAATTTTAAAATGGGGTACAGATATAAACAGAGAATTCTCAATGGAGGAATATAGAATGGCAGAGAAATACTTAAAGAAATGCTCAGCGTCCTCAGTCATCAGGACAATGCAAATCAAAAGTGCCCTTACACCCGTGAGAATGGCTAAGATCAAAAACTCAAGGGATGATGCATGCTGCATAGGTTATAGAGAAAGAGGAGCCCTCCTACATTGCTGGTGGGAATGTAACTTTGTACAACCTTGGAAATCAATCTGGTGCTTTCTCAGAAAATTAGGAATAGCGGTTCTGCAAGATCCAGCTACACCACTCCTAGGCATCTACCCAAAAGATGCCCTACCATTCAATGAGGACATTTCCTGAACTAAGTTCATTGTAACTTTATTTGTAATAACCAGAATCTAAAAACAACCTAGATGTCCCTCAGTGGAAGAATGGATACAGAAAGTGTGTTACATTTATACAATGGAATACTACTCAGCAATTAAAAACAAGGAAATCATGAAATTTGCAGGCAAATGGATGGAACTAGAATAGATCCTGAGTGAGGTAATGTAATGCAGAAACAGAAAGATACATATGGTATATACTCACTTATAAGTGGATATTAGCTATATATTATAGGATAAATAAATGGAAATCTACAGTCCTAAAGAAGCTAAACAACAGGGAAGACCCTAAGGAAGATGCTTACTCCTCATTCAGAAGAGCAAACACAATAGACATCGGAAGTAGGAGAAGACAAGGAACAGGACAGGAGTCTTCCACAGAGGGCCTCTGAAAGACTCTACCCAACAGGGTATCAAAGAAGATACTGACACTGATAGCCAAAGTTTGGGCAGAGTGCTGGGAACCTTATGGATAAAGAGGGAGATAGAAAGATCTGGAGGGGACTGGAGCTCCACCACGAGAACAATAGAGCTAAAATACCTGGCCCAGGAGGGCCTGCAGAGCCTGATACTCCAAGCAAGGACCATGTATGGAGATAAGCTAGAACTCCTGCACAGAGGAAGACCATAGGCGGCTCAGTCTCCATGTGGGTTCCCTAGTAAGGGGAGCAAGGACTATCTCTGACATGAACTCCGGGCAGGCTCTCTGATCACCTCCCCCTTGGGATGTGCAGCCTTGCCAGGCCACAGAGGAAGATGATCCAGCCAGACTTGATGAGACTTGTTAGGCTAAGGTCAGAGGGAAGGGAGGAGGACTCCCTATCAGGGGACTAGTTAAAGGACATTGGGGGAGAAGAGAGAAAGTAACTGGGACTGGGAGAAATGATGGAGGGGGCTGCAGCAGGAATAAAAAGTGAATAAATTATAATAAATAAATAAAATGAATAAAAATTTTAAATGTAGACATTCCAAAAAATAACAACACAGATACATGTGAAGGAATATGCATAACAATATACAGAATAGAACAATTGAGCTTGTCGAAAAACAGGAATGGGTATATCACTGAAATTAATGATTAAATGGTTTAAGTAAAGGATTTTTATTCCTTAGGGTTCTGTTTTGGGGATAAAAGCAGTGACCAAGATTGATTTGAGGAGAAGGAGTTTATTTGGTATACCCCTTCTGATCACCTTCCAGCAAGGAAGAAAATCAAGACAAGAAGGACAAAGCAGGCACTGGATGAGAGACCATGGAAGAATGCTATTCATTAGCTTGCTCATGGGCTCACTTGTATATTTATACTTCCCAGCATTAGCTTCCCAGAGTGGCCCCATCCACAGTGTTCTGAACTCTCTTCATCAATCAACAATCAAGAAAATGTCAACAATAATATCTAGAGGCCAATGTGAAGAAAGCATTTTCACAATTACTATTCCCCCTTTTAAAGTGACTTGATTTTGTGTTTAGCTGACAAAATACCAATCAGTACAGTTCTGAATTATAATTGTTAAAGCAAAGGACAATATGAATCTGGAAAAGTGGGAGACAGAAGCACAGCTGGTAGAAGAGCAACACAAGAAATCTGTATCTAGTTTGTATTTTCACTAAAAACATAAAATGAAAATGTAGTAATATTTACTAACAGAAAAAGCTATTTCACTATTTCACAGCCTTCCTTAACCAACTTCCCTAAAATATGGGGGTAAGAGTTTGTTAACTAAAACAAAACAAAAATTGAATAAACAAATTGAATAAACAAAAATTGAATATTTACTATCATCTTTAAAATATAAGCATTTTCTACTAAAGTCATCCCCCAACCCCAAATACAATATTAAGTTTAAATGAAACATTCTTAAGTTTGGACTATGTTCTAAAAAGTACATATTCACACACTGCCAATCGAAAGTCTGCAAATTTCATTCTAAAGTGCTTTTCTTCAATGTATTACCTAAATGTTCCTTCTAGCTAAAATCATATTTATTTTGCCTTAGCCACAGCCATATTCACTTCAGCAAATGTGAATGTTTGTGCTTTCTTCAAAGGTAGGAAAATATATATACTAATAAGTTTTAAGGCACTTCACTGAACATATAATGTGTGAAAAATATCCTATTTGAAGATATAAAGCAAGACAAGACAATTTTAACTGAACTTTCTACCAACCAGTGAACTTTGAGGATAGGCAAATTGTTTGAATTGGTAAGTAAAACAGACAATAATCCAAGTAGTTATAATTTGTAGCAGGTGGGGAAAGTGAAAATTACAAAGAGTTTTTCTAAATGAAGCATCATTTGAGCTTATGTGCACAAATATTTTAATATAACAATAAATAAAATCCTTAAAAACAAGAAAACCTCTCTGGTCTTATTAATTAATATGTGACCTATTTAGCAAATTTTGTTTTAAAATGTAATGCTATTTTTGCATCGTAAAGTAACAATGGAGATAAAGGGGTTACCAAGAATTAGATATAAGAAAATCAATATGCTATAAATTTGGAAGAAGCGATTTTTACCCTCTGCAAGAAGACCAGCAATAAACAGTATCCTGTCACCTTCCAGGAGTACTTCAATTTCTGAGCTATACCTAAGGTTAAGTGATCAATGGACTTAGAGAGGGGCAGGGAGGAAATGAGGGAGAGAGGGTGGGATTGGGAGGGAATGAGAGAGGGGTCTACAGCTGGGATACAAAGTGAAAAACTGTAATTAATATAAAAAATATAAATTTAATTTAAAAAACGAGATAACAGGCATCTGACTGTATACTATTTTTGTAATTCTTGCTTTTAAGGGATCACGTTTCATGTGTCCTGCGATGAAATCTATGTTCTAAATAAAGTTGAGAATCTGAGGGGAGAAACATAGTTTGTGAATCTGAAATTGTACAATACATGGCCTCTCTGGTGTGGTTGTTCAAAGATCTTTATGCCACTCTAATTCTCCACCTTACCTCCTCAGGTATGAGGAACTCTTATGAAAAATAGAGGAAGGTAAAAATATTTTTTTTATTTAATGAGATCCTTAAAAGTAGAAGAACTTTTAAAATCACATTTGCTCTACTTATACATTTTCAGTCCACACAGAGAGAGATTACAAAAATATCTTCAACCATGTTACACTGACAAGGGTTATAAATGAGTAGAGTGTCAGGCTAAAGCAAATACAACCACTTTCTGTGAGTGTTACTCCATTTTAGGTTCCCAAAAATTTCTAAAAATATATCTTTTTTCAAAAAGGTGCTATGTCTTTTATGAAGTGTTAAGCACAGAAGCATCAAATTCAAAGGAGGCAGCTGAAGAAACATACCACAGAAACCGATGTTAAAGATTCCTGGGAATAGAAAGATCATACGTAGATTATGAAATAACTATGAATATTGTAACCAGTTTAGAGACATTACAAGTACATTCTATTGAAGAATTGTCCATATTTGAGATACATACAAAATTCAATATGGAAAAATCTGTAACTTAAGTTAGCAACTCATTGCACACAATTTTCAGCTGCTTACAATTCATGCTCTGAAAGAAGCTTTAAGAAATTCTTCAAAGTGAATAAACTGTAATTATTAAAATTAAAGATAAATTTTAAAAAAGAAATTCTTCATTGTGGAAAGAATAAGGAAAAATGTAAGAGAGACCAAAAGACAGGACAGTGTGAAGGAAAAAAAATCTCAGTAATGTTTTCAAGGATGAATTATAATATTAGTTATTGAAGGTGAATATTGGTTATTAATGTTGAGAAAGAGGGAAACTATATGATCCAGAGAGAAAGAATACTTTCTTCCATGGTGGAATCAAGAATCATTCAAGTCTTACATTCTGTAGCCTGGAAGAAAGTGAGTACAAATCTGGGCTCCAGTACCGCAATCAAATCTTTCAAAGGTGAGCACAAAACTAAGGTGGTTTCAGTCAAAAGAGATTGTTTTCAAAACCTATTTTCACTTAATAAGTTTTGAAGGATGTATCTCACCCATAGGAAAATGACACTTGGAAATGGATTTTTATGTAGGAAGAAATGAGGAATGATAATATATGAGAGAATACAAGCTTACCCAGATTGGACGAAACTCAGAACTGAATAAAAGCAGCATGACCGCAGACATGACAATGTGAGGTGCGAAATTCCAAGATGTTTTGAGCATACTTGTAAGAAAAATAGAAAGTCAGCTCACAATGTTGGTGTGGTAACCACAATGAGTACATGAGGAAAGGATGACTTATTTGCAAAACTAAATAGAGAGTCCTAAACACTGTGAGGAGGAATTAAGAAGAAAACACCACAGTGAAAAAGAAATAAGAGAGAAAGAAATATAAAGGCTAAGACCGTGTGATTCATCTAACTCAATTATACAAGCACAAATGAGATAAATAGACCATTAACAAACAGACTAAATGACGGCATGAGAACACAGGTCTATCAAGATCCTTTTCTTAACAGTCGTCTACAAAAATGGAGCACATAAATGTTCACAGTTGGCTCCAGCATAATCACATAAATTCAAATACAAGCCTATTGTAGCAATAATCATACGGACACAAAAGAGATCTTAGGGGGAAATTAACACAAACTGAGCAATTTCAAATCTTCAAATGATTAATATCACTGCAAGGATAAAGAATTTTAAAATGCATGTGTCTTAATGTCTTAATAGAAGGTACATTGTTATTTTATTAATAAATTGTTTTTGAAATCTGAGAGAAATTGGAATCTACAATTGGGCTAGAAAGATGAGTCAGCTAGTAGATTTCTTGAGCTGCAACCAGGAAGATCTGAATTCAATCCCTAGACCAATGTGGTAGAGGAGGAGAACCAAATCACAGCTATTGTCCTCTCCCTGTACAATTGCTCTGCATGCGTGTGTGTATGCACACACAGAGATAGAGAGAAATGATAATATCTATAGTTAAAATGAACAATGTGAAAATTAGGAACACCTAATCTTCAGGGAAAACCATAAAGGAATGAAAATTTAAGCAATGTGCTCCAAGAAAACCTAGCTAACCTCAGCAGCCTTTGAATCTACAGTGCACAAACAGACACTATCAATAGTGCACAAAACACTACTTAAGGAGAAATTAGGCTTCAGTTTTGGCAATGGGTAGAAATGGGAGCCCAAAGTCCTCTAGAAACCCAACAGCAGTGGCTAGGAGAACAGCTGTTTTATGTAGTGGAAGGATGTCCACCCACTATTGCTAGGGTGACTTAGAAGGAAGAAAGTCCTGCATGAACCTGAACACCCTACTAAGGAGAGTCAAAGAGAAATGCTCAGAGTACTGGAGGAGAAATAAACCACAGAAGAATTTTTAGTAACAACTAGAAAAGCTTTTCTGAGTCAGGACCCATGGGAAGATGGAGTTCACAGCCATCATCACGGTATTTTCTGGAGAATGCTCAGTGAGGCAAACTGTGACAGGGTCTGGTCACAAAGATCTGAGGACACTTGTGCTACAGTTTGTTCTAAGAGTCAGACATTTAAATGATAAAGACATAAAATTGCTTACATCATCAATCAGAAAACATGTTTTGCTCTAAATTTATGTAACTGGAATTTTCCAATTTGAAAGCTCCTATGAATGATAGGAAAGGTTCGACATAAGAATGATCCTTTAATTTCCATGTACCCTGTATGTATACAACAACACAAGGATAAGTGGGTGTTACTGTGTTTTACGAAAAATACAGTGGCAAATGCATGAAGATAGCACATTTCTAAAATTTTAACTTATTGCAATGCACTCCATATTTGAGCAATTAAATGAGGAGATTCATATGTTGGAGAAGTCTTAGATACACAGGCCTTTGCTCTTCTTTCGCATCTGTCCTAACCACATGGTGGAATTCTGTCACCCTCCACCCCAGTCCACTCAAACTCCTATCTCCTATTACACAGCTCTTTCTTCTACCAGTATCTGAGCACTTTGTCACAGTTCTGAGGTGATAAGATTGCTGTTTCATTTAACAACGTGATTCAACTAGTGGGGCACCTCATATTTAGTCTAGTCTTAATCTATGACTAAATGCATGAGGCAAGCATTTCAATAAGTAGACTGAGAATGGAGAATTATGCTCAGTAAAACGGACAGATGTCAGCCAATCAATGGAAGATCCAAACAGATCAACTAACTAAGAAGCAGTTCCTTCTCCCCTAATGCATGAGGACGAATAGGTGGTCCTCTGTTGCTGGACTCAAAGGAAAAACCAAGTCTTCTTTTGTCTTAAACTTAACAATGTTTAGACTAAAATAGACTGCTGGTACTTGTGTACTCACAGCTTTATGGCTCTGGATCTCGAAATGCCTCAGCTCCTGTAGCCTTAAGATGAAATTGTGTGAGGCAATTCTGATAAATCTCCTTATAGATGGAGAGATAGTCTCCCATTCAAAACACTGAGGAACATAAATAACAAACTGGCCTTTGTGGTCTGCCATGTACAATTTTTGCTTACCTGTTGACTTGAAAACAACGCCACCTTTCTGAGCTGGGGACAATTTCCACCAGAAGACACTTTGCATCCTGTTCTTCCCTGAGCTCTCTGCCCTCTATCTCCTGAAGATGAGTCATTGACATGTCTTTTTCTTTATATGGATAGATTAAGTGGGGAGATTCTCTCAAAAGTATTGTACAATATTAGAAGGCCCTAATATTTCTCTAAAGGACACAAACACTTAAACAAAGTGTTATATTAACCCCCCAAATGATCCTTACTGCATAGGCTTCAAGCACTCATTTTTAAAGTCAAAGAAAGGGAGACTTGGAAAGATAATTAATAAATGTCACAGAGAAAACAATGCCAGAATTAGAATTAGAGAGAGGTTATTGTGCTCTCGAGCCTAATCTCATAACTGCTATCCTGATAGACTTTCCAAACGTAGCTTAATGGAAGAAACAGCATAATAGAAGCAGCAGAAAGATACATCCCCACAGCACAGTGTTCATGCAGTTATGTGCTGACAGTCCTTTCTGTCAACTGGCAAAGTGTTCCCGGCAAGGAAGCAGTCTGTGTACTCAGGAGCAGAGAAGCTGCTGAGTTTGGCCTCCCCTAAAGAATGTGATGGGGAAAGAATATTCTCCCCAGTTTTCTGCTGTCAAAATTTCCCAGAACAAGAACAAGTCGGGAATGGTTTTGAGAAAAGAATGGTACAACAGCCTGGTCCTGACTTTTCTTAAAACCGAAGGAGTACTCCTGTCTGACCCACAGTGATAATAACTGAAGTTGGCTGCGGCTCCAGTAGGCTCCTGTCTCAGAGGATGCGGGAAATGAGAAGGGGGCAGAAAAGCAGGCAGCAAATAGATGAGCAGGTAAACATGGCTGGGCAGCCAAACTCTCATGAGTTCCCCAAGTGAGGAAGCTGCAAAATATTCAAGCCTTCCGTCAGGCTGCAGAGACAGCACATACTGAATGCCTTTGCCCCAGCACCCTTTCAGGAAACAGGAGTGTTACAGTAGGGGAAACCAAAACATTGCCTTAATTTGATCTTAAATCTGACATTTATAGAAAAGACAAAATAAAAAATCTCAAAAGATAAGATTACATTTCTAATGATGAGAAAAATTAGGAGCCCCATAGCCATGTAAATTACTGTTATAAAAGAGAAAAATCATGAACTCAAAGTCAAAAAAATTATTGTAGTTACAAAGGAGAGTGATATTTTTCTCTCCCCAAGCTTTGTCAATCTTGTACCTCTAAAATATCAACTGACTAGACTACTTCTGATGAAACATGGACTGTTTTCTTTGAATAAAGCTGTAGTTTTATCTGTTTTAAAATTCTGGTAAAACTAGACTACACAAAACATTCTCACTGCAAAATGCAGTGGCTTTTATTTGAGAAATTAATAGGATAAAGTAGAGATGGTTTCAAAGTGGCTCATTTTATGGTGGACAGGCAGACAGGGCAGAGAGAATTCTGCAATCACTATAATAAATTGACAGTTCTTGAGGCAAGAGACATAAATGTTTTTATTTCTGCAGAAGAGGTGATGAGATGAGAGCGGTACCCAAGCTATGCAAACATATGGGCCAGAGCATTTCTGTCTCTGTTCTAACTATCCCCACACCTAGGCCTGGAAGCTTCTAGCCTCTGTAGAATCTAATCGTTTTAAGCCTGGCCATTGAAGGATTTAGCTTCCAGCCTCTGTCTACTAATCTAGACCTAAGTTTTCAGCCTCTGAGACTTACTGCTGAATAAGCTTAATAAGCTTAACATTTCTAGTTCTTTCTGAACTCTGGCTGGCTGGTTCAACTCAGCTGTTCTGGCCCAAAACCCTTCTCCAAGCTGACTGATTCAAACTGGCTTCTTACTCAGTTGCTCTGCTAAAAAAAAGAAAAAAAAAAAAAACTGCCTCAGAACAGGGGCTGTCTCTACATGAACACAGTGGATGGCTCTTTGATCATCTCCCACTGAGGGGGGAGCAGCCTTACCAGGCCACAGAGGAAGACAATGCAGCCAGTCCTGATGAGACCTGATAGACTAGGGACAGAGGGAAGGGGAGGAGGACCTCCCCTATCAGTGAACTGGGGGATGGGCATCAGAGGAGATGAGGGGGAGGGGAAGATTAAGAGGGGGCAAAGGAGGAGGCTTCAGATGGGATACAAAATGAATAAATTGTAATAAATAGAAAAAATTAAAATATATATTTAAAAGGAAACAAAATTGCCTCAGAACACCCGGAACTGAATTTTATTTTCTGCACTGGCTGCACAAACTGAACAGAGCTGCCCTTAACTGAATTGCACCAAACTCAACTCCTGAACTCTACTGTTCTGTCTTCATAAGCTCTCCTGTGTTCCTGTACCGTACTCTCCTCCCCTCCCCCCTATTTCTGCTGCTGTTAAGTAACTTCACCTTCTTGTCTGTTCTCCTGGGAGTTGGGTGTGTCCTATCTCTGAGTCATTCTGTCAATTCTTTCTCTGATTCATCACCTTGTCTGTCCCTTAATTAGACACCATTGTTTGGGAATAAAGGTGTGCACTGAATTCCAGCCAGAGGAATTAAGACTGTGTATTCCAGCTGGAAGAATTAAGGGTGTATACTAAGTGGATGCCTGGCCTGTATATACAGACCTATGTCTTTTGATGTGATCCCCTGCAAAAGTTTCTGGGTTAACATTTCTCTACAGGAGAGACAGAGGTGATGAGAACAAGAGCAGGAGAAGCACCTCCTTCTGAGGAGGAAATGAAACACAACATAGGCTAAATTGGTAAGGGGCATCAGTGAGGCAAGGGTGGTCTGGGCAGTGTCAGGGGCTGAAGTTCAGAGAGTGTGGCTCAGTGGTGATGAGGAGGGGAAAGGGAATGTTCTCTGCCCTCTACTTGTCTTTGTGAAATTAGAAGACTTGTGCTTTGTGATTTTGTAAAATTTATACAAATAGTCAGAAGACAGTATTTTGTGGCATGAAAAGGGTAAGAAATTCAACTTTGAGGTCCTCTTGTACATTTTGTTACAGAACATCTGTACCCACACATTTCTGGCAATGTTTGAGCTGAGTGGGTAGCTACCACAGTGCTGACAGTATCCTAAGGGCAGAATGTTAAGTAGCTAGCCTTTCATAGAAGAGGAGCTTGGTAACATTGTTGCCTAACAAACAACATCAGAGGAAACGGATATACTTGTCTACAACCCCAAGCCATGTTGGAGAAGGGACTTGAGCTTGTGCTCATTTTTTCAGCTGCCTGATACATGAAAACAATATCCTTCAGGGAAATGGGTGTGACTATAATGTGAGATTTTATGCATGTACCCTAGCACTTCACTCTTACATAATAGCATTTAGTTTACTGATCTAAAGCTCTGAATAGATCAGCTGTGAAAAGTTCAGAATAGATTTGTTTGTTTTAATATCTGAGAATAAAACTCTCAAAGTCCCTCACATTTAGTGAGTACCCATTAAAATGTTGTTAGGAGCTAACACGCTCCAGTCATTGGCTGGAATGTGGCTGCTGGCAAATTCGTTTCTAATTATCTTCTAACAGTTTTCAATTATTAATACGTTTCTTTTCTTGTGTAATTTTGCAAGCACAATCTTAAAATTACAGCCTGAAATTGAATTTATAATTTGCTGGCTGTGTGTACTTGGTGGGTATAAGCTAGCGGTCCTGTGTGAAAATTAAGAAGTGCCTTCTTGGGGCTGCTCATGAACTACTCAGGGGTGTATCACACAAGGACAGATCATAGCAGCCATTTCATTTATGAAGGCTTGGAAAGCAGCTAAATTACCATAAAGGAGATTGGGAATTAAACAGAAATTTTTCGTCTGAACTTAAGGAAAATAGAATTAAGTTGTGATTTACATTTTGGAAGCTACCCTCCAACCCCCACAAATCTAAACAAGGAAAGAGATTAAAGATGAGTGGGAATAAAAGAAAATTAAAAATTATCATAAATTAAAATTAGGATATGAGGTTGGATGTGGACCAGCAAGACCCACTCCTGAGGAAGAGCAGAAAGCCTCTCCAGGTAAACAGGTCATGAAGGATCCATGCCTGGGCTCATACTTCTCAGAAGCTTTTCTGGAGAGTCCTTTTACTGCCCAATGTTTTTTGGTTCTTATTTGACTCAAATGAGAGCATTTTCTGGGTATCTGTTCCTTCTGGGTGATTCAAGCAGAGTGCTATCAGTTTGTCATTAATTAATTAAATAATTAATTAATAACCTTGAAGATCATGAACAATTTTTAATGTTACTTCTTTTTTAAAAATTTTCATCATCATCATCATCATTATTACAATCTCTCCACTTTTTATCCTGACTGTAGATCCCTTCCTCATCTCCTCCCAGTCCCACCCTCCCTTCTTCTTTCCCTCCTTTATCCCTCCCCTAATCTACTGATAAGGGAGGTCCTCCTCCCCTACTATCTGACCCTAGCCTCTCAGGTCTCATCAGGGCTGTCTAGATTCTCTTTCTCTGTGGCCTAGTTAGGCCATCTCACCAAGGGAAGATGATTAAAGAGCCACCCACTGAGTCTATGTCATGGACAGCTTCTGTTCCCCTTACTGGGAACCCACTTCGGCACTGAGCTGCCCATGGGCTACATCTGAGCAGACGTTCTAGTTCCTCTCCATGCATGGTCCTTGGTTGATTCATCAATCTCTGCAGGACCTCCTGAGCCCAAATTTTTTGGCTCTGTTGCTCTCCTTGTGAAGCTCCTGTCCCCTCCACGTCTTTATATCTCCCCTTTCTTCCATAGGATTCCCTGAACTCTGCCCAAAGTTTGGCTGTGAGTCTTAGCATGTGCTTCAATACCCTGATGGGTAGAGTCTATCAGAGGACCCCTGTGGAAATCTCCTGTCCTGTTCCCTGTCTTCTACTTCTGGTGTTTATCCTGTTTTCCTTCTAGCTTATTTAGGACTATAGATTTTACTATGTTTATTCTATATTATATGGCTAATCTCCACTTATACATGAATATATACCACGAGTGTCTTTCTGCTTCTGGGTTACCTCACTCAGGATGATCTCTTCTAATTCCATCCATTTGCCTGCAAATTTCATGAATTTTTTTTTGTTTTTAAATGCTGAGTAGTATTCCACTGTGTCAAAAAAACAAAATCAGAAATGAAAAGGGGGACATAAAGACAAACACTGAGGAAATCCAAAGAATCATTAGGTTCTACTTCAAAAGCCTATATGCAACAAAAATTTGAAAATGTAAATGAAATGGACAACTTTCTTTATAAATTCCACTTACCAAAGCTGAATCAAGATCAGGTAAATTAATCAAATAGTTCTATATCCCCTAAGGAAATGGAAGCTGTCATCAAAAGTTTCCCATTCAAAAAGACCCTCAGGCCAGACAATTCTCTTTAAACTATTCCACATAATATAAACAGAAGGAACATTAACAACTTCATTCTATGAGGCCACAGTCACTTTGAAACATAAACCACACAAAGACCCAACAAAGAAAGAGAATTTCAGACCAATCTCACTTATGAACATTGATTCAAAAATACTCAATAAAATACTCACAAAACAAATCCAAAAACACATTGAAGATATCATCCACTGCGACCAATTTTTTTTTATCAAAGTTTAGGAAACTATAAACAAGCGGAATGTGGCTTGGCACCATCATTAAAATATAGTATAATTTTTACAATATTTAGTCTCTGATATCGAAAACTTTTTCAGAGATGACAAGAAATAAGCTAGTGCTCTGGAAGCTATATTAGTTCTCACATACAAAACAAACAAAGGAACACACATATCTGGGCTCAGGGCAAGAGTATTATCAAATGCAGAAGATACAGATAAAAATCTTGCAGCAACAGAAATAAAGTCCACACCAGTAAAATAAAATAAATTCAGATATTGCAATAGTGCAAACAAAACCCAGCAGTGATTTCATATCTACCAGCGCTGCAAGGGTGGTATCTATCAGCCTAGAATTGTCAATCAATAAAATGAGGTTTCAAGCATGAAGGGGAGATGAAGACACTCAGATATAAACACAAGGTGCTATCTTCAGGATACCTGATCTGCAAAACATTTTAAGCTTGTAGGATACGAAAGACAACGACATAGAATAGCAGCAAATGAGAAAAAACAACAGGAAGAAGTTAAATGAACACTGATCTAGTCTCTGGTTACACCACTTAAATGATCATTCAGTAACAAACACAAATTTCTGTTAGAAATCAAGACAGACATCATTATAAAGATAGAGTGAATCAATAGAAACAACTCTAATGAATTCTTAAGTTTGCTTTAGTAACAGGTTCTTTTCTAGGTGTGAACTTGTTTCTATTTTTAGCCTCTCATTTCATCCTGTCTATATAAATTATTAACCCTATTCCTGAAAGGTCTTCTGAAATATGTTATAATAAAGATAGAGTAGGAACCCTGGGGGAGCAGATAAGGCCTGAAAGACAGACTTCAGACTCGGGTTGGGTCGGGACAGTCTTCAGGAGGCAATCCTGGTGAGAGGGCAGGTCAGCACAGAGGAACCCCATGACGCAGCTCTAAAAGATTGGGAGCACTGCCCTGTTCTAGTAAACTCTGAGTCCATTTTACCCTGGGTTTGACTCCAGTGGCTTTGAAATTCTTCGAAATGCATTTGCAATTTATATAGAGAAGCAGAACAACGAAATTCATTATTTCATTGTTTTGTGCAAATAAATATTCATGAGAATATGGCTTGGGGAAGATCATTATGTGTGTTTCAACTCTATTTCCAAGACCTTGGTTATTTATTGAGCTGCCTATCTGCCTGCCTGCCTGCCTGCCTGCCTGCCTGCCTGCCTATCTATCTATCTATCTATCTATCTATCTATCTATCTATCTATCTATCTATCTATCCATCCATCCATCCATCCATCCATCCATCCATCCATCCATCCATCCATCCATCCATCCATCTATCTATCTATCTATCTATCTATCTATCTATCTATCTATCTATCTATCTGTATATATACAGAGCAAATGACCAAAGGCTTTGGCTTTGCCATTGCATAGTGTTGTGAATATCTACACCACTGATGACACAGAAGCACGGTGAGGAGGGCCTCCTTCATTCACATAAGCCAGGGGTCACAGCACTACATCGCTTCAACTTGCAAAGAGAAATCTTTGCAGCTGCTGGGTGTCCCAAAGCTGGCATGCTGTTGTGGTTCAGCACTGTGGACAGAGCCCCACTCCAGAGATTCCCAGGCCTGAAGGAACACACAAGGCCTGCCACTGTTTTCAGAACACCACTGTAGAATCACTTGGAAGGGAATCTAACAAAGAAACCCAATAAGAAGGAAACAGTGATGTAAACAACAGATATGAGGATTTCTCTGCCAGGGTCTTCTAGAAGTAGCTTCTGGTTTGAAGGAAGAAGAAAGTGAGGGGGAGGTGAATTTTGGCAGGAAATATGTCAGGTTGGTTCTTTTAACTTTGTGTGTTTGCATGTGTATTTTTAATGTGTGTGTACATGCATGTGCATGTCTGTGTGTCTATGTTGAGTGTCTGAATGTGTGTGTCAAGTGTGTGTGTTCCAATGAGTATGTGTCTGTGTGATAGGTTGAGGGGCTGCTTGCCACAGAATATATGGAAGGTAAGGGAATTTATGTTTGTGGGCTCTGAGGATAGAAATCAGGCCACCAGGCTTAGTAGCAAGAGCCTTTACTCCTGAGCCCTCTTGCTGGTTCCTTTTTGTTGATTCTTCGTACTACAGTAAATGGAAGACGGGCTTTAAAATTTCCCTTTAACTCTGTAAACCCAATATCCCTCTTGATCTTCCATCAGATAATTTCTTCCATAGACGAGAATCTTCAAAGTGTCTTCTACACTTAAGGACTCTGCTTAGATTTTTACTCACTATTGTTTTGTCTTCAGCTTGAGGCTCTGCGTTTACTATGGCAGGTAAGTTATATGTGCTCAGTTCACAATTCCCCCTTGTCACTGAGAAACCCAACAGATAGAGGGAGGACTCCCTCACTGCACATTACACACGAGTTTGAATGAAGTCATTTTCTTCCCACTGCAAAGCTTTATCTAATTTCAGGATGCTGACCACCCATGCCATGCTTTATTTCTGGCTCCTGGAACAGCGGTGTTTCTCTTCCGTTGCCAGTACACCTACACACGTGTCCTGTCTTTATCGTTCTTGACATTTCCTTGCTCAAGAATGACAGCCACTCCATTTCTTCTGCCGCAGCCTCATGTCCGTGACTAACACGTTGGTGCCACAAACCAGATCTCTCTGATGACTTAAAGTTCTCAAGAAGTAGAGATCCAACAATGGATAAGATGATCTATTTATTCTCAGAATTGCACTGGTCTGCCCGATAATAACAGGTTATTGTACATGTAAATTTCAAAGGTTCCTGAAAGCAATGAGGTAACAATATAAAGTATCATGCCTCTCCCTGACAGGCAATCGGGCAGAATATGCTGTAAACTTCAACCCCTGCAGATCTACTGACGTTGCATCTGCTGGGCCATATCTGGTGTGGCTATTACTATTGGCTCTAATTTATTGAAATGCCTCTTTTTCTTCTTCCCATCTCACCAATAATTTTACCTGGTCTCAGGACTATTTTCCATCTAGGGATCAAATAGCTTCTCTAGGCCTTAAGAACGGTCATTTTCATATGTAAACTATTTTGCTGGTTCCTATTATTTGAAGGCTATACTCAGTAATGAAGCACCCTAAACACTCACACTCATGCTTGATATAACTTCCCCACCCATAACTCATTATGTGTGCAAGTTAGTTTTTTTATTACTTATATTTTAAGATTATAATATAAATAGATAATTTACTCCTTTGATCTCATCCTCAACATTTCTTAATTGTTTGCATTAGCAAGAGACACAATCTGCCAGCAAACTCTGATCCTTTGGCTTTTACAATCTTTCTGTTCACTCTGCAGTATTCCAGGAGTCTTAGATGTCGGATTGTTTTGTTGATGAATCCATCAGTATGGTGCTCTACAACTCTGCATTATGATTGGCTGTGTTTTTAAGACCAACTTAACAAGACAAAAATCATTCCTAGCACTGGACTCAGTGAACTCCATCAGTGAACTCATGGAGCTTGAAAAAAAACCCTAATCAACCACTTTATTAAACTAGATCAATCCCTAAGTACATTCTAAATATTTGTCCTTATACTCACAGTTAAGTGAAAGCCTAACCATTCATTAAGGAATCTTCTGTTTGCTACAAATGGAGACCATTATAGGAAAACCACAAATTATCAAAATGCAAGTTAGTCTGTAGTTGTCATCTTGACACAGCCTCGAATCACTTGTCGAGAACTTTCCAGTGATGTATTATCTGGGCCAGACTGGCCTAAATGTATATGTGTGTGGATCCCCTTGATTGGCAATTGGCAGAATTTCTGAGGTAGAGTGATCGGGAACAGTATAAGAGAGGAAAACACTAATGCCAACAAGCAAGGAAGGAACCTGTGATTCTTGCCCTATTTTTGACTGTGTATGTGATACCTTAAGTCCCTGCTTTGACTTGCTCACTGTAATACCTGAATCCTAAGTGAAACACAACTCTATTTGCTTTTTGAAAAATCGGGGTATTTTATCACATCAATATTTTAAAAAATAAACCATTGTATTTCTGCACACAGTATTTATTTGAATGCAGCAAAATCACTTGCAGTTGATCTGGTGGAAAATTGCAAAGGCAGCATTTCAGTTTTTGACCACTGCAGTTCTACAGCCTAGAAGGCCCATTTCTGCCTCTTTTCCAAGATGTTTGCCAGATACTTCAAGATCAGAAATCTTGAAATTGTTTGTCAGTGATGTAATATAGCTCAAAGCAGTAGGTTTAATTTTGTTACATTCTATGAACCCCAGATATGATTTCAATGGGCCTGGAATTCATACACTTGTTGCCTCTAGCATCTAGCACACAGAGAAACAAATAAGCCATAGATGAACTAAATGCACTTTTTAAAAGTCCTGCTTGATCTTCATTTTCCTGCTCCACAAATTTCATTGTAACATTAACACTATGATTCTTAAAAGGTACTGTACTAATTATTTCTGTAATTTATGGATATCTTTTTCACAGTATTCCACAAATTTAAACATGATTCTTTCAACATAGAAATACACATTTAAATATGTAAGTACATATGTATGAATGTATGTGTGTATGTTTGTAGAGATAAATAGTGTATGTTATTCCTATGTGAACGCATGTGTGTGCATGTGTGTGTGGAGTGCAGGAGTGTGTGTCTGACGCTGATACAGTATATATGCCACAACCATTCCAAGTTGGCATATTGATGCAGGGTCTTTTTGCTGAACGCTGTGTTATTGTTTCAGTGCGTATTTCTAGTCAGCTGTCCACAAGAGTCCCCAAAACTGCCTTTTACTGTCTAGGACTGCAGAAGTATCACTACGCTCATCCATCTTTCTACATGGGTATTGGAGATATAATCTCTAATAACAATTATTGTGTAGGAACGTTTTGCCCACTAAGCAGTCTGGCCAACCTATTTCTGTTAAATATATTTGAGAAAAATAGTACTTGAGAAAGTTAGGTCTCAGTTCTAGAACTAAGGCCATTTGCTTCACACTCACAAGAAAAAATAATTCTTTGAAGAAAACATTTGAATTTGTATTTAGTTACACTAATCATTCAGAAAGAGCCAATTCTCCATTTCATAGCAAAAGAATTAAGAAATAGCCATGAATACTTGACTCAAACTTTACTGATCAAGACTCTGCTATCACCAGATATCACATATCAATCTTCTGAGCTCCTGTGACACTTGACAGTCAGTGTTTCTAAGTTATGTAATACAGCATTCATAGATTCTTAGTATTGTCTAAGGAATTAGTTTGTGACTGAATTCACCTAAGGCAACCTGCCTATTCCCTTGTTTATAGGCTCTGTGAAGAATGGACAGAAGTGTACCTTATTATAATTCAGTTTTTAACATAACACTTTATAGTGTATATAATCATGTACACTGTAGGCCGATAAAAATCATCCTGAATGGTACCTTACTTTAACTAGCACAAGATGCTAGTACAGGTTGTAAATTCTATCTCTGCAACTTTGAATAAGAGGAGCAACGATTAGACATGCTCTTAAATGAAACTTTGTGACAGTAACAGGGAATATATCCAGAGAAGTTTTATCTCTGAAGCTCAGAGTGTATGCAACAGACTAAAACAGCTTTAAAATCAGTAGTTATTGTTATCTTACAAGACTGCCATTGTGTATGGTCTCTTACTGGGGAAATGTTCCTCATCTGTGAACGACTGTATTTAATACTGTTTAATGGAAATAGCTTCAATAAAACTAAAGTATTTGAAATTATTTGCTTATTCTACATTATCTTCCCTAGTGATCAGCCTAAAAGACAAACCATATACACTGATTTCAAAAGAAGACTGGTAGGCCTTGCATAAACTCTTGTAATATCTACAAGGGAGGCCTATCTAGAACTATTATCCACCAGACACAAACTGTAAATAATAACGTAATATATACCATCCTAAATATAGACTCTCATTTGTAGATAATACGACTGCTACTGTATCTTATGGGATAATTGGCAAAAGAGTATGAAAGTAGAAAGCGGAGAAGCAGGAACTGAAGAGGTAATGGATGAAGAAGACACCACTAAAGAGAAGTAGACAATTTTCCCCTAACACAGTGGAGATGCATTCCTCTTCTGTTTGAATATTTGCATTCATTTTTAAATTTTTTCTCTTTTATGTTTTGAGATTATAATTTAAGCATTCTCCCATTTCCTTTCTTTCCTCCAAACCTTCCCATGGCCATATATCCCTCCTTGTTCTTTTCACGTTTGTGGCCTCTTTGTTTCTTAACTGTTGTAACTCGTGTGTGCGCACACATGTGTACATGTGTGTACATGTCTTTCTAAGGACATAAGTAAGACCTGATCAGTGTGTGTAATGCCACTTATAGTTTCAGCTCTGAAAACATGCATACAAGGCACTGAACTTTTGACAGAGATGAAGGATTTGAGCAAAAGTCTGATTGTGCATAAGAAGGGGAATTCCATAAGGAATTAAAAGGTACTATTCCTCCACATGCCTTCTTTGGCCTTCTTTGTATCCCTAGAACTTACTGAGCAAAGTCTGACAAGTACATTCAAGATTTAAGAGAGATCGAATATTCTTTGAATAATTAATCAAAGAGAAAATAGATGAGTGGCACGTAGTTTATGAATAAACACAGCCCTGGGGCTGATTTGTCCCACCTTGCAGACTTAGCCTCTGAGGCTTGAATCCGTAGAGGTGCCTTCATGGTAACAGATCCTCGTGAAGCAATATGGGTGAACGACACTTTCCAATCTTCTCCTTGTCAAATGACTCGGGGAATATCATGGCATTGTTTCCATACCATGTATAGGTGGTCGAAGGTTCTCAATGCCATTCTGATCCCACCCTTCTTTGACATCCCTGACCTCATAAGAAGTGGTACCACAGGTCATAAGATGATCTTCCTAAAATGAGACGCTTCACCATGAACCGCTGCTATTATTTGTCAGAGTACACTCCTAAGAACAGCAGTTACAGGAACCTAAGTATGAGCTGTTCATCCTCTGTGTCTACTCTGTGTTTAACTCTAACAAACTTTTATGAAGAACAGCAGAATAAACAAAAAGGCATTGCATACACATCAATTAGCCTTAATTATGCTTCTAAAACAATTCCAAAAATCTTACAGATTTTTCTATTCATCATTCATGTGTGGTGGGTGAAATAATTTTATTTCTCAGATTGATGCCATTTTTAGTATTCTATTTAAATGTGTCTTTTCAATCATATATATATATATGTATATATATCTGATCTTATGATCCTTATTATATAATGTATTTTACATATAAAATACATATATAAATTAATTTATTTTGAAGCTTCCAAGGAGCTCTACAATTTAAATATTTTTTGTGTGAAATTCACAACACACACACACACACATGCACACACACAAGTTCCGAAGTCCGGAACCAACACTGAGAAGTTTGAGAGGCTATGCATCAAAACAATGTGACAAAACTGTGAATCTGTTGCTTTCTACTGCATTACCTCCTGCTGCTCAGCTATTCCAGGCACTTGAATCTTACGCCAAAATCCAGTCTATACTGGAATTCTGGCAGTTCAAGGAGGCTTTTTTTGACTTCTAGATTATGTTTGGTTTAGGTTTCTGTGGGTCACAATTTCTGCCTTCAAGATGCTGACACGCTATTTTATCTTATTTTTCTATTTTTTATATTAATTATAGTTTATTTACTTTGTGTCCCAGCTGTAGCCCCCTCCCTCATTCCCTTCCCATCTCACCCTCCCTCCCTCATCTCCTCCTTGCCTGTCTCTAAGTCCACTTATAGGAGAAGTCCTCCTCCCTTTCCATCTGACCCTAGTTTATCAGGTCTGATCAGGACTGGCTGCATGTCCTCCTCTGTGGCCTAGCTAGGCTGCTCCTCCCACAGGGGGCTGGGGAGGTCAAGGAGCCAGCCATAGAGTTCATGCCAGAGATAGTCCCTGTTCCCCTTACTAGAAAAGCCACTTGGATACTGAGCTGCCATGGGCTACATCTCAGCAGGGGTTCTAGGTTATATGCATGCATGGTCCCTGGTTAGAGAATCAGTCTCAGGCAAGCCCCTGTGCCCAGATATATTTGGTCTTTGTGGAGCTCCTGTTCTCTCCAGGTCTAACTAACTCTGTCCTCTTTCATATGATTCCCTGCACTCTCCCCAGAGTTTAGTTATGAGTCTCAGCATCTGCTTTGGTCCACTGCTAGGCAGAGTCTTTCAGAGGCCTATCCTGCTTCTCATTTTCTCCTATGTCCAATGTCCATCCTATTTGTCTAAGTAAAGATTGGTCATCTTACCCTGGGTCCTCCTTCTTGTTTAACTACTTTAGGTGTACATATTTTAGTATGTTTATGCTGTCTTATCTTACAGGTCTATTTTACACTTATAAGTGAGCATATACCATGTGTGTCTTTCTGCTTCTGGGATATCTCACTCAGGATGACCTTTTCTAGGTCCCACAATTTGCCTGCAAATTTCATGATTTCCTTGCTTTTAATTACTGAGTAGTATTCCATTGTGTAAAAGTGCCACAATTTCTGTATCCATTTCTCCATTGAGGGACATCTGGGTTGTTTCCAGGTTCTGGCTATTACAAATAAAGCTGCTACAAACATGGTTGAACAAATATCCTCGTTGTGTACTTGAGCATCTTTTGGATATATGTCTAGGAGTGGTATAGCTGGATCTTGAGGAATCACTATTCCTAAGTGTCTGAGAAAGCACCAGATTGATTTCCAAAGTGGTTGTACAAGTTTACATTCCCACCAGTAATGGAAGAGACTTTCCCTTTCTCCACAACCTCTCCAGCACGTGGTGTCACTTGAGTTTTTGATCTTAGCCAATCTGATGGATGTAAGGTGAAATCTCAGAGTCGTTTTGATTTGCATCTCCCTGATGGCTAAGGACATTGAACATTTCTTTAAGTGTTTCTGTGCCATTCTACAATCCTCTACAGAGAGTTCTCTGTTTAGGTCCTTACCCCATTTTTAATTGGATTACTTGATTTGTTGTTTTTTTAACTTTGTTAGTTCTTTATATATACTGGATATTAGCCCTATGTCAAATATAGGGTTGGAGAAGATCTTTTCCCAGTCTGTAGGATGTCGTTTTGTTTTGAGGATAGTGAGACGCTATTTTAATCTTGCTTGATTTTACCTCTAAAATTTAAACTCCAAGATCCAAGATGGCTGCCATGAGAGAACACTGTGTCTGAGGAGTAGGAGAGCAGAAACAACACAGCGACAAGGAGACTGAACTCTGGGACTTAAAACGCCAGCATTGTGAGTGCCAGGTGAGTGGAACTCCTACAGTGAGAAAATCAAGTGGGAAAACCCTAGGAACACCCAGTTATTACCTGGAGAAATTTCCCGGTGACCAGCAGCGCACAGCTGTGATCTGGACGAGCAGCTGCACTGGGTGCCCGCACCCGCCATTATAGACTGGATCACACAGTCTCTCAGGCAGTCTCCGGAGAAACCGGGTGCCGTTTTCACTGAACTGTGCCCTACGAGCGAACTCTGCACCCGGGTTCTGCTTCAACCCACGGGTGTGTTGCGGGTTCGGACCAATCATCGGAACCACACCAGACTGAGTGGATTGGGGGACCGTTTTGACCAGTCCCCACATTGCCCCAGCGCTAGCCAAACACTTCCACCAGCAAAATCTCAGTCAGTGTGTGAGTCCGCCGGCAGACCTGGGAGGATCCCGAGTTCTGCATCAACACACTGGTGTGTGGCGGGCGCTAACCGATCGCGGGAACCACCACAGACTGAGTGGATTGGGGGACCATTTTGACCAGTCAGCACACTGCAGGGGCGCAGGCCAAACGCTTCCGCCAGCAAAAACTCAGTCAGTGTGTGAGTCCATCAGCGGATCTGGGAAGAACCCGAGTTCTGTCTCAACCCACAGCTGAGAGGATCCTGGGACCATCTTGACCAGACCACACACAGAGGGCAAAAGCTGCACGCATCCACCAGCAAAAACCCCAGTTCAGGTGTCTGTCCACGGGCCAGACAG
>CM053764.1:40529314-40561690 GCA_028658305.1 Pachyuromys duprasi
TTGGTGGACTTGGAGGGGGCGTGGAAGAAGGAGATGAGGGAGGGAGTGGGAGGGTAGGAGGGAATGGGGGAGGGGGCTACGCCTGGGATTCAAAGTACCTAACCTGTGATTGAGATAAAAATAAATAAATTTAAAAAAATTTAAACTCCATCTTCTTCATCCCAGTTACCTCCACTTAATATCAAATGAATGTGTATATCTGACCACTGATAGTCACTAAGCCCTGACCCTCAACATATTTCTGGATTTCAGTACAAACCTCACCCTAAGTTTTGTCATAGTCCATTGCTCATTCTCTGACTTAGTCTCCCAGGTACTCAGCACTGAAGTGGGGGCCAAGAAGATACAGCCTACAGAAAACACACAATATAGGCTGTGCACATATTTTCTAAGATTTGGAAACTGAATGACTAATGGCTTGTTTGGGTGCCTCTAAAACTGGCAGGCAGTTCAAAATAACTGCAAAATTAAGAATGCAAAAATGTCCCTGCACTAAAATAACTGCTTCAACTTCCTCATACGAAACACTGTTGCATCTATCATCAACCAGCTCAAGCACATTCGATTCTAAAGATATTTGAACCAACTTAGCGACCTCCATGACAGCATTATTCTGTTAAAACTGACAGGAACATGGTGAATAGAACATTATAATACTCAGATTTTTCAAAAGACATGTAACTTAAATGAAACATTACTTAAGGAAAACCTTGTTTTATTACTTCTATTATCAACTTAGCAGAATAATTTATATTAATACTGGCAATATCAATACTAGAGTTTGCAGAATTTCAAAATATTTTATATATGGAATCTTTTAAAACTATAATGAAATATATATGTACTTATAATATTGTTTAATATTTTAGAATAATCACAATGAAATAAGATTTATCAACCCTATAGTAACAAACTTATTGACAGAACCAGATAATAAAGTTATAATTCAACATTCTAAAACCTTTCATAGAGAGTAAAATTAACTATGAAGTGGCTATGAAGCCAGATGATAATGACTTATAAAGAAATGATGTAAATTCAATTTCTACATTTAAATTCCATAATGTTGTTAAAAGTAAAACTTGGGCCTGGGATCTGTGTTCAGCTAGATAATTTCTTGCAATGAAAATATCAGGACCTGAGTTTGGATGTTGATCTGTGTTCAGCTAGATAATTTCTTGCAATGAAAATATCAGGACCTGAGTTTGGATGTTCAAAATGCACATACAAAATTGAATGTAAACATTTATGTCCATAATACCCCTATGGGGGAAAGGAAGACAGACACATTATAGGGCTTACTGTTCTGACATACATATTTTCCCATAGAGACTCGCAGGAAAACCCATCTCTCTCCAAGGACCTTTCTCTACCTCCTCCTTCATGAAATACATCATTTACTTATTCCATCTCCATGGTCTGACTTGCAGTGCTCTGCAGATTTTATGAGCTCATTATCCAATTGGAGGAGCAGCTCTCAGGTGAGAATAAAAGTTAAAAATCCAAGTTAGAAATAAAATGGATCTTAAATTAATGTTGAAATAAACTGAAGAATTACTAGAAACTATTTCTGAATGCTTTGAGGTTTAACAGAGAAAATGGATAGCTCATAGTTGTTTGCCTAGAAGACTAGAAATTGGCAATACCATTACCCTGAATTAAAATTAAAAAAGAGAAAAGACATAATTGTGTAGCAAGGAGATGCTGATATTTATAAATTTTAGGAACAAATGAATCAGGGAAGTAAAAATAACAGTGAGTTGAAAAACAAATGGGTGAAAAAAAAGGTAATACTGAAGTACATTCTTCCATATGTTGATACTATGGCTAATGTTTGGAACTCAAATATGACTCATACTTACTTCCTTAGAAATCTCACAGTTCAGCAGGAGAAAAGACATAAACAGATAATTACAGTGCAATGTGAGAGAGCAACAAGAGAAGGTTGTGTCACAGTGAAGGCTCAGAAAAGAGACAATGAAGGGCTTAAAAGAAATGAATGATTGAGGAAGTTATGGATAGGAATAAGATAAACATTTAGAAAGAATTTCTCCAGGAAACTTCTATTTGTATATGTTCCAAGCTGTCCATCTAGTGTCCCTTAGTCCTTAAATAAGCCACATCCTTTCAACCTTGAAATTTTGCACAATCCTTCTCCTAAACCCAGGACAAGTCCCCACCTCCTGTTAGCCTGTGACTTCTCTTTTATTTTTCTAGTTTGGGCTCCCATCAACCTTCCAACTTCAGCTCAAAGTCTCCATTTCAAGATCACAAATTAATTTCATAAATAGTCTGCTTCATATTTTCTCTGTACTTAATATTCTATTCTCTTTTATCTCATACACACATATATACTTTTACATAATAAGTTATTTAAATTTTTATTTAATATCTGCAACTAAATATTTAAGATTTTGGAGATTAACATCAGCACACACATAGACCATCATTACTTCAGTGACCAGCTCCAAGGCCTTTCCACAAAGAAATATGTAATGTGTCTATGTGTGTGTGTGTCTGTGTGTGTGTGTGTGTGTGTGTGTGTGAATGAGCTGATAAATATACAATAAGCAGGAAAAAGTTATGAAAATAAAGAAGTTTTAATTCATAAATGAAAGAACTGTCAGAAAAATAGCAGAAGATTATGTGTAGGGACAGATTTCAATGTGCAAGGCTACAGGGGTTTTATTTTGTGGATATAAACAATTAGGGTGTCATTTCACATAACTTTTGTCTATCTTGCTTGGGTAAATGAGGAAATGGAATATGACAGCAGATAGGCTACTACATTGAGGTAGGCAAGTTCATGTCAGTAGGAATAGTTTAAAAAAATCATACATGGTTTAGTACTTATTCCCCAACACTTCATGGCTGGTGGAGGAGAACAGAAAAAAATGAAAGTCAGATATATTTCATATAATCTGAGCCTGAATGACTATCATGCAGATGTTGACCTACTGTGAACATATTATAGGGAAGGATTTTGTCTTGTGTATATTTCACTGTGCAGTGTTGATTTTGGACGTGGAGTTCAAATTTGACCATCACAAACATATCTAAAGTCTATAGAAGGAATTACTAGCAGAGTTCTGATTGGAGAAGTCAATGTCTATGCAAAGTTCAGGAAACAAGAAGTTTCAAAGATTGTAGTTCAAGAACAGTCATGGTGTTAGCCAGAAAAGTAGAAATTGAGTCAGCACTCTTTCTCCATCTTGTGAACATAGTAATGAAGTATTATCTAGAAGTTAAAAGAGTGTTTGGGGTCGCACTGTATGGAATTTGTTTTTTTTTTCTATAATTTTTAAACTGGCTAAATTTAGACTCTCAAAGTTTCTCAAGCTTTTCCAGGCCTCTAGTTTCTTAATTCTAATTTAGTTTAATATTTCTAATGTTTTTATATGTGTATCTAATTTAGTGGACCTGTCTCTATGGGGTTCTAAGAATTACCTTGCTTCATTTTCAGCTACAGTCTTTGCTGATAAAATATTTCCTAATTCTGTCATTGACTATGGCTTTGTAAAAATCCCATGTTTTCAGTTCTAGAAACTGCTTGTTATAATCTTGATAAATGATTTTGAAGTATTTTTAACTGTTTAACATACAATCGCTAAAGATCCTACTTCCATCATATCAGGTTCTGCTATAAGGGAGCTGCAGAGTAAGCAGGAGACAGGAGCCTTCCCTCTTCTACCTTTTCTCTCCTCTCCATCCCCCTGCCCGGTCCTTCCATTGAGCAACTCCCTAGTTTGGTAGGAGGCTGAAACACAAGTGGGAACACGAGGAAAAGCTACCATCTTCAAAGGATGTTTCTTTAAGTTGCATTTGACTTGTGATGGACACAGTGTAGTAGGTAGGGATCTAGAGTGAGTCTCAAAACATAGACATGGATGGTTCGACTCCTTTTCTGGGACACCATGTGACTTTGCTGCATAGCCCACCAGAATACATATTCTTTTCAGATGACTTCAAAAGTGACCTCTTTTGTCCAGGAACTTAAACATTCCTTTTACACATTCAACACTGGAGGAAAAGGCAATCTGTGGCAACTTTCAGATTTCCACTGACACCTCAGGCTGCTTTGTATGGCCTCAACTCAGTCACATTTTCCAGTGCACAGCAGGACAACTTGGCCTGCATAATTTCAAAGAACAACTGCCTGAAAAGCTCTTTAGCCACAAGTCTCCCGACCATCTTGATGCCTGGCATTTGTAGAGATACCCTTATTTTTACAAGAGGCCACAGTTTCTAGACTATCTCTGGGGAGATGCTGAATAGCATGGAAATTCTCCTACTCAACGATATCTCAACTGTATCACCCTCACCCCCAATAAAGCCTGTTGGACAATCTAAATTGCCCAAATAATACAAACTTGAATATCATATCAATACATTCAATGTTGTCTTTAGAATTTGGGATTTATTTAATCACTTTTTTAAAACTGAAAATCAGTTTTGTTGCAGATTTTGAGGCCACAGTAAAAATAGTACCATATAATGTTTATATTAATGCTTAAACTTCTTACTTTTTGAGATTAATGGAAATAAAGAATAAAGACACTATCAATGATACTCTACTTTGTTTGCAGACAGGAACCTAGGATTACTGTCCTCTGAGATGCTCCACCCAGCAGCACATTGAAATAGATGCTGAGATTCACAATCAAACATTGGATGGAACTTGGCAAACCTTGTGAAAGTGTGGGGTGACGGATAGAAGGACCCTGAGTGGACAAGTCCTCCACAAGAAGACCAATACAGTCAAGTAACCTAGGCCCACGGGGTCTTACAGAGGCTAAAACATCAACCAAAGAGCATGCATGGACTGGACCTAGATCCCCTACACATATGTAAAGAATGGGCATCGTGGTCATCATGTGGGTACCCTGCCAGGTGAAGTGAGCGCTGTCTCTGGCATGGACTCTATTGCCTGGTTTTGTTTTGTTTTTCTTCACTTTCCCCTAACAGTACTGCCTTGCCTGGCTTCAGTGGAAGAGGCTCCGCTCAGTCCTGTTGTGAATTGAGGTGCTATGGGGGTTGATGGGTGGGATCCCCTTTTCTGAGAGGAAAGGAAGAGGAATGGGAAAGAGGTTGGGAGGGTGGTATCAGGAGGAGACGGGGCTGCATTCAGGGTGCAGAGTGAATAAATAAATAAACATAATAAAAAGAATGAATATAAATACTATGAGCCTATTGTTACTCTAACTAAATATTTAGAACCAATTGACTTTTGACAAACTTGTATTAGTGTGAAAAGACAATGAACAGAGTACAGAATGAATATATTCTTACAGCAGAGCAGCTGTTAAGAATGCATTGCATCAAGAATATATAAATGCATGAAGGAGCCTGAATGTCTTCTCTTCCATTTTGAGTAAAAAGTAACAGACTGAAAAACAGAGTTTAGAGTCAGCAAGAGTGGGTTTGAACATTAGCTTCCAGAGTGTGCAAAAGCCATTCACCACTCCAAATGTCAACTCACTCGTGTGCAAATCCAGGACACAGCAAGAACAGTGTACCTTTTTGTTTTGGGGTAAAAAAGTGATCTGTGTTTTGGGAGTCAGTTTGAATAGGATAGAAAGTGGTTCTGTAATTTTGGAACAGCAGTGCTACAGAAGACTTAAATAACTTATACAAAGTCCTTATGCACAGAAGCCTCGGAGGTGGAGGGCCATCTGTGGTCACATGACCAAATTTCTGGTTCAGGGTCCATAGGAATATGAGCATCCCAAACATGAGAGCACTTTCTCCTATTTCATTAGATGTTACCAAATTCCATCAAAATGACTGTTTGAGTTCTTGTCATAAGAAATGCACAAATTTTCTATAAAATACAGCTTATAAATAGAATGATATTATCTAATTAAAGACATTTTAAAAAGGACAGAGGCTATATTTTCCATCAATTCAAGTGTTCAGGCATATTTAAGAAATACAAGACTTTTAAAATACACCCCCATCCTCTGTGTGAAACATGGTTGTGTCTTTCTGACTTATAGGTGACTGTTTCTCTGGGACTTTGTACTTATTGTTTCAAACTTGACATACAATCAGTACTCAGTGCACAGCTCGTTTATGAGTGTGCACATCACATTGTGAGTTAATGGCCTTGCAACTGACTTACATTATCAAAGGCTGTTTCAGTCTGTGTCATTCGTTCCCTTGCTCAGGTATATCTTCTGTGCTTCAATTTTTAGAACCAGTATGAGTTTCAGTCCCCCCAGCATCCATAACTGTAAACTCAAATGACCTTGGATGGCTCAGAATGAATGTCTCAAGACTGAGACACAAAGCAAGACACTGAGGTGAACACTGAGGGGAATGGAAGAACAGGATGATGGGTAGAAGTGGAGAATCCAAGCTCCTGTCACATTTCCCCCTTTCCATTTTTGCCTAGGACTAGTCTGCCTTCCAATCCACAGGAAGGCAGGCTTTCTCAGAGCATGTACTATTGATCTCACAATTTTCAACTATTGTCTAAGGGCACCTGTTTGTCCAAGCTTTAGACATCATCTATATATCCGAATGCAAAGAAGCCAGAACAGAACCTCAGGAACACATCACTGCATGTGAGCCAAGCACTATTGCAATGATTATTCTTCAATACAGGTAAATAGTGTGAGCCATTAATAAAGATAATTACCACTAGGTAATTTAAGTGTAAAGTCAGTTGACTCTCCTGGCAGTACACCTGACCATAATGGTAAGTAGAGTCTTAGGAAACACAAAGTAGAACAGATGGATGCTGTTCACCCAATGATTAGCACTCTTGTCCTGCTTAGTGGAGTCTCCCTTGTCTAGTCCAGTCTCAGGACTTCCATCAAGTGGTTTTCAAAGGATATAGTCCTTTCCTGTCCCTCAGCACTGAGACTGAGGAGCAGTAAGGACTGAAATGTGAACATTGCCTGGATTTAATGGCAGCTTTTCTTGCAGTCATTTTGGTAGGTGCAAAATAGAACAAGGGTTTGTAGAATACTATTAGGAAATTTGTTTTATGTTATTTTAAGTGATACATTTACTGTTAGTAGTGGAAGTAATTGCTAAATTCAAATCCTGAAATAAAAATAAAACTCAGCAAAATAGGCACTGTGGATGCACAATTTATCTTATGTTTACATATTTGCTGAAGTACTTTAAAAGGCAATACACAGGCCCACGATGAAAGACAGAGTGTAGAAAATATGGCCCAACAGGTTACACATAGATTCTTGTATTTTAGATTTCTGTTTCGATTTTCTGAAGAATGATTCAAATAGTTATGTAAAAATATGCTTGTGAAAAACTTAGAGAACAACAATGACATTTTGACTTAGCACCCTGAGTAGCTTGCGCACATGTAAACTGAATTTTGCAGCTAGGTAATATTTTAACTACTACTGAGGTCTAAAAGCCTATCTTCATACTGTTCTTCCAAGACAAAGCTGAATTTTCTTCCTGCTGTGTATAGGGAACTCCAAAAAGCCAGCACCAACATACCTGAGGTTTGGTCTACCCTGGCACTCACAGCTCAGGACATGCAGCCAAGAGAATGCATATTTACTTATTCTTAAGTCTAGTGACAAGGTAAAGCTGACTAATACCACTTTTACTTACAGAATCTATTAAATGATACATGTGCAGGAAGGCTTAAGGGGAATATATTATCATGAATACAGCTTCCCGGAAAGTTTAATATATTTATCAAAATTAACTTTGTGATATTATACAAGAATGTACAATAGTACTTGTGGGCAAAAATATTCAAAATGAAGAAGGTCAAATGAACTATGAACACAGAACTTGAATTACTGTTTGTCATTTTCTACCATTTAGTAACATTGATTAAATTAATTACTTTACTATGAAATGTTTAAATTTAACATACCTGACTAATATGAAAATTATCATTAAAGGCCTGAAGTTGATACATAAAATGAAAATTCTAAATTTGTATATAAAATTATCAAATAACTAATAAAATATAGAAATCCTAAGCAATACTATTAATATTTATGTGCAGTGGATTCAAGTGCACATGTCTGTGTATGCACACATGTTTGTTTGCATATATTGTACACTAAAAGCAGAAATGACCAAGCCTCTCTCTCTCTTGATTTTTTGAGACAGGGTTTCTCTGTGTATCCTTGACCATCCTGGACTCACTTTGTAGACCAGGCTGACCTCAAACTCACAGAGATTCACCTGCCTCTGCCTCCCCAAGTGCTGGGGTGACAGGCGTGTGCCATTGCACCCATATCAAGCTTATCACCTTGATACCTACACCACACAAAGACTCAACCACAAAAGAGAACTTCAGACTTATCTCTCTTATGAACATGGATGCAAAAATACTACATAAAATACTGGCAACCGAATCCAAGAACACATAAAAGATATCATCCACCATGACCAAGTAGGCTTCATCCCAAGCATGCACGGGTGGCTCAATATACAGAAATCCATCAATGTAATCCACCATATAAAAAAACCGAAGGAGAAAAACCACATGATTATCTTCCTTGATGCCGAAAAAGCATTTCACAAAATCCAACACCTATTCATGTTTAAAGTCTTGGAGAGATCAGGACACAAGGCACATACCTGAACATAGTAAAGGCAATATACAGCAAGCCTATAGCCAACATCAGACTAAACGGAGAGAAACTTCAATCAAGCTTATCTCTTAAATCAGTCTCTCACTGAATCACAAGCTCAACAATCCAACAAGACTAATTAGCCAGCAAACCCCAGAGACCCTTCTTTCAGCATTCTACCAGCCTGGGATGACAAGCATGCTCAGCAGGCCTGCATTTTCACATGAGAAATGTGAACCAAAATTACCTCTTCACTTTTCCACGAGATGCATTTTCCAGCTCCTATATTAAGGGCTAGTGAGACAATGGCATCAATGAAAGACAGATAGTGAAATTTGGATTCAGAAATTACAGATGATATTTTGATTAAATCTCTGTAAGAGGAAAAAAAATCTGACCTTGGTTTTGTTGGAAAGACACACACACATATCTATATATGTATACTTTTTACTATCTTTATGAGTACACCATAAATGTAACACATATATACTATATATGTAAAATGTATGTATAATATACATACATTTATATACATACATTTATATGTATATATCTTATATGCATATACATACACACACAAACATATATATTATATATACATATATATAATTTTCTTGATTCTAAAGCCAAGGAAAACACCTGAAAGATTCCAGGAAAGACCATTATAGGAGGGAAAGTCTGAGTCTGAGCTGCTAAGCATGAAAAGATTGTACTTGTTGACTCTGGGTCAAAAAATTTAAATCATGTGTTCAAATCTCATCTATGATAGTAATATGAACTTTTATATACCATTTAAGCATTTTAAGTCTTTAATTTTTGAAATTCTAAACTTAGATGAAAATTGTATAATGCCTTATAGGTGGGCTATAAGAACATAAAAAGTATTTATCATAATATCTGGAGCATAATACAAATTCAATAGTTCATTATTTTTATTAAGAGAGCTTCTTATTATGAGACTTTTAGAAACAGGAATCACTGCTTAATTATGCCATATTTCACCTGAGTTAATTTTGAATGATTATATTTATTACATTATTCTGCAAAACAATTATATTGAAAAACTTGACAAAGGTGTATTATGTAGTGATTAAAATCAAACTCATTGATGCAAAGAAGCTACTTTATGAGCATTTATGAGCATGCTTCAGAAGTTTTCTAAAAGATGTGTCCTTTTACTGGCTTGCTGTCTACATGATGATGCACTATTATTGCTTGAAAGATGCATTTAGTTCTAGCCTTAACAGAAGCAGCAAACAGGTAGAGTAATTCACTATTGCCCAAATAGCTATTTAAAATTGAAAGAATGAGAAGGGTAGTTCTTCCAACTCTTACTTTTAAAGGAAGAAAAAAATGCATGTCTTCAGATACTGTGTGAATGGTTTGAAATTTCAGTTATTTTCTACTGCTCTAGTGATCTGCAATTTGGTCCCCAGCACCCAGGTCAAGCAGTCGACAGCTGTCTGCAACCATCTACAAGGCCACCTGTATCACATTCCTACCCACACTGTACACACAACATAAAACAAAATAAATAAAATAAAATAAAGAATGAAAGACACCTGGAGTCATCTATATATTAACGACACTAGGGACATATTCCTAATTCAATAAGAATAATGGTGCATTTCTGAAAGGAAACATGGCAAAGATATACATAAAGAAAAATTAATAGACTGAGCAATATATTTCTCAGTATTCTTGTCGGTTTTTCATATTATAGTTTGCCTCCATCCCTGGCCTTTCAGGAATACTCCAGAACCTCCTTTGTCAGTAATTGTCAGTAAACAGTATTGGGAAGGCAGTCCTCTTCATAAGTGAAGATGAACCTCTCCTTAATTTAAAAATTAATGTGCACTGTAAATATCTGCCTACCCTCAAAGAAAAAATGATGTGAGCTTTAAATTAGATCTATAATGAGAGAAGCCAAAACTGAATGAAATGTCACATTTCCAAATACATAATTCTGTCTTTTGGTTTGCTCATACAAGGAGATTGGCTCACATTCAAGCCATGTTCTGTGTGTGTGGTGTATGATTAATTTGTCTCTCTCTCTGTGTATGATTAATTTGGCTTTTCTTCTTAGTGCTCCCCTAAACTGTGTTTTATCTTTCTTGGCCACAATTTTTATTCAGCTCTAAATCGCTCATATGCTCACAAAGATATTTAGTTGATTAATATCCCTCAACATATTTCAAAATAAGTATTACACTTTCTAAGATTTGGTTCTCTGAGGTATATTTTGACACAACGTAATCAATAAAATAGCCATTTCCACTTCAGTCTTTAGCTCTAGTACTGAATTTCTTACATGTTTTTTCTCTGGTTCCAGATTTGCTTTTCAGTTCATCCACACAGACACTATATTAATACCACTGCCTACATTTTCTTTCCTGTGCTGCTTTTGTGCTTCGATTGTGTGTCTTGTATTTCTTCATTTTGTGCAGCCAATCTACCCCTCATATCCAGATAAATCACCTCTACAATAAAATACAATCTCAACTGTCACTATTCAATTAACACATCATTGTGTGTCCTACTTCTAGAGTTTCAGAGTTTCATCTGTGGGTCTTTGGCCTGTCTCCCAGAGCCCTTAATCATATGAATCAAATTATTAACTTCTTAGTCAGTCTTAACTTCTCCACTTACAAAGTGACACTATACAAAAGGTTTCTGACTACTACATAGACATCACCACATCAGTAGTTCTTCTCAAATATAGAGTCTTGCACATTCTGTCTTCTTTGATTATAAATCTCTGTCCATTCATTTACGAACTCAATGAGGATGCACACAAAATCCACAAAGCTCCTGCTGTTGCTAATATCTGGATTATAAAGATTCATTGCAAAGTCATTTTTGTTCAAAGCACTATGTCAATATAAGGAGAGAATATTTTGCTGTAATCCTACCCAGAGCCACACGACTGGCTGTGGCTCAGTGAGGTGAGGTAGGGTTGTGAAAAACAGTGCTCTTATATCTAGTTAATACTCTCTCTCTCCCTGAAGTACTCTTGACATTGTGCCCATGCCAAAGCACCTATTGCATTGGGAATAAACACCAATTTCTTTAAAAACACTTTATCTCAAGACAAGATTCTTCATTTCAGTAAATTACTTGTCTCGCATGTAACAAAGAGACAGAGACAATTAGGTGTCAGTTACCACCCGTTCTTGTTAAAAGGCTCTACAAAATAATAAACTGGAGGTTTTCATATGATCTCACATGAACACAAATGATGTAGTGTCAGGAATCTGTAATGTTGTAAGGTAGCATCATCCTCAATTGTACTTGTCAGGTAATGAGATTCAGAAATATGATTTCACAGAACAAGAAAATGAATGGAATGAGTCTGAATCTGAACTCACAGGTCATGGTAGGGTGGAAATCATTTCTATTTTATGAGATATGACACATAAACAATGATATTAATGAGTGCATATACTGTGTGAATATGTACAGTATAATGAATTACTACAGAGAAAAATACTAAGACCTACGTAAACAGAATTCAGAAGTACCCTAACTCATCATTAGCATCTTCAGAAAGGGAATGAAAATTACTCAATTTAATTTTATGGAAAAATCTTTAACATAAACTATTTCTAGCCAGGTATGATTAATTACGACAAGTAATGACTAGCTTCTGTTGTGCAATGAGCAGAAATGTCAGTGCTAGTATTTTGCACAAGGAACTCACACTCTTTCTATCTAGGGAATTTCTACACTTCTCTTGTACTGACCGATAGTTCATAGTTCAGATGCAAATAGATGATCATTATTTCATAAAAATGTGGGAGCAAGCCAAAAGCATAAAGCTGGCAGAATGAAGGATGGTGATGCCTATCAAAGCTTAAAGGAGGAGCAGATGGAGGACTGTGAGAGGGAAATGCAAGGCTTGAAGTTATTGAGTGCAGCCCTGGAGATACCCCCAAAAGCTTCCTCAGAACCCAGAGGGAGAAGGCATGCACGGAAATTACACTGAAGGGATAAAACTGCCATCAACAGCAAATAGCCGTGATCATTCTTTGTAAGTAATCTTATTATTTTGTTTTAGAGTAAGAGGCAAATTGTTACTTGAAAGTGGTTATGACAGCAAAGCAATGTGTTCCTATGCAGATAAAACTGGCAATGGTTTCCCCGAGTTTTCTAGTCATTTACATCAGGAGACCTCTGCAAAGCAGACGTATTTTTCTCTACTGGAACTCTTCTTTTGATTTCACTTGTCATTGTCATGGCAACTTTCTTCTGTGTTTTCCTACTTTATCAATCCTGCCACTAGCCATTTTACTGATTCTACTTTGTTCATCATATGTGCCAGGGGAAACTCATTCCTTTCTGATGAAAGTTCCGCTGATTTCTTTACTTTCTGCCTTATATGACTTTCCCTCTGTATCACCCAGAGAAACTCCTTCGGGTTTTGTACTGAGGTTTTCTGAAAAAAAATGTTTCTAGGAAAGAGAATATCATCTGATTTAACTCAGAGTAGAACTGACATATTTATGACTAATATGTCCTCCTGCCTAAAACAGTCAACTATAACTCTTTTTGTGGGCATATGTGCTGCTAGTTGTGAACTGTCATGCTGTATTATCATCCCTCTGTTGCTCCTGGGCTGGGCTTGTTGAAACCAGTTTCCTGAAAGTGTCTGGGAAGAGAAAAATACCATAAGAACAAACTGAAGCAGAATTTCAGGCAAGTCAGCAGAGCTGTGGAGTGGCAGGAAACTAGCCAACCGAGCAGGCAGGAACAGACAGCATGGGATGCTGAAGCAAATTCATCAGCAGATATGCCATGAAGAGGCAGAGGCTTAACGGGTGCCAGTTCCCACAAATAGCTATTATTTGCCACAAGCAAAAATATCACCATCCCATGCACATCTCTGAAAAGGATTGCAAGGTTTTTTTGTGGCTGTTGCAGTCATATTTGTGCATAAAGATGGAGTTCACATAAAATCAAATGGTATAAAGGACACAAACATACATACATGCATCTCTAAATACACATGATTAATTTATATTCAGAAAAATTTTCACATTTGAACTGCGTGTAAATGCCTCCTTGTTCTCCATCTCCATAGGCAAAATCTCACTTTACCTTTCATTTACGTGCCATACTCAACACACACTTTAAACATTTATTTGCACTCTATGTGAGTATTCTGTTATTCCTGCAACAACTTAACACATTATCAGGACATTGTTACACCAAGGAGTCAGGAAATCTGTGTTCTTTCTTCCGAAGAGTTGAGGGGAGAATTTCTACCTACCTTCTACCTTCTGGATTCCCACATTTCTTGGTACATGGCTTTTCATCTTTAAAGGCCACAATAGCTATTTTCTATTCCTTAGGCTATCATCTGAGAAAAAGACCTCTTTCACACTGAAGGACTCTTTTAATTCCCTGTGACTTCACATGAAACTCTGCAGACTGCAGACTCCCTCCATATTAAAGTCAGATGGGTAGCAACATTCAGCCAGTAGAGACCAGCTCTATTTTCTCCGCTATTTAGCATGATACTTTTAGAGGTTCCAAAATTGTAGCAATAGACATCTTGATGTATAAATATTCCCTCAAGTATAGCCAGACCTCTGACCTATCAAGATCCATCTCTACGGCAAAGGCAGAAAGTGTTTCATCCTCCATGGTGGACAAAATTCTCAGCCTACTAAAGCATCAGCTCAAATCCAGATTCAATGTTCAGTATTTGCATCATCCAAATCTGACCTACTGTGTTTATGAGCAGGATGTTCTCAGAGGCACAACTTGACTCAATCTCTGAGCATGTAATATTCATGAGACATGTTATTATCCCAACAGCACAGCAATGATGTGACAGGTATAGCATGACAGTCCTTTCCAACAAAAGTAGGAAATGGAGAGCAAAAAGGAAACTCGCCAGTCTGGAGAAATTTTGAAACCCAGCTAAGGAGTTCCACTTGGTTTCATTTGGTGACTGAGAGTTACCTGCAGTACAACTGACTGTTTCTGGACTGAAGGCCCTGTAATAACCACAAAATCTGCATTTTTTTTTTTGGTTCACTACACCATGAGACTTCTTTTCGTTTGAGTCTTGTCTGCACTGGGCATCATTTCGTTCCCTGTATAGCTCCCATAGTTCACTAAGGTAATGTTTCTGCTGTACATCCTCAACACCGTGTCTCTTGCACATGCCTTAGGCTTCCTTTCACTCCTCTGAAGTATCCTGGACAGATCTGCTCTTATATTATGATCCTTATTTTGGGCTTCTTCATAATGACTAGAGTGATTTATGAATTGTATCCTGAACCTCTCTAAAAATTGTTTATGGCTGGGCAGTGGTGGCACATGCCTTTATTCCCAGCACTTGGGAGGCAGAGGCAGGTTGATCTATGAGTTCAAAGCCAGCCTAGTCTACACAGTGAGTTCCAGGACAGCCAAGGCCACACAGAGAAACCCTGTCTCAAAAAAAATAACCCCAAAATAAAAAATAAAATAAAATTTTTAGTGATCCTTAATACTGTGATCACTTTTTGTGATGTGTTCTGAAAGTTATTTCTAGCGATTTCTTTTTGCTCTTTATTGAAATGAGCTTGTGTGTGTGTCTGTGTATGTGTGTGTTGCATGCAGTAGGTGTGGTAGGTGCTCAAGTGCCTTTGAGTGTGTATCCCTGCATTGGCAGATATATACATATGTGTATGGAGGCCAGAGAAAATCCTGCTGTTCTTTCTAAGGAGCTTTCCTTCTTGTTTTTTGAGACACCCTCTCTCACTAGCTTGGAGATCACCAAGCACAGGTTGGCTGTCCCAGAGGATCCCCTGTCTCCATCACTAGAATTACACATGCATTCCACACACTGAAGTTTTTTTTTTTTTAATGTGAGTTCTGAGGATCAAATCTAGCCTTTAGTTATGTGCATATACCAACCTCTTACTCTCTGAGCTATGTCTTCAACCCACCAGTTAATTCTTATCTCCTGTTTCCTTTAAGGTAAACCTTTTGAATTGCATGCAAATACCCCTGGCTTTTAACTGACAATGAATTTCTTAAAACTATAAGGAGCTGTTTAAAGTCTGGCCTTACATGTGAGTCTAGAAAATGACTGCATTGTTTCTGACAAAGTGCATCTTTGAACTCCTTTCCTCTCACTTCCAAATTCTTATTCTGAATTTCTTGTGAGTCCTAATTATCAGGGGTTTGGCTTTCATGTTTCCACCAAGAGCTTACTTATGATGATGGAGGTGACCTATAAGGCATGGTATCTTCGCTCCCATAATCGTTGCTTCCTCTGATGTCCCAATTGACAGTCAATGACACTATGTACCTTATAATAGCCCACTTAAGCAATATGAACTTTTTCTACAGCATTTCTCAAAAATTGTTCCAGGTTTTTTATCACTGTTGATTCCAATTCCATTTCAAGGTATTTTTCTAGTAACCTTTCATTTCCAAGAACTAAAATCATTATTTCACACCACTGTTAGAATAAATTACCAAAATAGTGGTGCATTTAAGCAACTCAGTCTCTTTATTTTCTATTTTTGGATATCAGAAGTCTGAAATAAGTTGTCTGAAATAAGAAATCCTTTCGGGGGACCTAGGGAATAATCCATTTCTTGTCATTTTCTTTTTCTAGAAACTTCTCCCATAGATCACCTTGCTACTCCTTCATTATCCTTTGAAGAAACTCTGACTCAAAAACACAATAATACTCCTATCTGGAGTCTTCATTAGATCATTTCATCTGACACAAAGACTTCTGTGCCTTTATTTCAAAGGAAAGAAATCCAAACTTTGCTGTGCTCACCCAAATAATTTTGGATCAACTCTTAATATTAAATTTGACAACTGCGTCTTTACTGTTTTATATTGCCTGTGATTCTAACTCCCCTTTGACCTGTATTCCAGGGATTCCTACAAAAACATAACCTGATTACCAGTCTACTACAAAACACTTGTCTGATCAGAGACAATGAATTAATTTTATGGTTGCCATAGTTATCTACACTGTATTTATGCTGTAATGATCAGCAGAGTGGACCAGAAATATCCACAGTGGCGAACAGAGGGGGATGGAAATTAACTTCAAGTGTGTATTTACTTTAAGTACAAAAACACAAGTTTTACTTTTATAGCTACAATGACATCAAATGTGTAATTAGAAAGTCAGTCTCAGTTATGATAATATTGTTTTTTATAATTCCTTAAGTGATTTCATATACAACTAAATTAAAAATAGGTCTGCATCTGTCTTTAAAATGCTACGAAAGACAATGTTTTAAGAAAATGATTTTAAAACATTTCCTTAGTCAAAATGTATATGAAATTCATAAATTATAAATATATGATTAAATATCCAAAATATGTTAATCAAAGGATTATGTAAAAGATTATATTAATGAATCTTACAACTAAACAAATACCTGGATATAAGAAGTGTCAAAATGGTGAACAAATGCCTGTGCTCTATATTTTATTTCAGTCAAATTTCCTGAGTGTTATTTTTAATTGATGATACTTAACAATTAAAATTGAGACTAAATGTTGGTGACATGATGATGAGTTTGGGTTGAGGGGAGACCTCATGGATCGTTGAGGTGCTTAGCCTATAAGACATCTTTTCCATAAATTAAGAAGTCCCATTTCTGCTTTTAAGTTTCCTCTAGAAGATTTGACAATATTTTGTTCTCTGAGCTGAGCTACTTAAACCAGTCCTACATAAGAAATGTGTTGTACAGTGATTACACACAAATAACATCACAAGGAAACTTCAAAGAGACATGTATGATGGAGGGCATAAAATTGAGTTTCACCTGAATGAAAAAAAAAAAAACTTCTTTCCTCTTAAGTATTAACACGTGAGGCACAAGTTTCAACAGAGGACTGTACACACAGAATCATGCAGTAAAAAAATAAGAGATGAACAAGATAGCAGGTATCTACTTCATGATGACTTGGGTAGAGAAAGCATAAATTTTAAGAGAAAAAGAGGAGAGCGGGAAAACAATAGTTAATTGAAAGACATTTTTCTGACAGCATGAGAAAATGAATTCTTCAAGGGATAACTAGCAGTGAATTGTGAGGTGGTACCATAGTTTTCCATAATTAAGTTTCTTAGGATAACCACAGGAAAAGAAATTTCAGTATGTAACATTAGAGTCACAACCTCCACCCTGTGTAGAACGTGCAGCAGCACAGAGTTACATAAACTGATAAGAGTTGGATGTCCAAGCACAGTTCATGAACCAGGCAGCAAGCTCTCCCAAGCACTCTGGCTTTTCCTTGTTTGTATGAAGTGATGAGTGAAAATTCAGAACCATAAAGTCTGTCTCTAATCCAAAGATGTTGGGACCTCTGTGGTCCCACTCAGGATGGACCATGTTCCAAACACTTACTGCAGCCTTGAACTACCAAATATCTGCAAACAACCGGCCTGCACTGGGACTCTGTCCTAGAGACGAGCTGATATCTTTATTGTGCAGGAAACTGCTCAGCAATCTTCCCTTTCCTTTTCTACTGCTTTCGGTGTTCTCTGCACAGATGGGAGCTAATCCTGGAATGTCTCTCCCACTCTCAAGTTCTCTCCTGAACACCCACCTAGACCAAGCAGCAATTGCGTCCGTCTCCCTGACTTTCCCCACATCTCTCTGCCTCAGTCTTCTTTAAGCTATTGATGAGATTAACCAGTTCACTGTCTGGAGAAGTAAAAAGCAGGAAGTGAACAAATGAGTTTCCCATGAAAGTCAATGCTACCTGCATCACATTTAAAATTTCCTAACTGTGTTTCTAGTTTTGAATTTTGTTGAGTGGAAAATATGCCTCAAAAGGAAATGTGATACTTTCCCTTAAAATTTGTATTTTATAGAAGTTCCTAAGGTGAAATGAGACTAATCTGATAAAAGATAACACTAACTAATGTTATCTTTAGTTTCTGTGTAAAAATAAAAGGTTTGGTTTAATTGTTTTGTAAACCTTAGTCTTGTAGCCTTTCTATCTTCTATGTATAATTTCTATCTTCTATGTATAATTTGATCTAATCTTTAGAGAAAATTATTTTCTTTCATATCAGAATAGATAGCATAAGCTATAAATATCCACCCTTAAATATCACCACCTTAAATGGTGACCTCTGTCTGGGAAGAGAAGAAACCAGGAACTTCTCTGGGACAAAGCCTCTTGAAGGGTTACTCAGTCCCAGGGGTTCAGCCCTGAGTGCACCTACATCAGAACAGCATTAAATGTGTTCAGCAGGCTGTATTTATATCTACAAATGTGTGTAAATTATTACGTGTGTGAAAAAATAACAACAGGAGAAAAGGTTATGAATTTGAAGGAGAGTAAGGGCAGAAATACTGGAGTAATTGGGGGAGATGGAAATGTAATGCAAACATTATACTCATAAATCTAAATTCTTCAGGAGAATTTAGAAACTTTAAAATTGGTTAAGTACATGTGCATTCACTCTTCTCTAAAACAGGCAGAGTTGCATCCAGTAAGGAAGAAAGCGTTAAATGTAACATTAATAGTACGCAACATCTCCTAGGCATAGAGGTGTTTCCAAATGCTTGGGTTAAAACCTGCTTGCAGTGTACTCCTTGTACCGTCTTTGAAGTCAATCAGCATGAAGTTTGAGGGAGGCTGGGAATGGCCTACTGTCCCTAAAAGACTTTGAGCTTTTCAGATGAAAGGCACTATTTAAGTACAAAGTATCATAATCATCCCAGAGAGCCTAAAAACTCCACTCACTTCAATGGAATGGCTAGCTCAGCCTCACCTCTCTGTGCCTGTGAGGTACAGTCCTTTGGCTAGGCTTCTTTAGTAGGATGTGTGTAGCATCTCAGGAGAATAGTAAAGAAAAAAAATCATAACAGTGGAAGATTCTCTATGTTTACCCTTCTTTGTCTGAAAATAGCAGGTAAAATAAAAAACATCTTTCTTCATGGGACAGTAGAGTAAAAGATGAGCAAAATATATCTGTACATGAAGGGAGAAAAGATTTCTTCCTTGGAAATACAACTCCAGGATGTTTTCCTACATTCAGATGGGTTGGCAGTAAAATACACTTAGAAACCAGTGTTGTTAGGTTTTTATGTATGTATGTATGTATACATGTATGTATGTATGTATTAACATAAGGAAACTTTTTTTTGAGGAATCACTCACATGTAAACTATGCCTGTGTGTTTAACACTGACATGAAATCTAATAAATATTGTAGCTTCAAACTAAGAGTTTTATCTTATTGTTATTTTATAAGCAATTATGACTTTTCTTCTTAATATTAATGATAGCCCAAGTGTCAAGGAGCTAAAGCATTATTTCTGATCAAATTTAACAATAGTGTGAAAAATGCATACGCACACTTGAACCCAGCCGTGTATTTTATTACCCCTGGAGATTTGTTTATCACCTATTAATTTAGAAAGCAAAAGGATTTTTCGGGTTGAATTTACAAAACATGGAGTGGAGAAATGACATTCTTATTGAAGTTATTTTAATACATTAGTTTCTACTTACATTTTATCTTTAATAGTTTGCTTGTATAAATAATACCAGAAATATAAAATATGTTTTAGAAGCATATTTAAATTTTACTGATATCCTAAGTCAATTTTTGTACAGGTCTGTGTGTGCTCCTACAATAGCCCTCTGCCTGTCATTTCCATGACTGGGGTACCCATTCTCAAAATTTGATGTATATTGCTACAGTTTTATTCAATACCTTATAAATATAACTAATTGAGCTTCTTATTTTTGGTTTAAGTATTTTTATCTCTTTTAATTTTAATTTTTATATTAATTACAGTTTGTTCACTTAGCATCTCAGCTGTAGTCCCCTCCTTCATTCCCTCCCAAACACACCCTCCCTCCCTCATCTCCTCCCGTGTCCCTCTTCAAGTCCACTGATAGGGGAGGTACTCTTCCCCTTTCCTCTGACCCTAGCCTATCAGGTCTCATCAGGACTGGCTGCATTGTCCCTCTGTGGCCTGTTAAGTCTGCTCTCCCATCAGGAGGAGATGATCAAAGAGCCAGCCACTGAATTCCTGTCAGAGACAGTCCCTTTTCCCCTTACTAGAGTACTCACTTGGATACTGAGCTGCCATGGGCTACATCTGTTACAAGGGTTTGGGGTTATTTCTTTGCATGGTTCTTGGTTGGAGTATCAGTCTCAGAAATGACCCCTGGGCCCAGATTTCTTAGTTCTTTTGCTCTCCTTGTGGAGCTCCTGTCCCCTCCAGGTCTTTCTATCTCCTCTTACTTTCATAAAATTCCATACACTCTACTGAAAGTTTGGCTATGAGCCTCAGCATCTCCTTTGATACACAGATACATAGAGGCTTCCAGAGGCCCTCTGTAGTAGGCTCCTGTTTTGTTTCCTCCTTTCTCTCTCTTCCAATGTCTGTCCCATTTGCCTTTCAGAGTAAGGACTGATCATCTTTCCCAGGGTCCTCCTTCTTGCTTAGCTTCTTTAGGTGTACAGATTTTAGTATGTTTATCCAATATGATATGTCTAATATCAACTTACAAGTGAGTATATACCATGTGTGTCTTTCTGCTTCTGGGATTCCTCACTCGGGATGATCTTTCTTAGACTGCACCATTTGCCTGCAAATTTCATTCTTTTCTGTTTTTTTTCTTTTCTTTTTTTTTTTTATTGCTGAGTAGTATTCCATTGTGTAAATGTACCACAATTTCTGTATCCATTTTTCCATTGAGGGACATGTGAGTTGTTTACAGGTTCTGGCTATTATGAATAAAGCTGCTAGGAATATGGTTGAGCAAATTCCCTGTTAAATAAGAAAATACAGTTCTCTAACAGTGTGCATGTTTATATGTTCACTATCATTGCTTGGTGAATTGGCTATATGTTATCATATTTTACAACGTGTAATGTTTTTCATGTCTTCGATTTTAGCTCTGGTGTTTCATTTTATATAATTTTGTTTAGTTTTGTTGAGACAGTGTTTCTCTGTGCAGCCCAGACTGGCATGGAGTTTGCTGCAAAGAGCAGGCCTACACCCAAATCTCAGATACCTACTTGCTTCTGCCTCCTTGGTGCTGCAATTAAATATGTGTGCCACCACACCCTGTCATAGCCACATAACCCAGAAACTACATGTTTGCTGTCTGCTAACCATAAGAATTCAGGAGAAATCTCCTTTTCATCCTCTCTGAAGCACTGGGCCCTCAGGCCCCTTTTTAATCTTTTTGCTGTTCTTTGCAGACCCTAGAATTTGAAGTACTTGACTACTTCCTAATCCTCACTGTAATTCTTGTACAAGGTACCCTGATGTCCCAGGTGGTTCATCCTTGTCCTCAAGACCCAAGTGATGAAGCAAAAGCCCAAGGTAACCATCAGTGAACTAAAAAGTAAAGAACCACTAAAACGTGTGGGGGAAAAAAAAACACCTTCCTCAACACCATGTCCCTGGTATTGTTGCTGGCGGGCTTCCTATCCTCTTTGCCCAGACATGACTTCTGGTTGGCTGATTTGCAGACATCACTGAGAATTCAAAAGCCCAGACATCAGGGCCAGCAGGAGCTGGAGATGAAAAGGCTATTTGTTTTATTTTTGGAGCGATTAAAAAAGAAAGTTAGACACTCAGATCTCAGGAAATAGAAACAATTTTGGAGCTGAGTGAAGACACAGATTAGCATGCTAGCAAAAAAAGATGGAAGCAGGAACCAGAAAGGAAGAAGAAATGAGAATGAGCCAGTAAGAGTCCTAAAACAGACTTGGAAGCCTTGATCCACACTGTAGTAAAAAAAATAAAAATAAAAAAATAAAAAATAAAAACACCAAGTACCCTAGCTCAGTGATGTTAAAGTACCAATTATGGAACTCAGCTTCAAAATGTAGCTCAAAGGGCCCCCCTGGATGCAGCCACTAGATCACAATCTGTACATGCAGGTGTGTCTGCATGTAGGGAACATTGCTCTCCGTGATCCTGCAAAGCCTGACTGAAATATATTCAGAGAAAAATGTGTCCACATTTTAGATAGTAATATAGAAAATAAATCACCTGACCATCCTGCCATCCTGCAGTTATTTCTTCCTGGATATAGTTTATTACCCATCATAGTAAATAACTATAACTCCTTCCATTTTTCTTTGGTTAATGTTATTAATTTAAAAACACTCAGGGAAATTAACCTTATTTTTTAAGAATACATCACCTGATTCAATTTTAAAAATTAGCTATGGAACAACTGAGATCTTAAAAACATTCAAAAGATTCAAATTTTAAACTATGAATTAGTTGACTAATAAACAATTCTGAGGTCATTGATATTAATCTCTATCTTGACAAAATAATGTAGCAAAAGATAAAATGCTATGGGTTATGTGTATGGTGAATGGTATGAAAAAGAAAGAGTAAAGCCAGACCTAGCCCTAAAGCCGGGGCCCCCACGTCAGCTGACCCAGTCTGCAGACTTAGTGCTGGTGAGTTGGCCCTTCCTCCAGTCTGGTTCCACACTGATGACGAGATGGTTCATACAGTACTTTATACCGAGAACCATGCAATCACCCGGAGGAACTCCAGTCCTCAGCTCTACCAGCTCACCTTGTAAGTCAAATTGCCAAGTAAACATTAAACTGAATGACATCTAAAACTGATGAACTCTAGACTGAGATGCTATGTGAACACCTACGAAGCCCTGTCCCCTGCCTATTCCAACACCCCCTTTGCTTCCCCAGCCACCACTCTTTATGGAATGAGCTGCAGATTGTTTTGCCACACTGGTTAGGCCTTTGGTGATGTGTCTTCTGACATCACAAAAACATTGTAGGCATCCTTCTTATTGTCCTACTCTCTCTCCTTAACCCAAAAAATTCTCCTTTATATCTACCCAAATTTATCCATTATCCAAGGACAGAAACCTGAGGCAATTGTTAAGTCATTCTAGTGTTTGGATATTTTGCTCACAAGGTTCCTTCTGACTGATTGTTCATGGCGATAAAATATTGTATCACACATGAAGCATGTAGCTCCAACTATCCCACAGAATAAATGATACTTAGGGTCTACCATGACTACCAAAAACCTGGGATAATAGAGAGGCACCACCATTTACATTATGCCACAAGAAGCTAGCAGTGGGGAGGACATTACTGTGTTGGTGAAAGTTCTGGTTGATGTGATGGTATTTAGAAGAGGTCGCATTCAACCCTAGACATTATACTTACAGTCAACGAACTCATAATGCAAATATACTTATCAAACCCTTTCTCATGTAAGCATTTTTAGTTATAGGTTACATTCAAAATACCTCAAAATCATGGCTTTAAAAATATAGCACAAGTAATCTGCTAAATAAAATAATATAAATGTTCATATAGTTTTGAAATATGTCAAATTAGTTTGATTGTAACATATAAAATAGCCTTGGCTTCTATCTACATCCAAGCATTATAAAAAGTGATTAAGAACCACAATCCCACAGTGTTATCATGAAATGGTATACTGCCTAAGGCTACTTACTGTACATGATTCATTTACTATCTGACTTATTTAGCAAACACTATGTGACATAATGTAACCAATCCTAAATCCTGTGTCAATTATCTTCATAATTGTGAGGTTTTGTTCAACAAAACCGTATGTATATGTTGTCTCTCTATATGCAATTGTATTCTTTTGTGAAACTGGGGACTGAGGTCAGAGCCTCACACATACGAGGCAAATATTCTACCACCTAGCTATCCCTCAGCCCTTTACTTCCACTACATGAAATAGTAACTTCAAAGATTTTGGTCTATGTTTTCTGTTTCTTCTTGTCTATTACAACTGGAGCAAAATAACACATAAAAGTGAGGAGCCTGTCACCATGTGTAAGTTTTGTATTCTATGTGATTTGAATAATTTTCTTCAACTTGAAAAAAAATCTGGCTTCACTTCATCAAATATCAATTGATGAGTATGGACTGATTTGCACTGAGATGTTGGCTCCCATAGGGCTCAGTTTTTCTTTCCTTTCCTTGGACTTCTAAAAATGTTTCCATTTTTAAAAAGAAAATAGATTACTGTATAGAAGCATGGCTTTGCCTTATAAATAATAATTTTGAGAACAAATAAATTTTTATTTTCAAGTTCTTAAAGTTAATTTTAATTAATACCTTCTCAATATTACAATTGTCTTTTAAAGGTTAGTGAGACCCTACCTAAAATTAATCTCCATATTACAGACTGTCTCTCAAATTACACACTTCAATATAATGGAAGTCAATTCAATTAATTTTGGTTTTGATGACCACATAGACTTTTGATTCACTTTTTGCCTACTTAAGGTAACCAAGACTTAAGGATTTCTTTTTTCAGAATTTGTAAAGCAAGAGGAAGGGTGTTATAATTTAGATTTTAAACAAAATTGAAAGATTTACTGAAAAAATTAACATCTTACAATAGATTTTATAGTATAAAAACAGGAAAAAAAGGGGGAAGTAAGAGAAAAATGGAAAGAGGCTTCTACTTACCAGGTGTGAAGTTATATCGAGCAGAGAATCCCGTGGACTCCAGCTCACCATCCGCAAAAAATTTAATCCACAGGAATCTTCCACTGGATTTTATTACAGGCGGATTCTGTTGTCCACAGAACCGTCCAATTATTGGAGAAAAACCAAAAGGTCCATCTCGAACTTCAATGTGATCAAATTTGCACTCCCAAGATGGTTCAATGGAGTACTTTTCATCAAAGTAGAGTTCAATGCACTGCCTTGGGGCAGCTGTGACAGACAGAAGAAAGCTTAGTTGTAGAAAATAGTCTTAAATCCTGAGGCAGATTTCCTGATTCTGTATCAGAACCTATTTGCATAGTGTTCCACAGAACTCTGCAGAAATTTCATGGAAATGCAAAGAGAGAAAATGCTTAGTGTTGTAGGGACATAATCATTAAAGAACACGTAAGGGCTGGCCTTTAACTGATGATGCTGAGGTGAAATGGCTAACATGACACAAAACCCAGGCTAGCAATGCTGTTAACTCTTGGTAGAAAATACAGGGCTGTAGTTCTCTCTTTTCTCATAATCTGCATTGTCCAGGTTTATGGTCAGAAACCATTTGAGAATCATTCCCCCAAGCACTCAAGTAGTGGCAACTTTTTATTTTAATTAGATCCAAAAGCATATGCAGGGTATCAGGAATAATGGTCACAGAACTAAATGTGTTCTCACCATTCTCTATTTGCACTTTAGTAGTACTCTCTTCTACTGAACTGCAGATCAACGAACTTGCCAGATACAGGCCTTGAGAAAGCCCGTTTTCGTGATCTCACTGCTTCAGAACGAGCAAGTCAAACACTTGGCACATGGCTCGCTTTCTAAGGCATGACCCTCTCCAACTGCTGTTTACTCTCCTCAGTGTCTACACACCTACAATTTAACCCCTCTTTACTGAGGGGGAGGGTTGTCTGATTTCCGTTGCTTGCTTTTGTTTTATTTTGTTTTTCTGTGCAGGTGATTGAAACCAGTGCTTGGCACACAATAAGGAAATGTTCTGCCACTAAGCTACATCTCCAACCCTCTAAGACAATCTTATTCAGCAAAATTCCTCTCTCAGACTGTTCATTAAAGACAAGAACTTACTTACTTTATTTTCCTGGTACTTATGCATAACATATGTTATAAAAGATTTTTTTTAAATTATTTGTAGTAAATTAAAATTGGTTTACCTTTAAAAATATTTCCACAGCTCTCTGAAAATTAGAGGCATCTAATGGGCTTAGCAACCTTATATATCACTATACTAATACATATTTAAAGTCCTTCACACTCTTCCCTTTTATGACCCAAACAGTCATAACTGTGATTCCTGTTATACTCAGGCAGAATACACCATAACGGACATAACATTGGTAGAAATATCAGTACACATACAACCAGGCCAGAAATCACTACTTCCCTGAAGAGCTTCCTTGCAACATGGCCTTCTTCATGGACTAACCCTTCCAAAACCTCAGGCACAGCAAATCCTGCTGCCTATGTGGTCAGCAACTGTCCTAAGTGCCTGACACCCATGCTCTTCTGTGCCTTAAGTGTATATTGATTATAACAACCAATCACCTAAAAATTAAATTTGTGCAGGCTTGGATGTCAATGATTTATCTAGAATTGAGATATATGATAACTTAGAAACTGGAGACTTTTGCAATAACATATAAACTTACTGCTCTCCAAGTCTAAAATTAAAAATCAATGGCAAAGAGGTCAGCTCATGTTTAAAGATTATTTTCCAAAATAGTTTTAATGTGTAAAAACATTGCCAACTCATTATCCACTGGGGGAAAAAATTATAACTCAGGCCACATTTTATCTGACATTAGTATATATTACAAAGGTCAACAGCCAGAGGAGGTATGATAGAGTTGAAAGAATTTTCACTAAATGCTTAAAACTCTCAAATTCAAGAAAATCATTTAAAACTATCTGAGAAATCATGTTTTCTACACAGCATGTGACTCTATAAAGATAATCATGTAAGAAATGTTATCTCTTTATAAACATAGCACTAAGTGTATTACTTGAGTTCTTTATTGCCTGGTTGGACATGTGCCAGAGGAAGATTTAAAGAGAAAATAAACTACTTCAGCATATTAGGAATTTCTTTTAGATGCAAACAATATAAGGCTAAGAAAAGAAAGCCAGTAGCACTGTCCTGTGGTAATTTACATAACATTCAGTGTGTCCTCTATCAGCTTATGCCCACCTGTATCATCTACCAGGAAATAGCCATCATGTGTGAAGAAAATGTACTCATTCTCATCTTCATTTTTCTTGTGGCTTACACTCTATCCAGCATGGACAAACACACCACTCAGGGTATGCTGCTATTTGGCTGCTGCAGCTCCTGGAGAATCGTTTTATACACAGATAATTAATTTTCCCTTCACTCAGCATGCTGAAATTAACTACATATAAGCCCATTTGAGAAAATTATATGAGCTAAATTTTGGGAAATACCAAATAACTTGTTAACAGTAAACACACTGTGCAGAGCTATTGTCATAGATGTACAAATGTGTGGTTATGGTGTGGGCAAACTGAATCTGTCAGAGTCCAGCTCTATAAAATCACTCTTTCTTCATCTTCAGCTTGTTACAGTCACAGCCGCCTTCATTCTGTTTTCCCTAGCTGATGTTCAACTGAAACTACAGTTCCTTTAGATTTCCATCCATCTCCCTGAGACTCTTGGGATAGTGTCAGTGCACACTCATTTGATATACACGCAATGGACCTTCCTGATCTGTAGGAATGTTAACAGCATCTGAATGGGATCTTGCTTTCCATGACTGAGGGTGTACATGTTTGTTATTGGTGGTTGTTTTGTTTGATTGTTTTGTTTTTAATCACATCTTGTCTTGTCTTAAGCAACTGGGCCTTCATTCATCCCTCTTAGTTTTGTTACTTGCTGCTGTTACAAAATACCCTGGCCAAAGCAACCAGAATTAGAAAATGTTTATTTAACTCACAACTCCAAGTTATATCCATCACGGAGGGAGAACACCAAGGCAGCAGGAACTAGCCTCATCATAACCACAGGGGCAGAGAGCAATAGATGGATGCATTTGCCAATGCAGAGCCAGGCTCAGAAACAACGCCATTCACCTTCAAAGGATTTTCTCCCGTTAGTGAGACACACTCTCACAGGTACACCCACAAACTGCTCACCTAGACAAATCTTCATGCAGGCATTCTGCATTGTGTCAGTAATCAAAAAGACAAAATCTCTCATTCTCTCCAATTTTTAATTTAGCTACTTCTACTGACCAAACAATTCCTTCTAGAGGTACATATGTGTAATTTTCCTCATTAAGGAAAATGTGTTCACTGTGTCCCTTAAACCCTGCATCTCCAAGCACTGTCTTCCCTCAGTCTCTACTGACTGGGAGGGAGTTCCTCCCTTCACTGTGCTAACCACTGTACTTATCCTGAAGTCATAAGCAGACTCTGAATTGCTTCATACATTAAACACATATGCTTGTTTGTCTCGTTTTTTCTTGTCATAACAACTGTCACTTGGAAGCTGAATGATTCTTGAACCTTATCCATACCTTCTCTATGACATCAACATATGATTCTCCTGCTCAGGAGACTTCTTCTGAGATATAACAGGGAGAGAAGTCTCCTTATTCCGTCCACCCCAGCATGTTACATTCCAGAAATATATCCCCAGCTTCCCTCTCTTCATGTGATTCCAGTGCACTGAGTGTCCTTCAAATCCAACAGGATGATTTCAAAATCAGATGGTGCCTGGAACTCTGTCTCCAAAGAAACAGACATTCTAGGGAAAGCCCCATACAGCTACACTGTTAATGAGGTGAAATATCAGTGTTCTAAATACCTGCTTCTGATGTTTTTATTTATATGAAACCCTCATGAATAATCTGTGTTTATATCCCATAAATATGAAGAATCAGCTTAGAACTAAAAATCCACATATCTATCTCTCCAGTAGACACCCATATAAATGGTGAAATTGAGTGTGTCAATGTCTTTTTAAAGCCTGTTCTCTCATCTCCCACCCCAAACGTTTGCATTTAAATCTCCTAAATACACCTCACTTCCCCTCTTGGCTCTGTCACCCCTGCCAACATCTTTAGTTCTGGTATTTGGCCATTTCTAGTGGCTCCTTGGTTGGTGTTCTTTCTTTGGGTCCTTGGGTGGCTTTCCCATTGGGAGTTTAGCCTCATTTGCGCCCTGCATTCTTTCAGAGGTACTCCATTACCTACAATGACTGCATGGATTTCTAAAGGTTTGGCCCCTGGAATACATATCTTCTTTTTAGGATCATCTCTCTCCTTCCTGTCCTCGCTTTACTTTTGGAGGAGTCCTAGGTATCCCGTTTCCCACTCTCTGTATATGGTGTTCCCTAGAAAAGAGGGCTACACCTGGGTACCTGAACCAGTGGAGGGTGATATCACAGTTGCATCTTCAGCTTCTTGACTCAGCCATCCTATGTAAACTTTGAAGCCCCTGATTTGTTCAGACTCCCCAAGCCGTATTGACAGTAACTTTTCTAGTAGCATTTCCAGTATTTTACAAGGCGTGCGCAGTGCCTGACAGCAAATCCATCACTGAGTTGCTACAGCACCGTTTGAGTGAGTGAAGTGTTCGTCAAAGGAGTTTCTGCTCCTTTTCTCACTTTATTTTATTTTTGATATAAATACGGAAATAAATGAGATTTTGTGAGTACTATCACATTCAAGGCTAGTAATACTCGTAAAGGCACCAAAGCAATACACAAGAAAGTGCGGTAGGCAGGCCACAACTCAGAAAATCATTCCTGAGTTACTCTTTTAAATAAGATAACCCACTCTGAGTTTCTTCTTCAATAATTTAGCATTTTTAAATATTGCTCATTAAAATACAAGTGTTCTGAATTTCAGCAATATATTTAATCTCTCTTTACCTCCATTTCATAATTAACCAAATTAAAGCAGCCTTTTTTGAGAAAATGTTTTGAAATTTAGTAATTTCTTCAGAAGTTCATATTTTATGGATACAATTAATAAATATGTAATATGCACTTTATAAAAACAACAGCTGACTTCAACCATGAATACCAACATTTTAATTTTCTAGCAATCCAAACTGCCAGATGTCTGTTTTAGTTGGTTTGTTTTATCCTTCAAATATCTAAATTTATGTACTTTGGGTAATCTTTGATTTTTTTAAAAAAAAACCTTTTTAAAGCAATTCTAGAGGAAGAGGAAGGATCCTGACTTATGTATGCAAATGAATAAAATATCAGAGCAACAAGAAGCAGAAATGTTTTTAAAGCTTTGCCCTGTGGTTGTGACCCTGGTTTCTGAGTAGACACTACGCAGTCACAATTTCCCCATAACTTATTCTGTAGGTATATATACTGTTTTGTTATTTGAAACCAAACTTATAATTTAGCCTTCATCACTGGGAGACATGCTACATATCTTAAAAGTTTTCTTTATGTTTACCAGAGAAGTAGTTCAAGGTTAAAAGGAAACTATTCAGAAGGGTGAATCTTTTTAAAGTGTGTTTCTCCTTTGGATTGGAAAACAGAGGAAAGTTTCATAAGTTAGAACCTTGCTTGCCTTGAAATGTGATCATGTAACTTGCAGGTACAGACAAAGCTAAATGCCATTCTAGTTAATGTTTAGAAACCATGATTACAGATACACCTTTACTATTTCCATGCTTCTTAGTTGCTTGTTAACTCTGAAGAAAACACTAGCAAACACTATCATAGTTGTTAGGCTAGAAAAACATCAGTTTCTCAAAATGTCATAACTCACCATAGCCTGTCAACTGCACAGCTGTATTGTTTTAGGATGCTGCAAAAGCCGCATTTAGGCTTTGGCCTTGTTTCATGTACCAGGCATGTGTGTGCTCATAGCCCATTTCTAATAATTTCAGTAACAAGCCTGACTCTAGATTCACAGTTATTTGTGCATTGAGAGACACTTGTGTTCAGTTTTAGAATGTCTCCGTGCACATTTCACACTTGGGACTCTCATAAGCCTGGAGAAAGCCAGGCACTGGCTTCTCGCCCTGGCCCTGGACTTCCCTCTGCTCTTACCTTCTATGATGTAGACACACTCTCGGTCGGGGGGATATTTGCTGGGATAGTTGGGAGAAGTGAAGACACCTCCGTCTGCATGCTTTGTCCAGGTTCCACACTGCACCGACTTCTGCGTTTCTGAAGTGATTTGTTTTTCTGTAAAACAAAACAAAATTTTTAAAAAGAAGCATCATCAGTATTTTATAACACAAACAGGGAGGATATTCTCATAATATGCATTAGTAAATTAATTTTGTAATGGTCTCTTAGCCAAAGCCAGTCAGTCTGATATACTATAAGCTGCGTGGCTTTCCTGGACTTTAACGTGCATAGCAAAATAGGGAAAAGCGGAGTAATTAGGCACGCCCACCAAACATTCCCACAGAAACACACCTGCTCCTTTCTTGGCTGCTCCGGAAGAATGGAGGATGATTAAACTTGCTATAACTGAAACAGAAAAGAATAGTCAGAAATTCAGAACTCACAACAACACAGACCAGATCTTATAAAACTATAAGACAATTTGCAGATAAGATGCTACCAAAATAGAATAATGTTATCACTGTAAATTCTTAAAAAGGTGACTCAGAACTTTGGAGATCTAATTCAAGAATGTTCAAAGGAACACTTGGGACTCCCCTAAGGGAACTCACTTCCTATTCAGATTGAAGGATACCCAAACTCTCCAAAGCTTTAGACAATGTTGCACTCTGAAAATGTTCCACACTGCAGTGAGGTTTCAGGATCTCTCCTCAGTAAAGGATCCTTTGCTAACAGCTGTGTGGGTGTCTTTAGAGGAAAAGAAGGGCCACAACCAAAAGGAAGAACAAATTAAAGAACCAAATTCCCATGATCCACCCCAACATAGAGCCAATATGCTTGGATTTTAGTACATAAACAACAGTCCAGCAAAGCTCCTGACATGTGGGGTGGGAAAGCAAAAGGAAACAGATCAAAGAGGTTGGGTACAGGCTTCCTTTGTTTGTTTGTGTTAGTTTAACATCTGCTTGTTTGGCTCAAAAAATTAACCAAACTACAAACTAGCCGTTTGTGACATTCTCCAGCTGCAAAATTTAACATTTCTAACTTGAACTGTGTTTCTATATTGACTATAACAATTTTGAGAAAGGGGGCTTCTAGAAGCATCCACAGTCGTTTCAGGGTCAGAGACTCCGGTGTGTTCCTGAGCAATAAATCTCAATACCACCACAACCTAAACTTCTGTTTACTTCTTCCTTCTTCACTCAGCAATGTCTAGAAAACCTGAAACTAGAAGAGTGTTAGAAACATCT